>JAFEMH010001622.1:0-444075 GCA_022495995.1 Adenophora triphylla var. japonica | reverse complement strand
GAAAAGTATCTTGATTTTTGGTGGATGCATTTGAAGGTGGAGTTATCATTGATTTTATGGACGATCACGTCACCGCTTATGCCTGCATTATCCTCCGCTCTGATAGAACACGTCACAATTACTTCTAAGGAATTCGATCAAGATTTTTCTTTCCTCGGGAGTGAATTTCCGAGACCCTGACCTTAAGCCCCCATTTTCTTGGGGTAGTGGTAATTAATTACCGCCTCGCTTGAGCTCGTCGTTTGGGCGAGGAGATCGCTAATTTCTCGATTATAGAGAGAGTCGATAATGATCGTGTTGGAAAAAAAGTGTGTTTTGAAGGAAATAATGAGTTATTTTCTTAATTTGTTATTTGTTAAAATGACAAATTGATTGTTGGATTGTGTTCTACTCCATGAGTACATTGAAGAAATCACATATATTCATTTGTCAAAAATGGTTGAGAAATGAATGAGATATGAAAGGCTCAAAGTTAATGGGTTGAAATGGGTAAAATGTGGTTATCCCACATTGGAAAAAGATGAAAAAAGTGGCTAAGTTTAAATACTCCTACACTTTGGTAGGGAGTAAGATTGTGAGTACATAGAGGCTCTCTCTCGCGCCTTACCCAGTGCGCGAAGGGTGCAAATGCATGGACCGAAATAGGCTTGGACGCTACCGAACTTCATAGTGCATGCGCGTCCTGCGGACACTGGAATTGTAGCTCAAGGAAAAAATAGCCTGTCATGCGAGCCACTTTTTGCATATTTTTTTTCCAAAACTTGACCCAATGTTTACGGCGGTGAGGCGGGCTTTTGCTGGACCCTAGGTGAAGCGGCCGCTGGAGAGCCCAGTAGGTGCCGCCCATGGGAGACGGTCGATCGAGCGGGCGCACGGCTTTCACAGGCGGGCCCTTTGGAGTCCCGAGAAAGGGCTGCCCCGTTTGTGCCTGGCCCAACCGAGGCGGGCGCCTACAGGTGGAAGTCGAGCGAAAGGCGCCTCGGTTCTCGGCAAGCTTGGTTCCCGAAGCCCCATTGCTGCTCATGTAGCTTGCCCGAAATAAATTGCAAAATTCATTATTTATAATTGCAATATTGATTGAACAAATTAAAAACATGGTTTTAATTTGTTGGGCGGTTTTCTATGGAGTTTATAATTGCAATATTGATTGAGCAAATTAAAAGTGTGGTTTTAATTTGTTGGGAAATTTTCCTATGAGGGAAAATATATAAATAGAAGGCTACAACCACAAGGGAAAACATACGAGTTTTCAAAATCTCCACAATCCATTTCGCGGCATATTGTTCATCTTCCCTTTGGCCTCCTTGCATTGCATTCGTGAGTGATAAAGTTGACATCAACTTCGGTTCGCCGGAGGGTCTAATTGTGCAGCAACCACCTTCCACGGTTACTCCGTTTCATCTGGGGAGGCAAGGCGTTAGTAACAACTTCAAGCCTGACGTGGTGAGGGGCGTAATTTGTCTTAAGGAGAGTGTGATTTCACACCGACTCGAGACCTTGAGCGGCTGAAATCTTTTCTTTCTCTTGTATTTTTCTATTTCTTTGTTTTAAATTAGTTTCTATATATTTCCGAGTGAGATTTTGTAATGGATTTATTCCAACAATCTTAAGACAAAGCAAATTATTGTCTCTTCGTTGGAAAAGGAAAACTATTTAAAACATTGAACTAAACTTGTTTGTTTTTTGTTTCGGATGGCTACACTCGATCAAACGTGGAAACCATGTTGGGAACAACTCCGAGAATCCTCGTGTGGAGGAAGCGCTTCGTGTGGAAACCAACTCTCGAAAGGGTGGTTGTCCAAGCTGTTTCGAACCATCATGGTGAGAAACCGGAAAAGTTCTTGTTGGCCAAGAACTTTAAAGATGGCAACAAAAGATGCTTTTCTATTTGATTCTACACCTTAGCAGAACTTGGCGAGATTTCTTAAGGAAGATCCGCCACGGTTGGGTGAGAATGAGACGGATGGGCAAGCCATCTCGGCTCTTGATGCTTGGAAGCATTCCGAGTTTCTTTGCAGAAATTACATCCCTCAAATGGATTGTCGGATCACGCTATCTGATGTGTATAGATGTTAAGAAAAGCTTGCAAAGGAACTTTGGGAGTCCTTGGAATATAAATATAAGATCGATGACGCGGGCACAAAGAAATTCATTGTGGTAGTTTTCTCGATTACTAAAATGGTGGACTCAAAAAGCTGTTAAAAGTCGAGTGGAAGAGTTGCAAATAATCATTCATGAAATTCATGCCGAAGGATGGTAATTGAGTGAAAACTTTCAAGTGGCGGCCAATAATTGAAAAGTTGCCTCCCGCTTGGAAAGATTTCAAGAATTATGCTTAAACATGAAACGAAAAATGAATGTTGAAGCGGCTTAGCTATTCGTCTTCGGATTGAGGAAGAGAATAGGAATTGCGGAGAAGAAGTTGAATAAATCTTCTTGTAGGCGAAAGCCAATGTGGTGGAGCATGTTGATAGCTCCAGAGCCCGATGCGCAAGAAGCCAAAGGCAAGTTTGGTCCCAAAGGGGTGGTTCTAGTTTGAAGCCAAAGGGAGAGGAATCTCCAAGAAAAAGTTCGGTGGAACTTGTTACAATCTGTGGCATTGTGGAGCCTAAAGTCTTCCGAATGTAGGAAGCCAAAAGAAACAAGCGGAAACATGGTGGATGTCATCTCGAATGAAGTTTCCGAAGTATGCACTTGGCGGCGGTAATTTACGAGAATTAATTTGGTGGAGGGTTTCAAACCCCAAATCGGTGGTGGATTGACACGCAGGTGCTACTAGACATGTTTGCTCAAACAAGGAAATGTTTAGTAGTTTTGAAGCCCTTGAAAATGGTGAGAAATTGTTCATGGGAAATTCCACCTCCGATGTGAAAGGTCAAGGAAAGGTGGTCTTGAAGTTGACTTCAGGGAAAGAGTTGACTCTCAGCAATGTGCTCTATGTGCCGAAATCCGGAAAAATGCGGTGTCGGATCGCTTTTGATTAAGCATGGCTTTCGTGTTGTGTTTGAATCCGATATGGTTACTTTGTCTAAAAGTGGAATGTTTGTAGGCAAAGGTTATGTTTGTGATGGTATGTTTAAGCTTAGTGCTATGGTTGTTAAAAGCAATGTAATGGCTAACAAGCCTAAGGTGAATGTGATGAATAAGAATAATTCTTCCGTTTACTTGCTTGAGTCTTCCAATTTGTGGCATGGTAGACTAGGACATGTTAACTATGATACTATACGTAGATTAATTAACATGAATTGCATACGAAAATGTAAAATAGACTACAAACATAAATGTGAAACTTGTGTAGAGGCAAAGTTTACAAAACCTCGTTCCATTCGGTTGTAAGAAATAATGAACCACTTGAGTTGGTTTCATACGGATTTATGTGACTTCAAGTCAACACAAACACGAGGGCAATAAGTACTTTATGACTTTTGTTGATGATAGCACAAAATATTGTTATGTGTATCTTCTCAAAAGTAAAGATGAGGCTATAGAGAAGTTTGTTCTCTATAAAAATGAAGTTGAAAATCAACTCAACCGGAAAATAAAGGTCATAAGAAGTGATCGTGGTGGTGAGTATGAATTCCCTTTTGAAGGTATTTGTGCTCAACATGGGATAAAACATGTTACAACACCACCATACACCCCACAATCCAATGGAGTTGCCGAGAGGAAAAATCGGACTCTAAAGGACATGATGAATGCCATGTTAATAAGTTCGGGGTTACCGGATAACATGTGGGGAGAGGCCGTCTTGTCGGCAAATTATGTGTTGAATAAAATGCCCCGAAAGAAAATAAATAAGAGCCACTATGAATTGTGGCATGGAAGAGTGCCATCATACCAATACATGCGAGTGTGGGGGTGTCTTGCAAAGGTTTCAATACCACCTCCCAAAAGGTGAAAATTGGACCAAAAACTATTGATTGCATATTTATTGGGTATGCTCACAATAGTAGTGCTTATAGGTTTCTTGTGCATGAATCGAAGATTCAAGATATACACAAGAATACTATAATGGAGTCAAGAAATGCTTCTTTCTTTGAGAATGTGTTTCCGTGCAAAAGAGATGATGCAAGTTCATCTAAACGGAGACATGATTCAATAGAAGAAGAAGAAGTCGAAAAGGAACAAATCATCATGATGAAAATGATGAAGCGGAGGTAGAACCTCGACGGAGCAAACGAGGTAGGAGTAGAAAAATCTTTTGGCCCCGATTTTCTAACCTATATGCTTGAAAAGTGAACCACAAAGTTATAAAGAGGCCGTGAGCTCTTCCGAAGGACCTTTGTGGAAAGAGGCCATTAAAAGTGAGATTGATTCCATTTTACAAAATCACACTTGGGAATTAGTGGATCTTCCTCAGGGAAGTAAACCACTAGGATATAGGTGGATTTTTAAAAGGAAAATGAAGACGGATGGAACAATTGACAAGTATAAGGCAAGACTTGTAATTAAAGGTTACAAGCAAAGGAAGGCCCTTGATTACTTTGATACATATTCTCATGGTTACGAGAATAACATCCATAAGAATTGTACTTGCAATAGCCGCATTGCGGAATCTTGAAGTACATCAAATGGATGTTAAACGGCCTTTCTAAATGGGGATTTAGAAGAGGAAATTTACATGGAGCAACCGGAAGGATTTTGCGCCGGGGCAAGAAAATAAAGTGTGCAAGTTAGTAAAGTCATTGTATGGCTTGAAACAAGCACCAAAACAATGGCATCAAAAAGTTTGATCAAGCCATGATGGAAAGTGGATTTAAAATAAATGAATGTGACAAATGTATCTATGTTAGAGACACGGGAAATGGCTACGTCATTTTGTGTCTTTATGTAGATGACATGCTTATCGTAGGAAGTTGTGATAAAATGATAAAGTCCACTAAAGATATGTTGAACTCGAAGTTTGACATGAAAGATATGGGGTTAGCCGACGTAATCCTTGGCGTGAAAATTTCCAAGAATGTCGAAATGGACTTGCTTTAAGCCGGTCACATTATGTGGATAAAATTCTTGAGAAATTCGGCAAGGATGACTTAGCTATTGCTAGAACCCCAATAGACATGAGTCAAACATCTATCAAAGAATAGAGGTGACACGGTTTCTCCAAGTTGAATACTCGAGAATCATTGGAAGTCTAATGTACTTGATGAGTTGTACTAGACCGAGATATTGCTTACACGGTTAGCAAGGCGAGTCGGTATACAAGTAATCCCGGAGCGGAACATTGGAATGGTATAGTGAGAGTACTAAGGTACTTAAGATATACTCGCGATTATGCTTTACACTATACTAGACATCCAGCGGTGTCGAAGGATATAGCGTGCTAATTGGATATCCGATATAAAGACTCAAGGTCTGGCGGATTTGTGTTTACATTAGCGGGTTGCTATATCATGAAATCTTCTAAGCAAACGGTTATAGCTAGATCCACGATGGAATGCGAGTTTATAGCGTTAGATAAATGTGGTGAAGAAGCCGAGTGGCTACGCCAATTTATAGAAGATATTCCAAGATGGACCGAAGCCTTAGTGCCATCAATATGTATACATTGTGATAGCCAATCGGCGATTGGAAGGGCACACAATCATATGTATAATGGTAAGTCTAGACACATTCGTCGAAGACATAATACCATTAGACAAACTACTCTCAAGCGGCACAATATCCATTGACTATGTTAAGTCAAAGGAAAATTTAGCGGATCCGTTAACGAAAGGGTTAAATAGAGAGTTAGTTGAAAGCTCGACCGAGGGAATGGGACTAAAGCCTCGAAAAGTTAAACACGGCGGAAAACCCAGTCTAGATATTTGGAGATCCCAAGAACTAGATTCAATGGGACAACCTAGCGTTAAAAGACTTGTAGCGTCACTTTGTGGGGGAATCTACCCCGAAGTCCATTCCTATTAGTGACATCCCGAAAGGACAAGGATAAGCTATGGCTTTTAATGATTCTTACGCGTCGAAAATTCGAGCGGGGTAATACGGGTTACCTTTAAGAAATCACCTATGTGAGAGAGAAGTGGGGCCGCTTCGAGGAGAATTGTGTGAGGCTCAATTCTTAGACCCTCTCGCGAGAACCGGGCGTATGTTCGGGGCCATGATTGAACATAGCTATGAGAAGTGAAGTATGTTAGGACGATACTTGTGTCGAAGCATATGATCGGCTACACAAAAAGCATAACGATTCAAGGACATCGCGTCTATCGATTTGCGAGTAGAGTAAATATGCTTGTACGAGCGAAGATTCAATGGGCATTCCAGCATCTTCGTATGCAAGTTTTCGTCTGCCGGGCTTTATCACCAATTCCGCATTATTCCTTCATAGTGGGGATTGTTGGAAAAAAGTGTGTTTTGAAGGAAATAATGAGTTATTTTCTTAATTTGTTATTTGTTAAAATGACAAATTGATTGTTGGATTGTGTTCTACTCCATGATTACATTGAAATCATATATTCATTTGTCAAAAATGGTTGAGAAATGAATGAGAAGGCTCAAAGTTAATGGGTTGAAATGGGTAAAATGTGGTTATCCCACATTGGAAAAAAGATGAAAAAGTGGCTAAGTTTAAATACTCCTACACTTTGGTAGGGAGTAAGATTATGAGTACATAGAGGCTCTCTCTCGCGCACGGGTGCGCGAGGGGGTGCAAATCATGGACCAGAAATAGGCTTCGGACTAGGAACTCATGTGCGTGCGCGTCTGCGGACACGAATGTAGCTCAGAAATAACTTTGTCGCCTTGAGCCCACTTTTTGCATTTTTTTCCAAAAACTTGACCCAATGTTTAAGGCGGTGAGGCGGGCGCTGGACCTAGGTGAAGCGGCCGCTGGAGGTCGTAGGTGCCGCCAGAGATCAGTCAGGCGGGCGCACAGCTTTCCCGAGGCGGGCGCTGGAGTCGAAGGGGCGCCCGTTTGTGCACCAACGAGGCGGGCGCTGGGTGGGTCGAGGCGGGCGCCTCGTTCTCGGCAGCGGTTTCCCCGAAGCGATGCGCTCATAGTGCCGAAATAAATTGCAAATTCATTATTTATAATTGCAATATTGATTGAACAAATTAAAAACATGTTTTTAATTTGTTGGGCGATTTTCTATGGAGTTTATAATTGTAATATTGATTGAGCAAATTAAAAGTGTGGTTTTAATTTGTTGGGAAATTTTCCTATGAGGAAAATATATAAATAGAACACAACCACATGAGGAAAACATACGAGTTTTTCACAATCTCCACAATCATTTCATGACATATTGTTCATCTTCCCTTTGGCCTCCTTGCATTGCATTCGTGGTGATAAAGTTCAAGCATCAACTTGAGTTCGCCGGAGGTCTAATTGTGCAACCACCTTGGGTTACTCCGTTTCATCTGGGAGGCAAGCGTTAAGTAACAACTCAAGCACAACGTGGTGAGGGGCGTAATTTGTCTTAAGGAGAGTGTGATTTCACACGACTCGGACAACGACAAATCTTTTCTTCTCTTGTATTTTCTATTTACGTTTTAAATTAGTTTCTATATTTCAGAGATTTTGTAATAGTTATTCCAACGGATCGTTGGTGGGGTGGATCTTGCTCCTTGAAGAGCGGACATGGAGTATATGATTTCTCGGTCTATGTCTCCCAGATCCCTCTGTCGACATAACCTCCGTCAATAGGAGTCATTCTTTTTGCCTTCTGCTCTTCTTGAGCTTTATTTTGTAGTGGAATGGAAGGAGAAGCGTACCCACCCGAACTCGGGCGGCGGGCATTTGTCTTTGCCTTTGCTTTGCTTCGCTTCTTCATCCAGCTGTGGCGGGAGGCTTCATTTTTATTCTTCCTCTTCTCCTCCAATGTTCGGAGAAACCTCTCGGGCTGGTTTTTTATGACCGCAATTCCGCCCAGAGTGTTGAATTTTACCCTTTGGTGGGGGATAGATGCTACAATTCCCAATGCGGCCTGAGCGGTCACGCCAAGTATGGCGTTGTATTGGGATTGTAGATCTATGACCATGAAAGTGATCTTGACTGTTTTTTGTAGGGGCTTTTCCCCTATGGTCACTTCAAAGTCAATCGTCCCTTTCACGCGAACAGTATGGTTAGTGAATCCCTTGAGCAGGCCGGCGTAAGGAGTTAGATGAGCTTCAGACATTTTCATCTCTACAAAGGTATGATAGTAGAGAATGTCTTTGGCCGCTTGATGTAATGGGTTGCAGCGGAATAAAAGAAACAGTAACCGGATAGGCAAATAATTGAATCAACAACTATTTGACCCAATTCGAATCCACAAATTAGGGTTTGGCAAGATTAACACCTACAAGATGAGAACCATGAATAATAGAAGGAATCCACCTTCAACAAGTCAAGAAAGACTCACAATTGCAAAGCAATCAAAATAATTTATCAAAATTCAACTAACTCAAACAAAATCCCTAAAAGAGTATTTATACTCCCAACAATAACCTAAAACCCTAAGGAAAACGAAATAAACAAAGTACCAAAAATACCCCTACTTTAATTGTTCAAAACGGGAATAATAAATCAATCCGGAATCTGAAATCGCGTACGTCACGAGTCGTGACACCCCTCACGAGTCGTTCCCCAATTTTTCATTCGTGGTACGAGGCGTGACAACCAAATTACTCGTGCAGGTTCTCTTCACGACTCGTGCTTGAAAGCACGAGTCGTTCCCCATGTCCAAGTATGCCGCACGACCAACAGAGTCCTGTTTCTGTTCCTCAGCATCTGCGAGCTTCTTCAGTTCCTCAGCATCTGCGAGCTTCTTCATTGCTCTCGCTACATCATACACCCCTTCTTTAAAATGATTCATCCCGGAATCATGTGTTGAAAAAGGAACACATTTCTTGCATGAAACTTCCTTCTTGGGTCTTCTCGCCGCTTGTACAGGTGCCATCTTCTGAACGGATGGTTTTGATTTTCGTAGTTCCATGTGTCGCGATACATGAAGAAAGGTTTTGGAACAAACAAGGAAATAATCCCTTTCATGGCCCCTTTACCACCGTGTGCTCCTTTAGCTTTCAATGGGCTAAGATTAAACTTGACACCATCCTTCATAAAGCTTATCACATTAGTCCGCCCATTATGAGTAGAATCAACATCAAAATGCCAAGGTCTATCGAACAACAAGCTTGGCGGCGCTTCATATCCACTATGTCACAGTAATCACATCCGTATAGCGCGAATAGCAAAAGGAATGATCTCTGATGTGTTACCTTGAAATAGCGATAGCGTTGATCCACCCAACAAAATAAGGAGATAGATGGTTACAGCGCCTCCAAGCTTGAGCTTATTAACTAAACCACGTGCGACCAAATTCTCATTGCTTCCATTATCGATAATAATGTGTCTTGCCCGTATCATTGACCTTACCCGTTGTATGGAATATATTATGTCGAAGCGGGATTAACCTCTTCCACGGGAGTAGGCAATAAAAGTTTATGAACCACATATGATTCATGGTCCCGCATTCATCATCACCCTCATTAGGATCGATATGAACGATCTCGCCATTACCATCATCATCACCATCCTCACGAGCCACCATATTCACATTCTTTCTAAGAGGACAACCACTTTGGAAATATGGCTGCTTCTCCACATTTAAAGCTCTTGGTGCCGTAGTTTTTGGCATAAGGATTTGCGTTACGTTGACCACGGCGACGGGAGTAGCGGGCTTCTTAGCCGAAACAACAACCTTAGGATTAGTGTGACCAGAAGCTACAACGGACTTAGAACCCGCACCTTGTCTTGGCTCTTTGGCCACAATCGCATTACCAACCAGAAGAGTAGAAACGGCGCTCCCAAGAGTAGTAAGGCGACGTTCAACCGTGGAAGCCCGATCAATAGCCTCATCCAAAAAGTGAATAGGTGTCGGCTCGGCTTGATTACGAATATCAACACGAAGCCGAAATAAACCTAGCGAGTTTAATTGTGCATCAGAGCTCACACAAATCATTACGTGCAGACGAAGAGTGAAATTCATTCGTGTAAGCACCAACAGATTTAGTACCCTGTACACACTCCAAAAATTTCCGATATAGTTTTTGTTCAAAATCAGCGGGTAAAAATCGTTGCCTCAAGGCTTGTTTCATCACAGGCCACTCAGTAATAATAGGTCGATTGTTACGAATATTTTGGGTGCGTAATTGCTTCCACCCAGCAGATGCACCACCCGCAATTTATAAGCCACATAAGGAACTTGTCGTTCGCGAATATTCATTAAAGCAAAATATTTTTCTACTTCCTCGAAGCCAATCGAAAACTTCAATCATATCTAATTCACCGATAAAGAAAGGTAAATCATCTTTAATTTTAGGGGATTGCTCATAAACGGGATTACCTCAGGCCAGAGTGACCACGACGATTAAAAGCCCCACGTTCGACATGTTCATCTTGTCGATCCGGCCTTTGCCCCAGATTGCCAATACCAATTTGCAAAGCACTGCAAAGCCTCTGTCGAGCAAATATATCCACTTTCGGCGCGTTTCGCCTCTCTTTGCTCTTCGCGTTGACACGCTCACGCCGCGGTGCTCCAAAATCTGTAGAAATCATTCCTAGTACGGCCAAATCACCGGGGTTTGCTTGATTGTTGGCCATCTCACTCCTCGGATCGTCAGTTATACGATACCAGCCGATGTAATGGGTTGCGGCGGAATAAAAGAAACAGTAACCGGATAGGTAAATAATTGAATCAACAACTATTTGACCCAATTTGAATCCACGAATTAGGGTTTGGCAAGATTAACACCTACAAGATGAGAACCTTGAATAATAGAAGGAATCCACCCTCTCGAAGGAATCCACCTTCAACAAGTCAAGAAAGACTCACAATTGCAAAGTAATCAAAATAATTTATCAAAATTCAACTAACTCAAACAAAATCCCTAAAAGAGTATTTATACTCCCAACAATAACCTAAAACCCTAAGGAAAACGAAATAAATAAAGTACCAAAAATACCCCTACTTTAATTGTTCAAACGGGAATAATAAATCAATCAGAAATGCGAAATCGCGTACGTCACGAGTCGTGACACCCCTGTGAGTCGTTCCCCAATTTTTCATTCGGAGTGGTACGAGGCGTGACAACCAAATTACTCGTGCAGGTTCTCTTCACGACTCGTGCTTGAAAGCACGAGTCGTTCCTCATGTCCAAGTATGTCGCACGACCAACAGAGTCCTGTTTCTGATCCTCAGCATCTGCGAGCTTCTTCAGTTCCTCAGCATCTGCGAGCTTCTTCATTGCTCTCGCTACATCACCGCTCCGGTGTCGATGAGGACTCTACTAATGTTTGCCAGTAGAGATTCTCATTTTGATGGTGAGGGGTTGGGTGGAATGGAAGAGTGTGGAGGCAATTTCGCTCAAGCTTGAACTCTATTTCTTGCCCTTCTTCTAGAGCCAAGGGGAATCGAAGACCTTTTCTAAAGTCTTGATTTGATGGGCGATTTTGTTTATTGGAGGAGCCTCTATTCCAATGAAATTGGTATCATAGGTCCACTAGATCATCCTCATTATTGCTCTCTCTCTCTCTCTCTCTCTCTCTCTCTCTCTCTCTGCAGGCCGCGCTTAGGTTGAGCTCTTTGGGTGTTAGCATTGTTGTTGATATTATTACCTTGTACCCATTTGGCTAGCTCGTCGTTATTGTTTTTTTGCTAAATGATCCTCTTCAGCTGGAAGCAATCCTCAGTGTTGTGACCGTGGTCGTTATGATAGTCACAAAATTTGTCTACTGCTCCTCTCGCTTGGCTTTTGACCCGTTGGTGGAGGAGGAGGTACTTTCATTGCTTTCAAGATCGCTGCCAGAGGTGCGGTCGGGGTGTATATGTTGGGTTTTAAGGGTTCAATACGCGGCGAAATTTAGCTTATCTAATTAACACTGAAAACCCAAGAGCCTAGGATCCGTTCTATACAATTAATTTGAATTCCTATGAGATAGAAATAACCAACCTTGAACGCTTTCCGTTCTTGAGCTATCGAACGATTTGATTATGTAATTTCGAATCACAAACTTTGTTCTTGATTGCTTGAACTCTAGGCCTTGATCGATGAACGAGCGAAGACCCTCTTTCGGTATCCACACCTTTGAATGAACCAAGAAAAGCTTCTTGAAGATTGCTAGATCTCTTAAACCTATGAAGAATTTTGAGAATATATGTTGTGAATTTCTTTTGAATTTCGGCTAGCTTTTAGAGGTGACAGACTATTATATTTATACTACTTTAGCATCAATATTTGTTTCCTAATCAAATTAGGAAACCAGTCGAAAAATACCTCTGTGGTCTTAGAGTGTTGCGGGACCGAGACGAGTCCCACGTGGACTAGTTACGTCGCGCGATACACATTAAGTCACATCGGGTTTCTCTCAATCATTCTTCTATTTGGTTTACTCAATTCATTCTAGTTGTGTGTCACCCAGATAGGATTACATTATGTTGGCAAATGAGTTCGATCATATCGTCTCTCATAATACATAAGCGGACTCTAGCATGCCATTATGTCTACCCAAATAATGTAACGTAAGAGTTCACGTTTCCAATGAGTACACTTCCATTTCTCCGCTTTGTCTCACGATGTTATATTGAACCTGAAGTCATGGTCCTCGTCAACTTGTCTTTGTTCAATGCTTTCTCGATTCAGTATAATGATAATCCAATCGCATTGGGGTATGGCCATACACTTTCATCATTATCACTCATCGAGGGGCCCAAGCAAAACATCTCTCTTTCGAGGGATAAATTTCATCTTGACTTATCATCATTCCCATCATGAATCCGATCATGCCAAAATTAGCCTTTATAAATATTGTGTTAAGATATCGTTTGACTAAAATCAAACATGACTTTCATCATATGTAAGGTCATGATAATCTCGGAGTCTAGGGACTAAATGAAGTGACCTTATGAGATTTAATTATGACATTTGACCATGACATAAATTTTATACGGGTCAAGTCGAGTCACTTGTTCTCTTACAAGTACCCATAAATTTAATGTGCATCTCTATGCATATAATCATCATATGATTATCCATTAACATTTATACTAATTATTCTCTTAATAATTAGGGACGAAGATTATTACAGACAAATATGCAAAACATATAATAATCGAATAATAAACATCTCATATATTAATAAATAATGTCAACACATAAGTCTATCAACTATAGGCCTAGGGCATAACACTAACAGTCTCCCACTTGCACTAGGCCCAATCTCCCATGGACCTAACATGACCATCATGCTTAGCTTGCGGGAGAGCCTTAGTTAATGGGTCCGCCACGTTGTCGTCGGTGTCTACTCTTGCATATCTTTACGTCTTCCTCTCACATATCTCTCGGATAATGTGGAAACGTCGAAGTATGTGTTTGGATCTCTGGTGTGACCTTGGTTCCTTTGCTTGTCTGTGGCACCATTGTTGTCATGATAAAGTTCAATAGGATCTTTGATGCTTGGAGCGACTTCCAAATCACTAATGAACTTTTTGATCCAAACGGATTCCTTAGGCTGCATCGAGATCTTAGCTATGTACTCGAAACTTCGGTTGTAGAATCAGCGACGGTACTTTGCTTGGAACTTTTCCAACTCGCAGTGCCTCCATTCGGCGTAAACAAAAATCCAGGCTAACGATGCGAAATCATCCTTGTCAGTTTGGAAGCTAGCATCTGTGTAGCCTTTCACTACAAGATCTTCTTCCATTCCTCCAAAGACCAAGAATACATCCTTAGTTCTTCGTAAGTACTTGAGGATATTCTTGACTGCTATCCAATGTGGTTCGCCGGGATCCAATTGGTATCTACTCGTCATGCTTAGAGCACACGAGACATCGGGTCTAGTACATAACATAGCATACATGATAGACCCAATTGCCGAAGCATATGGAATACCATTCATTCTCTTTCGCTCATCATTAGTCTTAGGACTTTGATTCTTACTAAGAGATATACCATGCAACATTGGCAAGTTTCCTCTTTTAGAATTTTCCATTTGGAATCTTCTAAGAACCTTGTCAATGTAAGTACTTTGACTTAAACCAATCATCCTCTTGAATCTATCTCTATAGATCTTGATACCAAGGATATATGCAGCTTCGCCCATATCTTTCATTGAAAAGCACTTTCCCAACCAAGACTTGACAATCTGTAGTGCAGGAATGTCATTTCCAATGAGTAAGATATCGTCGACATACAACACTAAAAATAGTGCTACGCTCTCACTAATTTTCTTGTATACACAAGGTTCATCTTCGTTCTTGATAAAGCCAAACTCCTTGATTGCTTCATCAAAACGTAGATTTCAACTCCTAGAAGCTTGCTTCAATCCATAAATGGATTTCTGCAACTTACACACCTTGTTAGAATTTTCTGGACTAACAAAACCTTCAGGTTGTATCATGCATACATCCTCAAGTAACTTCCCATTAAGGAAAGTTGTCTTGACATCCATTTGCCATATCTCATAGTCATAATATGCGGCTATGGCGATTAAAATTCTAATAGACTTAAGCATGGCTACAGGCGAAAAGGTTTCATCATAGTCGATGCCATGAATGCGCTATATCCACCAGCTACAAGCCTAGCCTTATAGGTGTGCACCTTCCCATCCATGTCGGTATTTTTCTTGAAAACCCATTTGCACCCTATGGTTTTTACACCTTCGGGTGGATCAATCAAGTTCCAAACTTGATTATCAGCCATGGATTGTAACTCGGATTTCATGGCTTCTTGCCATTTTTCCGAATCAGGAGCGGACATCGCCTCTTGATAGCAAGTAGGTTCATCGTTTTTGATTAACTCCACTTCATCACTTTCCGTAATGAGAAATTCATATCTCTCGGGTTCGGATCGTGACCTACCACTTGGGCGAAGAACTTGTGCGTCTTGAACCGGTTCCACAACTACTTGTGAACTTGGTTCAGTCTCTACCATAGGTTCAATGTTGTTTTCGGGTTCTCGAATTTCTTCGAGATCTATTTTACTCCCACTGGTTCCTTTGCGAAGAAACTCCTTTTCTAATAAAGTACCATTTCGAGCAACAAACACTTTGTTCTCGTTTCGGTTGTAGAAATAGTATCTTTGGTTTCCTTGGGATAACCCACGAAAACACATTTATCAGACTTAAGTGCTAGCTTGTCAGAAGTTAACTTCTTGACATATGCATCGCAACCCCAAATCTTCATGAAAGATAAACTATGTTTTCTTCCATACCACATCTCATATGGGGTCTTTTGAACCGATTTGGTAGGAACTCTGTTTATAGTGAAAGCAGCAGTTTCTAGTGCATGTCCCCAAAAGGATAAAGGAAGCTCAACTTGACTCATCATAGAACGAACCATGTCAAACAAGGTTCTATTTCTCCTCTCAGACACACCATTCCATTGTGGTGTTACGGGTGGAGAGAGTTCTGAAACGATTCCACAACTCTTAAGATGACTGTCAAATTCTTGGCTCAAATATTCACCACCTCGATCGGATCGAAGTACTTTAATAGTTTTGCCAAGTTGGTTTTGCACCTCATTTTGAAATATTTGAAATATCTCAAACGATTCACTTTTATGTTTCATTAGATAAACATATCCAAATCTACTATAATCATCAGTGAATGTTATGAAGTACCGAAATCCTCCCCTAGCATCGCTACTCATAGGTCCACATACATCGGTATATATGAGGCCTAATAAGTCGCCCGCCCTTTCACCAGTTTTGGTAAATGGGTCCTTGGTCATCTTGCCAAGTAAACAAGATTCGCATGTCTCATACGATTCATAATCATGTGAGTCTAAAAATCCATCTTTGTGGAGTTTAGAGATGCGTTTCTCATTTATATGGCCAAGACGACAATGCCATAAGTAAGTGTGGTTTACATCATTGGGTTTAGATCTCTTGTTAATGTTATAGACATCATTATCACGATTTTCAACATCAAAGATATAAAGGCCATTGAATGAAACAACAATACAATAATGCATATCACTCTTGTAAATGGAAAACTTCTTATCACATATAAGAAAATTAAAACCTTCATTATCCAAACATGAAATCGAAATAATATTCCTACTTAAAGCTGGAACATAATAACAATTGTTCAAAACAAGTATTAGTCCACTAGGTAAAGTAACTTCATAAGTTCCTACGGCTAATGCAGCAACTCTTGCTCCATTCCCCACACGTAGGTCCACTTCACCTTCCTTAAGCATCCTTATGTTCTTTAGACCCTGCACATTTAAACAAATGTGAGTTCCACATCCGGTATCCAATACCCAAGAACTAGAATTAGGTAGGAATATATCTATAACAAAGATACCTGAAGTCGAAGCAACTCCTTTGCTCTTCTTCAGTGCTTTCTTGTATTTTGTGCAGTTTCTCCTCCAATGTCCAATCTCATAGCAATGGAAGCAGACTGCGTCCTCTTGGGACTTGGGCTTAGCCTCTTTAGGCTTGGCAGCCTCTTTGGATTTGATAACATTTGCCTTAGGATTAGCAACCTTTGCCTTTCCCTTTCCCCTTGTTAACCATCAGCACTTGATCGGTTTTCTTCTCGACAATATTGGTTTCCGCAGTGTTCAACATTTGAATTAACTCGGAAATATTTTTATTCATGCCTCCCATGTTATAGTGCATTATAAAATCACTAAAACCTTTGGGCAATGAATTCAATATCATGTCGGTAGCCAACTCTTGGCTAATTGGAAAACCGAGCCTTTCAAGATGCTCAACGTGGCCCTTCAACTTAAGAGCATGGGGACCAACAGCTTGTCCTTCACTCATCTTGCATGAGGTCAAGACCTTAACTATGTTGTACCTTTCTTGCCTAGCTTGAACTTGAAACATTTCCATCAGTCGATTGTTTAGATCAACTGTCCCCAGTGGTCAAGATCCTTACGAAGGTTATTGCACATGGCGGAGAGCATGAAGGCATCCAACATACGTAGAATCACGCTTGTGCTTGAGATATTGATCCTTCACTGCCCTAGTAGCATTGGCAGCAGGTTCGGGTGGAATAGGTTCCTCGAGAACGTACAGTTTTTCCTCTTGCCTGAGAACAATTATCACGCTACGGATCCAATCCATATAGTTTGTACCATTCTCTTCCAACTTCTCCTTCTCGAGGAGAGATCGTAGTGACGAGATGATTATTGTTTGATGCCATTTATTCTACAAAAGGATATACATAAAATATGAACACATATAAGTAAACATATCATATGAGAAATATAATGCATTTACATAAAATGCTCCCACTAAATTATACACCTTCCAATGCAAATAAGCATAATATACATTTAATGGGCTAAGATCCAACTTTAATTTAATTTTAAGTTTGCTATGGCAAACCGCTCAAAACTAAATTAATTAGGTAGAAACATCAATCATATCACATATACGACTCTTAGATATTTTATGAGATTTATTCAAGACATCATATATCTAGGCATATTTTAATCTCATCTTATGTCTTGGTTCCAAAACCATTTTGATAACCCAATTAAGTTCATTCACTTTAAACGTATAGGAACCACCATTTTCTCATCTTGCTCGCATTCGAATAGAATCAAAGTACCTTGCTATGGCAAGCCCACCTAAAACTATCCAAATGGTCTCAAGTGTTTTAATCATGAATCGGCATAAAGAACTTAAAAGTTAAATGAGTAGATTATAAGCATATCGGCAAAGATAGTTATAGCTGTGCACCGGGTAAGTTTCCGGGGAAGATTGTAACGACCCTAACCCTATGCACAATTTTAGTATCATATTATATGATTTTAATATTAATGTTAACTTTATGTGCTTATTTTTATGCCTTTAATGTTATGTTAAGTTGAGATGGTTAGGAGATAATTTTAAAGCCTTGGGATAAAATGAAAGTAAGTTAAAGTCTTTGGTTGAATTAAAATAATTGAAAGTAAAATAAAGTAATAGGGTGGAGTGATAATAAAATGAACAAATAAAATATTATGGGTTGGGAGGGTTATTTTAAAAAGATGGAAAGAATAAAATTAGGAAGTATGGGGGGGCCATACTTCCTCCCCTTAATTCCCTCACCCTTTTCCCCCATTAGTCAATGACCACCATACCTCCTTCATCCTTCTCATTCATCTTTCTTAATCATTCTCTTCTTCCTCCTTTCTAAAATTATCTATGGATTCTCCCCCATGAAAGCCTCACTTCACAAGATCCTACTAAGTCCAATTCTACTCCATTTTACAATCCAAGTGTACTTTTGAGTTTGGGACAACTAGGGGAATTTATCAAGCTAAGAAGATCTTTATTTCATCCTATAATTTTAAGGTGAGTTATTATGACCCTTCTCTTCTTTAAATGTTCATGAGCTATTAAATGTTGTTATTGTTGTTATAATGGTTATTTGATGCTTTGCGGAAATCTTCTTGGATTTGAGGAATTGGTTAGTGTCATAGAAAATGTTGTTGTTCATGAAAATGGTAAGAAGTAGAAGTAAATGGGTTGGGTTGGATTAGAATGGAAATCTTGAAAAATGGTAGTAAATTGGGTGGAAAACCATGTGGTGATGATCTATGTTTAGGACATGATACTTTGGAGTTAAATGAGTTAGATTGAAGTTAACAAAGTTAGAATTTCCTTTTAGGTTCACAAATTAGAGGAAACTTGGTTGGAAATTGGTTTCTTGGAAATATGAAGTTATTGCTGCTGCTGATGCCTATTTCTGGCCATGGCACGAGTCGTGCCCCTAGGCACGAGTCGTGCCCATGGCCAACTCGTGGTAACGAATCGTGAAAGGAGAGTCGAGTCGTTCTGATCAACTTAAGGGAAATTGGCACGAGTTGTGCCCTCAGGCACGAGTCGTGCCATGTGGAAGTCACGAGTCCTGCTGTCAAGGGACGCATGATTCTGAGAAGGGCCAAAAGGGCACGAGTCGTGTTGCTTCACCTGGCTTTGAGACCACTTTGCATCAACTTTGGAGCTGTTTAAACCTAATCAAACTAGAACCAAAATGAAATCTCTTTAACCTAGATTAAAGTAGAATACTTTGGCTACACAATGACATCTTAAGTGATCAAAATGGAATTAGGGAAGTACTTTAAATATTGCTTGGAAAACGCTAGGTAGCCTAGTTTGGCAACTTGACAAATGTTATTTTAACTTGGTAGATTTAACTTGGACCTTTGTAGAAGCCATGTATTATTGTATAATGACTATGTATGGTGGATTGATGATATCTCAATGCCTTACTTGAGTTCATATTCATTGGTTATGTAATGCATAGTGTGTTGAATAAATGTTGCACTATGATATTGGTTGAACATGAGTATATTTTACCATGTGGCTATGTTGCTTATCCCTTTTGTGGATTATATTTCAAGTAACTATTATGTGCTTGATAATGTGTTAATCAGCTGATGTTGGGGATATAACATAATATGATCAATTATGGAAGTGTGACCTAATGTGATCGGATTATGTTATATACGTGACCGTCCACTCCTGTGGCCACGGGTCGAGTATAGCATCTGTATTGAGACAAAAGCCTTACGAGTTGCTACTATCTTATATGGTTCCCTGAAAAATGGGTCTTATAAGATGTGAGTATTGCTTAAGCAGCTCACCTAAGATTGGAATATTATATCCAATGTTGTACGACTATTGTTCAGACGGGAAAAGGTAAACCGAGGTAATGTAAAGTGTTTACAGCTTTTCTAAAGTGTTATATGCAACTTGTTATGTGTTGCATCTTATTTGGCATATTGCTGCATTCATAATAGCTTGCTGAGATTTATTCTCGCCCCTCTCCCTTTAATGTTTTTAGATCCCGAGACAGGCGGACCGGCCAAGTAAGGGCGGAGAGGAGTTTGGAAGTGATCTTTTGGGTATTGTCGGGGTACGTATAGGTTGGCGTAGAATGTATATTTTGGTATAATTCCTTTATGGAGTTTGTAATTATAAACTTTAATTTCTACGTTAAAACCACAATCTTTTGTAACTAAAACAGTTTAGTACTTTCAAAGTTGGTCCACTCTTCCTCCAATGTGGAGAGTAGTGGAGTTGTTTTGAAATGGTTATGTTAATTGTGTTATGTTTGAAAGTTATATCAAATTTTTAAAAAGTTTAGGTGATTTAAGTTAGTTTGGGGACGCTCCACTCGGGACACGCGTTAGGTTCCGGGTCGGGGATCTCACAGTTGGTATCAGAGCTCGGTTAGAGTTCTCGGGTAGAGTCTAGCTGAGTGAGAGTGTGTGATAACTGACATCGAGTGTTTAATGCAGGAGTTTGTACTAATGGCGGGTAATGATGGAGATCAGGATCGGGCTTTGGGAAATGTTGGTAATCCGAATGCCGAAGTGATGGATATGTTCCGAGTGTTTCTTCAGAATATGGCAAATCAGAATCAAGGTAGGGGACAACAACCTGAAGGTAGGCAAGGGCACCATGGTTTAGAGAAATTTGTGAAGATGTCTCCCCCTAGTTTCAACGGATATCCGGATCCGACGAAGGCGGAAAGATGGTTGGAAGCTATGAATAAGATTTTTGCGGCAATGGAGAGCTCGGATGCAGAAAAGGTAAGGTGCGCTATTTTCAAGTTGGAAGGACCCGCGGAGCACTGGTGGCAGGTAGTAAAGGATGGCTGGGATCGGGATTTGACACCGCAGACTTGGAAAAATTTCACACGTAAGTTTCGGGATCATTTCGTTCTGATGGTTACTAGAGACAAGAAGGAGGTTGAGTTTCTGAAATTGGAGCAAGGGACGATGACCATAGCACAATATTCAGCCAAGTTTACGGAGTTAGCCCGATATTGTCCCCATTTGGTACCGGAGGAAGAGAGGCGGATCTACCGGTTCGTGAAAGGCTTAAGGGTGGAGTTCCGGAAGCAGTTAATTGACGCATGACTTCGCCAACTTCCAAGCGGCGTGAATATGGCGTACCGGATTGAGAATGATATAGAGAAGCATCGTGGTAAATCTGAAGGTGGAAACAGAAATAGATTCCAAGGTCAAGGTTCTGGGCAGAATAGAGGGCAGCCGAGGACATCAGCTCCGGGAGCAGGTAGAGGAGGATTTGTGGTGGCTCCGGCAAATCGTTCGACTCCAGGTCAGTTTGGGGCATTGTGTGGATATTGCAAGAAGCCAGGGCATTCGGAGGACAAGTGTTGGAGCAAGCAAGGCCGATGTTTAGAGTGTGGGGCGACAGGCCATTTTCGAAGAAATTGTCCCAAGTGGCAAAAGAAGCAAGCTGCGGGTAGTGGTCAAGGGGGACAAGGTAGTGGTGTGAAGAGAGATATAGACGGGAAGCCCAAAGATAGAGTGCAAGGTCGAGTGTTCGCCTTGGGTAGAGGAGAGGTCGATCCCAATGCCATCATTAGAGGTATAGTCCCTGTCTCGGGGGTTAAGGCCCGCATTCTTATAGATCTCGGGTCTTCCCATTCATTTGTGGCATCTCATTTTACATTTTTATTGCATAAATTGCCTGAATCTATGCCTTATGTGTTGGAGGTCTCTACTCCTATGGGAGAGTGCCTTGCGTCTTCTTTGATATATCGTGATTGTGATGTGACTATATGTGGGCATATATTGCCGGTGGATTTGGTCGAGTTACCAATCCGTGACTTTGATGTGATCCTTGGGATGGATTGATTGAGTCAGTGTCATGCCTTGGTAGGCTTTGTCGTGAAACGAGTCTCATTTACTATGCACGATGTGCCTACTTTTATATTTGATGCGGACAAATCTATGTTTAGTTTACATGTTATTTCTGCTTTA
Source organism: Adenophora triphylla var. japonica (assembly GCA_022495995.1). NCBI lineage: Eukaryota > Viridiplantae > Streptophyta > Magnoliopsida > Asterales > Campanulaceae > Adenophora > Adenophora triphylla. Next base: position 422,362 of record JAFEMH010001622.1, on the reverse strand, counting down.
AAGGCTAGAAAGATGCTATCTAAGGGGTGTGCGGGATACTTGGCTTATATGGTAGATTCCAATAAGAAGTCCCCCGAGTTAGCTCATGTCCCAGTTGTCAATGAATTTAGTGATGTGTTTTCTAGTGAGTACTCTATGCCTCGGATCGTGAGATAGAGTTTTGTATTGACCTAGTGCCGTACCGCACCTATCTCTAAAGCACCCTATAGAATGGCTCCGGCCGAGTTAAAAGAGTTGAAGGCCCGATTGCAAGAATTGCTAGGCCAGGGGTTTTATTCGCCAGAGTGTGTCTTCGTGGGGAGCACCGGTCTTATTTGTTAGGAAGAAGGATGGTACCTTACGATTATGTATTGATTATCGTTTATTGAACCAAGCCACCATAAAGAATAAATATCCTCTTACGCATATAGATGATTTATTTGACCAACTCCAAGGTTCCGTTATCTACTCAAAACTTGATTTGAGAAGCGGATACCATCAGTTGAAGATTAGACCGGATGACATCGCCAAGATAGCTTTCCGAACGAGATATGGTCATTATGAGTTTGTTGTGATGCCTTTCGGGTTGACTAATGCTCCAGCCGTATTCATGGATATGATGAACCGTATTTTCAAGCCTTATCTTGATTGACTTTGTGGTGGTATTCATTGATGACATTCTTGTTTATTCTAAGTCCCGGGAGGAGCATGAAAAGCATTTAAGGTTGTCTTGTCAGTTCTTCGTGAAAAGCAGTTGTACGCCAAGTTCAGTAAGTGCGAGTTTTGGCTTGAGCGGATTTCTTTCTTGGGGCATGTAGTGTCGAGTTCGGGAATTTCCGTGGATCCTTCAAAAATTGAAGTCGTGGTTAATTGGAAGCAACCTTCGGCGCGGCGAGGTTCGTAGTTTTCTTGGTCTGGCGGGGTATTATAGAAGGTTCATTGAAGGGTTTTCTCGGATTGCGACTCCATTGACTAGGTTGACTCGGAAGGATGTATCATTTATATGGGATTCCAAGTGTGAAGCAAGTTTCAATGAGTTGAAGAAGAGGTTGACAACGACTCCTATTCTTACCCTTCTGGATGGTTGTGATAATTTTGTGATCTATAGTGATGCCTCGAAGGCAGGTTTGGGATGTGTATTAATGAAAAATGGGAAGGTTATTGCGTATGCCTCTAGGAAGTTATCACCGGCGGAACAGAATTACCCTACTCATGATATGGAACTGGCGGCGATCGTGTTTGCGTTGCATAAGTGGAAGCATTACCTTTATGGGGCGAAATTTGAGATATTCACCGACCATAAGAGTTTGAAATACTTATTTACCCAAAAGGAGTTGAATAATCGACAAAGGATATGGCTAGAGTTCTTGAAGGATTTTGATTGTATAATTTCTTATCATCCGGGGAAGGCCAATGTGGTGGCGGACGCGATTAGCCGAAAGGCTTATGTGACAGCTTGAGTATCCAAGAGTTGAGGAGTGAAGTAATACTTGCGAATGTGCGAGCCGTTCCTACATTATATGGAGAGTTGAAGGAAACTCAACAAAGTGATCCGGAGTTGAAGAAAATTTTAGATCAAGTGCATGAGGGAAAAGTCGGGGAATTTGCGTTAAATAGAGATGGGATTTTAACCTTCCAAGGGAGAATTTGCGTTCCTTCATCACCGGAAATCAAAAGGCGTGTTTTAGAGGATGGTCATAAGTCCAAGTTTGCGATTCATTCGGGTAGTACCAAAATGTATCAAGACTTGTAGCGTGGGTATTGGTGGAATGGAATGAAAAAGGAAATTGCGGATTATGTGTCTAAGTGTTTGACTTGTCAACAGATTAAGGCCGAACATCAGAGACCGGCGGGACTACTTCAACCATTGGATATTCCGGAGTGGAAATGGGAAGGGATCTCGATGGATTTTGTTTCGGGTTTACCTCTTATCGCGAAGAAGATGGATGCTATTTGGGTTATTGTGGATAGATTGACAAAGTCGGCTCATTTTCTTCCGGTGTCAACCAAGTTTTCGTTGGAGAAGTTAGCTCAGTTATATATGAAGGAAATCGTTAGACTTCACGGGGTTCCGATTAGTATTGTCTCCGATAGAGATCCGAGATTTACTTCTAGATTTTGGAGAGCATTGCATGAAGCCTTGGGTTCTAAGTTGTGTTTTAGTACGACGTTTCATCCTCAAACCGACGGTCAGTCCGAGAGAACTATTCAGATACTTGAGGATATGTTACGGGCTTGTGTGATGGATTTCCAATTGTCGTGGGAAGATCATCTTCCGTTAGTTGAGTTTGCCTACAACAACAGTTATCAGTCTAGCATTGAGATGGCTCCGTATGAGGCGTTGTATGGTAGGAAGTGTAGATCTCCGATGTGTCGGGATGAGGTTGGTGAAGCAAGACTTTGGGGCCCGAATTTGGTTAGATATTCTACGGAGAAGATCAAGGTGATTCGGGATAGATTGAAGACTGCTCAGAGTAGACAGAAAAGCCACGCCGACAACAGAAGACGGGATTTATCTTTTCAGGTTGGTGACTTTGTGTTCTTGAAGGTCTCTCCGAGGACGGGAATTAAAAGGTTTGGTAATAAGGGTAAATTGGCTCCGAGGTTCGTTGGTCCGTTTGAGATTCTAGAGAAGATTGGGGATTTGGCTTACCGGTTGGCGTTACCTCCCTCATTTTTTTTACTTCACGATGTGTTTCATGTTTCTATGTTAAGGAAATATTGTCATGACCCTTCACACATTTTGAGCTCTCCCCCCGATGAGATTCAGGCAGATATGTCGTATGTGGAAGAACCATTGAGAGTCTTAGAGTCCCAAGTTAAGGAGTTGAGGACTAAGAGTATTCCGATAGTGAAGGTCCTATGGAAGAATCACACCATTGAGGAAGCAACGTGGGAGCTAGAGTCGGAGATGAGAGCGAAGTACCCTTGATTGTTTGAGCATCCAAGTAAGTCTTTTTAAAATTCGGGACGAATTTTCTTTAAGGGGGAGTGAGTGTAACGACCCTAACCCTAGGCACAATTTTAGTATCGTATTATATGCTTTTAATATTAATGTTAACTTTATGTGCTTATTTTTATGCCTTTAATGTTATGTTAAGTTGAGATGGTTAGGAGATAATTTTAAAGCCTTGGGATAAAATGAAAGTAAGTTAAAGTCTTTGGTTGAATTAAAATAATTGAAAGTAAAATAAAGTAATAGGGTGGAGTGATAATAAAATGAACAAATAAAATATTATGGGTTGGGAGGGTTATTTTAAAAAGATGGAAAGAATAAAATTAGGAAGTATGGGGGGGCCATACTTCCTCCCCTTAATTCCCTCACCCTTTTCCCCCATTAGTCAATGTCCACCATACCTCCTTCATCCTTCTCATTCATCTTTCTTAATCATTCTCTTCTTCCTCCTTTCTAAAATTATCCATGGATACTCTCCCATGAAAGCCTCACTTCACAAGATCCTACTAAGTCCAATTCTACTCCATTTTCCAATCCAAGTGTACTTTTGAGTTTGGGACAACTAGGGGAATTTATCAAGCTAAGAAGATCTTTATTTCATCCTATAATTCTAAGGTGAGTTATTATGACCCTTCTCTTCTTTAAATGTTCATGAGCTATTAAATGTTGTTATTGTTGTTATAATGGTTATTTGATGCTTTGGGGAAATCTTCTTGGATTTGAGGAATTGGTTAGTGTCATAGAAAATGTTGTTGTTCATGAAAATGGTAAGAAGTAGAAGTAAATGGGTTGGGTTGGATTAGAATGAAAATCTTGAAAAATGGTAGTAAATTGGGTGGAAAACCATGTGGTGATGATCTATGTTTAGGACATGATACTTTGGAGTTAAATGAGTTAGAATGAAGTTAACAAAGTTAGAATTTCCTTTTAGGTTCACAAATTAGAGGAAACTTGGTTGGAAATTGGTTCTTGGAAATATGAAGTTATTGCTGCTGCTGATGCCTATTTCTGGCCGTGGCACGAGTCGTGCCCCTAGGCACGAGTCGTGCCCATGGCCAACTTGTGGTAATGAATCGTGAAAGGAGAGCTAAGTCGTTCTGATCAACTTAAGGGAAATTGGCACGAGTCGTGCCCTCAGGCACGAGTCGTGCCATGTGGAAGTCACGAGTCGTGGCCGTCTGAGGGACGCGTGATTCGAGAAGGGCCAAAAGGGCACGAGTCGTGCCATGAGGCACGAGTCGTGCCCTGGCCTGGTTACTTTACATCAACTTTGGAGCTGTTTAAACCTAATCAAACTAGAACCAAAATGAAATCTCTTTAACCTAGATTAAAGTAGAATACTTTGGCTACACAATGACATCTTAAGTGATCAAAATAGAATTAGGGAAGTACTTTAAATATTGCTTGGAAAACGCTAGGTAGCCTAGTTTGGCAACTTGACAAATGTGATTCTAACTTGGTAGATTTAACTTGGACCTTTGTAGAAGCCATGTATTATTGTATAATGACTATGTATGGTGGATTGATGATATCTCAATGCCTTACTTGAGTTCATATTCATTGGTTATGTAATGCATAGTGTGTTGAATAAATGTTGCACTATGATATTGGTTGAACATGAGTATATTTTACCATGTGGCTATGTTGCTTATCCCTTTTATAGATTATATTTCAAGTAACTATTATGTGATTGATAATGTGTTAATCAGCTGATGTTGGGGGTATAACATAATACGATCAATTATGGAAGTGTGACCTAATGTGATCGGATTATGTTATATCTGTGACCGTCCCCTCCTGTGGCCACAGGTCGGGGTATAGCATCTGTATTGAGCCAAAAGCCTTACTGAGTTGCTACTATCTTATATGGTTCCCTGAAAAATGGGTCTTATAAGATGTGAGTATTACTTAAGAAGCTCACCTAAGATTGGAATATTATATCCAATGTTGTACGACTATTGTTCAGATGGGAAAAGGTAAATCGAGGTAATGTAAAGTGTTTACAGCTTTTCCAATGTGTTATATGCAACTTGTTATGTGTTGCATCTTATTTGGCATATTGCTGCATGTATAATAGCTTGCTGAGATTTATTCTCACCCCTCTCCCTTTAATGTTTTTAGATCCCGAGACAGGCGGACCGGCCAAGTAAGGGCGGAGAGGAGTTTGGAAGTGATTTTGGGGATTGTCGGGGTACGTATAGGTTGGCGTAGAATGTATATTTTGGTATAATTCCTTTATGGAGTTTGTAATTATAAACTTTAATTTCTACGTTAAAACCACAATCTTTTGTAACTAAAACAGTTTAGTATTTTCAAAGTTGGTCCACTCTTCCTCCAATGTGGAGAGTAGTGGAGTTGTTTTGAAATGGTTATGTTAATTGTGTTATGTTTGAAAGTTATATCAAAGTTTTAAAAAGTTTAGGTGATTTGAGTTAGTTTGGGGACGCTCCAACTCGGGACACGCGTTAGGTTCCGGGTCGGGGTCCTCACAAAGATAGGTGAGCCACGAGGACTACTTAAGTACCAAATCTCTCCTTCGACAGAACTTTCCTAGACATGCACAATCAGAAATCAACTCTGATTTTGCAACATAATCAATACCTTTTATAAACAATCAATTTCCTTTTAGACTTTGCGTAATATGACTTGTTTCTATAAACAATCATAAACCAAAATCTTAATGTTTCAATCTAAACATTCAGGAAATCATAATACAATGTTTCAACTAAACATCTAAAATTCTTAATACATAAGAACACATAATTCATGCATCGCAACAATTAATAAAATCATATTTTAATTAACTAAGCATGCATAATCAATGAATTAATCTAGCATAGCCCTACAAAATTGATTTTCATAAATTTATAGCATCCAGATTAATACATAAACATATCAGATTGTAAACACATTCACATATTAACAGGATTGTTCAATAAACTGATTCTGCCCAGATTGGGCTTGTTTTGTCGGGTGATAGAGACTCCCAGAGTCCTAATGTGTCGCATGACCTAGAGAAGCCATCAGCCCAACTCTGTCGCGTGACACTGGCAAGTAGTGTCGCGTGACACCCGATTACCAGTTTTGCAGATTTGTAGAATTCAATCAATTCTAAATCACATAGCAATTAAATCATGCAAACGACTTTTAACAGATTTAATTCAATATCAATAGAACATGATTTAGGCATATTGTTTCAAAAACAATCAATCTATCACATACATAACATGCAAAAGAACATATAAACGATTTATATTACTTTTCTAGCATGTTAAACCAAACTTAATGATACGAACGGGGCTCTGATACCACTGTTGGGTTTTATGGGTTCATGCGCAGCGGAATTTAGCATCTAATTAACACAAAACCCAAGGGACTAGGATCCGTTCTATACAATTAATTTGAATTCCTATGAGATAGAAATAACCAACCTTGAACGCTTTCTGTTCTTGAGCTATCGAACGATTTGATTATGTGATTTCAAATCACAAACTTCGTTCTTCAGATTGCTTGAACTCTAGGCCTTGATCGATGAACGAGCGAAGACCCTCTTTCGGTATCCACACCTTTGAATGAACCAAGAAAAGCTTCTTGAAGATTGCTAGATCTCTTAAACCTATGAAGAATATTGAGAATATATGTTGTGAATTTCTTTTCAGAATTTCGGCTAGCTTTTTAGGGCTGACAGACTGTTATATTTATACTACTTTAGCATCAATATTTGTTTTCTAATCAAATTAGGAAACCAGTCCGAAAATACCTCTGTGGTCTTAGAGTGACGCACGACCAGACGAGTCCCATGGACTAGTTCTGTCGCGCGATACATTAAGTCACATCAGGTTTCTCTCAATCATTCTTCCTCTGGTTTACTCAATTCATTCTAGTTGTGTGTGACCCAATAGGATTGCATTATGTTGGCAAATGAGTTTGATCATATCGTCTCTCATAAGACATAAGCGAACTCTAGCAAGCCATTATGTCTACCCAAATAATGTAACGTAAGAGTTCACGTTTCCAATGGTACACTTCCATTTCTCCCTTTGTCTCACGATGTTATATTGAGCACAAGTCATGGTCCTCGTCAACTTGTCTTTGTTCAATGCTTTCTCGATTCCGAGTATAATGATAATCCAATCGCATTGGGGTATGGCCATACACTTTCATCATTATCACTCATCGAGGGGCCCAAGCAAAATATCTCTCTTTCGAGGGACAAATTCCATCTTGACTTATCATCCTTCCCATCATGAATCCGATCATGCCAAAATTAGCCTTTATAAATATCGTGTTAAGATATCGTTTGACTAAAATCAAACATGACTTTCATCATATGTAAGGTCATGATAATCTCAGGTCTAGGGACTAAATGAAGTGACCTTATGAGATTTAATTATGACATTTGACCATGACATAAATCTCATACGGGTCAAGTCCAGTCACTTGTTCTCTTATAAGTACCCATAAATTTAATGTGCATCTCTATGCATATAATCATCATATGATTATCCATTAACATTTATACTAATTATTCTCTTAATAATTAGGGACGAAGATTATTACAGACAAATATGCAAAACATATAATAATCGAATAATAAATATCTCATATAATAATAAATAATGTCAACACATAAGTCTAACAACTATAGGCCTAGGGCATAACACTAACAGTATAAACTGTTTCGTCCGCCAACCGTCTGAGTTTTTCAGTGTTGCGACTTCTATTCTTTCCCTGACCTTGACCGTGGCTGGGCCCTTGACCGGCATCTCGCTCATGCTCGATTCTCCTCTACATTCTTAGGCCTGTTCGAGGCAAATTTCATTTTCAAGAAGCTGGAGGATAGACCGCCTTCAAAGCAGAGCTGAATATCGCTCTCAGACAAGTCTACAATCTGCTCGAACATCTTTCTAAACCGAGTGATATAGGATTTCGTGGTTTCTGCAGCGGCATGCCTGAATCTTATAAGATCAGTCTTTGGCCTCGCGGGCTCGCTTGCTCCAGCAAAGGAGTTTAAAAAGCTCTGCCTGAATTGATTATAGCTTTTAATGGATTTTGGCTAAAGGGCCAGCATCCATGACAAGTCCTTGCCATGAAATAAGCAGCTAAGGCTTTTCACATCACGGCCTCATCCGATGAGAACAGAGCCATCTTTCCTTCAAACCCCCCATATGGTATTTTGCGTTGGTGGAGCTATCATATATCTCTATTTGAGGAGGTTTTCCTCTTTGGATTGGCGCGCTAGCAATCTTGTCCGTAAAAGTGTACATTGTGCGGCCACACTTTGTGGAGCTTTATTGATGGTTTTCCCACATCTGGTGCATGAACTTGAGAAATTCAGGGTCCGTGCTATCCATTTTAGGCTTTTTGGAGGGAGAAATCACGGTCTTTCCCTTGGATTTGGCCAGGGGTTGTGTTTTGGATTTCTCGGGGAAAGGAGTAGATTCTGATCCCTCTCCCATCTCCTCATCATCCTCAACCTCCTCGTGATCGCGGTCAGCAAAGGTTGGCTCTATCCTTTTTGTCCCTCTAGCTTGACTAGCCAGAGATTTTGTGGGGACTCTTTGGGAGAACCTTAACGAGCCTTCCTCTAGGGGACACCACCATTGGCCTCCAACTCGACTAACTCAAGCTGGGTATCATTTATAGCCATGGCCTCAGCCACTAGCTTAGCCCTCGCAGCCAGAGCTTGATTTCTCTTGAGAATCAACTCAGGAGTGATAGGAGAGGTGGGGTTTTTTGGAATTGGATTTTGGGGGGATTTATCCTTACGAGCCGCCTCAACCTTCTCCCTTAAGTCTCTTTGAGAAGGAGTAGAGACCCAAGACTACCAGAACGGTCACCCAACCTATTAAAGGTTGAGGTGCTTGGTCAGGCAGGATTTAGTTGAGAGGGAGAAGCTTGGTCATTACCTTGAGTAGAAAGAAAATTAGCGTTTTGGAGAGGAATATTAGTCATTTCAGACGGTGGGAAGGCTGAAAAGTTGTTTTTTGGAAACAAGTGTTTGGAAACGGTGTTTTGTTTTTGATAATGACACAAAATTACATGAGAAAAAACTAGCTGATTCCCGGCAATGGAACCACTGATGACGCATTGACTCTCGGGGGTCTCACTTGTTTAGGGTTTAGACAATGTGACTTACAAATGATAATTTGGGACTTACCTTGTCCATGGGGACAAAACTTTGATATTTATAGTATGAGGGAGCTGCTTGATGATGTCAGCTCTAGAGGATATCTTTGTCTTTGACCTATGACACGCGTCCGTGCCTGGTGGACTCTGTCACAAATAGGGATGACAAAAACCCGAAACCCGCCCCGAACCCGAAAAGACCCGCCCCTAGTAGGCCGGGTTTGGGAAGCAATTTTAAAAACCCATCGGGTTTTTATAGGGTTCGGGTTTACCCCCATCCCGCCCCGAACCCGCCCCGATTAGGTATGAAATTACTTAAATCCTTAACATAATATTGGTTCAGGGAACCTTCATTGACATTTGCTCAGCAAATTACTTAAATCCTTAACATAATATTACTTAAATCCTTAACATAAGCTATTTGGTTATTTATCGGGGCAGGGCGGGGTGGGCTCGGGTAATGCAAATAACGGGGCGGGCCGGGTTCGGGTAATGGTAGATCACTATAGGGGCGGGTTTGGGAAATGAAGAACCCGCCCCAAACCCGCCCCGTTGCCATCCCTAGTCACAAAGCAAGATTTACTGCAGAGGGATGTCGCTGAAAGAACATAGGATAGTTGGCATCGCGCCTTATATGCAAAGTGGGCGCCTGAGCCACCATTTAATGCGATGGGTACAAGTCGACTTATTGGTGTCAGCATAGGTACATACCGGGAGTCTGATATGAGCCCGCGATCAATATTCATTGGGCGCGGTCAACATTATTGGCGCGGTCATGGAGATCGCGGGCACCTTGCTGACGGTCTGGCTGTCCGCGGTCTTAACTCAAGTGGTCTAGCAGTCCGCGGTCTTGACTCTGGCGGTCTAGGATATGTCACGTCACATCCAGCCTTTGGACCAGATCGAGCTTTGGGCCCTGTCCGATAGATCCGGGCTCATCAAGAAATAATGTAACTCAAAAACTAGACAAAAGAGTTGGCTGCGTTAGCATCCTATTATTATAGAAAAATGTTACGATCTGTGCTAGATATTTAATGGGATTCATCTTTCAAGTGAGACGAGCCATAAATTCTCCATCAAAATTTCAAAAAGTGAGCAATCGTCCATCAACATTGAAGGCTAACCAAGACATTGTAGTTGTATGACCTTGTACATCCAATCTCTTTGTCCAACCTTCAATAAGAAACCTCTTCATCTCCTTGCCCTGCTACAACAAATGTAGCATTCGTTGGACTATAAACAATTGTGGCTTTTCTTGATTTCGGTGGTAGTGATGATAAGAAAGGATACTAGTGTAGGTTTTCTGCAATACATTAGCATACGAAAACATGTAAAATGCATTAAAAAAACAGTGTTTTGCCAACTAAAAATGATTTAGACAAAAATACAAACACTTAAAGTGTGTTAACTAAATAACTCATAACTCACACGCCATTACCTTCTTCCTAATTAGTCAACATTTCAATTGCAAACGGGAAACGTTAGTAGAAAAATTTAATATGAAATAAAAATATTGAGTAATGCTCTTTTTTCTCTGTAATTAGCAAACAAAGTGACAGTGATCAATTACGTTCACAAAATTGAATAACAAAGAAGAAGAAAGAAATTGACTTCAATAAAATATCATAGAAATGTTAGTTTTTCTCCATAATTGTGGTTCACTACTTGGGTTGTAACTACCGGCAACCGTCTTCAACCGCCCACCTCTCTCAAAACTGCTCATGGTGCTCTTTGATGGACAGAGCATATAAATACATATCATCCGAAGGTCCCTAATCCCACTCATAAAAATCCATTCGAAAAACACACCATCACAAAAAGAAGGAGAGTAAGGGATTAGAAGTTTCCCCTTCGGTGCAATTTCGGAGCAACTCCGACTTCTTTCTGATTCCGATTTCGGTGCAATGGCCGGAGGTATGTCGATCTAATCTTCCGCTGCAAATTATATTATGTGTTCATTAGGATTTCGAACATGCTAGTGTGATTAATCTTACATTTGGTATCAGAGCCTGGTTAATGGAATCATGAGCTTTAATCGGGTCGAAATTTGGGTCTTAACTGGGTCGTACCCGACCCGTCTAAGGTTGAAGACGATTGTTGATTGTTGAAGAAAGGACTTTTGTCAATTTATTTAAATAAAAGTAAACAGTCAGTGACAGTGTCCTCTCATCCCTATTTGACTTGACATTTGCCTATTAATAAAAGTCCATGACTATTTTGACCTCTAATAGTAATCTATTGAGTCAAACTAAGTACTATACTTGCCATTGCCATGTCTATGTCTGTTGTCTGATCAATTTTTAATTAATTGATGAAATATTAGTAGTTGGTATATATTTTTGACTTTGTGCAAAGAATTGATACCGTATATGGAGATGAGATGATTTTCACTTGCCATATTTTAATCCTTACATGCTGGATGAAATTATTTAATTGATACTTGTATGTATAGATATATGAATTTATTGTGTACATACAATTTTTTATAATTTAAGCATGTTATGGTTAATTACTGGATTTTATGAATGTTGATGTACTTATATACTTGTTTGGTTTGCATAAATTAATAGTTATTTGTTTATTCATGCCATTTTACGCGAGATAAACTGAGTACATTTAAATCAAATCCATAAAAATATTGCCTACAGTTTATGCAATGATGAAGCTTTAAAGTTGACTAATGTTTATGTGATCTATATAATTTTTAATTAATTAGGGAGTAGCCACAACATTCTTAACTGATTAAAAAATTATATATATGGATATATGATCACAATTTGGAATAAACATTTAATTGTAATTAATCATACTTTATGTAATAGATTTTATCCCACATGAATTTTTATTATATTATGTATGATTAATTAGGATAAATATTAAACTATATTTTCTAATTTACCCTCAGGAATTAGAAAAAGGAACATAGTTTTGATGATTTTGTCATAAAATTAAAATTAATCTAATTGAATTAGAGCTTTAGCCCACATGCAAATTTTATGTCACCAGGTTCATGTTTCGCATGTTTTTACATTGGTAGATCATGCTATATTTTACTAGCCTCAATATTAATAATATGAGCATTTACAATTAATTTGCAGCAATTCAATCTATTGATTACCCTGATATGAGATGTGATGTTCCCGAACTTAAAGGGGACAACTACAAAGTGTGGAAGGAGAGAGTTCTTCTTCATTTAGGATGGTTGGACCTTGACTATGCCATAAGGAAGAATGAACCCCCTCCAATTACTGAGACTAGCCTTTCGGATGCTGTTGATCTTTATGAAAAATGGGACCGATCTAATCGTCTCTGTGTGAGTTTCATAAAGACTAAGATCTCAGCTGGCATAAGGGGTTCAGTCGAGCATATCAAGAAGGTTCAGGAATTACTAAAGGCTGTTGATGATCAGTTTGCCACTTCATATAAGGCAATGGTAAGCACCCTGATCATAGAGTTTACATCCCTAAGGCTCAATAGCATTAAGGGTGTGCGTGATCATATCATGCACATGAGGGATATAGCGGCTCGGCTAAAAGCATTAGAGGTTGAGATGTCGGAAGTCTTCTTGGTTCATTATATCCTTTCCACCTTACCTCACCAGTATGGCCCATTCAAGATATTCTATAACACACATAAGGATAAATGGACAATCAATGAATTGATGACCATGTGTGTTCAGGAAGAGGGCAGGCTGCTTATGGAGGTTAAGGAAAAGGAGAGTGTGAATTTCACTACAGTTGGAAAGAACAAGAAGAATGGTTAAGCCAAGGACAAGGGAAAGGGAAAAATCCCTCCTCCCAACAAGGACATTAAGAAGGATCTCGTGTACTTCTTTTGCAAAAAGAAGGGGCACATTAAGGAGTGTCCTAAGTTCAAGAATTGGCTTGATAAGAAAGGTACTCAACTTTTCTTTGTTTGTTATGAATCCAATATGACTATTGTAAATCATAATACATGGTGGATTGATTCAGGCTCTACAATTCACATTACCACTTCATTGCAGGGATTAAGAAACCTGCGAAAACCAGTGGAAAATGAATGCAACATCTATTCAGGAAATCAGATGCCTTCATGTGTAGAGGCCGTTGGAACATGAAATTTAGTTTTAAGTAGTGGTTTTCATTTAAGTTTGAAAAAGACTTTTTATATTCCCAATTTTTCTAGGAATTTAATTTTCGTTTCTAGACTTGTATCAGATGGTTATTCCTTTAACTTTTCAGAAAGTGGTTTTGATTTAATTTTCAAATCTAATGTTATTGGAAATGATATTTTGTCTAATGGCCTTTTTAACTTAAATTTGAGAAATGATGATGACCACTCATCTATGCACGTTCATATTGGTACCAAAAGATGTGTTATGAATGACGATTCTTCTATGTTGTGGCACTGGAGATTGGGACATATCTCCATTAATAGAATTAAAAAGTTGGTAAACGATGGAGTACTTAGTACTTTAGATTTTACAGACTTTGAGACGTGTATAGCCTGCATTAAGGGTAAGCAGACTGACATGTCAAATAAGCCAAAAAAAGGTGTCAGAAGAAGCTCAGATTTATTGGAAATCATACATACAAATATTTGTAGTCCAGACATGGATGCATACTGTGACAAGTACTTTGTCTCATTCATAGATGATTACTCGCGATATATGTATCTCTACCTGCTTAACAACAAGAATGAAGCACTTGATGCTTTTAAGGTGTTTAAAGCAGAAGTAGAGAAACAATGCGGCAAGCAAATTAAGACCGTGAGATCGGATAGAGGTGGAGAGTACTATGGTAGATATACTGAAAAATGGACAAGCACCTGGTCCATTTGCGAAATTTCTTCGAGAGAATGGTATAGTTCCAGAATATACCATGCCAGGTACTCCACAACAAAATGGAGTAGCTGAAAGAAGAAATCGAACATTACTGGACATGGTGCGAAGCATGATTGAAAGCTCCAAACTTCCTCAATCCTTGTGGAGCGAAGCACTTAAGACGGCTACGTACATACTAAACCGAGTTCCAACCAAGGCCGTTCCAAAAATGCCTTTTGAGATATTGAAAGGTTGGAAACCCAGTTTGCAACATGTACGTGTTTGGGGATGTCCGTCCGAAGTGAGAATCTATAATCCACAAGAAAAGAAGTTGGACCCAAGGACCATAAGTGGATGTTTTGTTGGATATGCCGAAAGGTCTAAGGGATATAGATTTTATTGTCCATCCCATAGCACTAGGTTTGTGGAATCAAGAAATGAAAAATTTCTTGAGAATGACATGATCAGTGGGAGCGATCAATCCTTAGACATTGGTCAAAGGAAAGATCATTCTGATGCTCAGTGTACCACTTCAAGTTATGAACTGGTCATTATTGTTAACAACACTCCTCAAGAACAAACACATATTGAAGAACCAGTTCAAGAAGCAACACAAGCTGATCCTAATTCAATAGTAGATAAAGTTCAACAAATACATGAAAATGTTGAACCTGCTGAACAACATGATCCTGCTCCTCAGGATAATGTTGATCCAGCTTTAAGAAGATCTATGAGGGCAAGGAGGTCAGCAATTCCTAGTGACTATGTCGTGTATCTACAAGAGTGTGACTACAATATTGGAGCCGAAAATGATCCTGAAACGTTTTCACAAGCCATAAGTTCTAACGATTCAAGCTTATGGTACAATGCCATGAAAGATGAGATGGATTCTATGGCAACTAACAAAGTCTGGGATCTCGTCGAGTTTCCAAATGGTGTAAAAGCCATTGGATGTAAATGGGTCTTCAAAACAAAGAAAGACTCATAAGGCAACATCGAGAGACATAAGGCAAGACTTATTGCCAAAGGATTCTCACAAAGAGAAGAAATCGATTACACTGAAACCTTTTTCCCTGTAACTAAGAAAGATTCCCTTAGAGTAATTATGGCATTGGTAGCCCATTTTGATTTAGAGTTGCAACAAATGGATGTGAAAACGGCTTTCCTTAATGGTGATCTAGAGGAAGAGGTTTATATGAAACAACCAGAAGGATTCTCCTCTAGTGGTGGTGAGCATTTGGTGTGTAAGCTTAATAAATCTATATATATGGACTGAAACAAGCTTCCCGCCAATGGTATAGAAAATTCTATAACGTCATCACTTCATTTGGGTTTGAAGAGAATGTTATGGATCAATGCATATACCTCAATGTTAGTAGGAGCAAGATTTGTTTCCTTGTGTTATATGTGGATGATATTTTGCTTGCAACCAATGATAAAGGATTGTTATACGATGTGAAACAATTTCTCTCAAAAAACTTTGATATGAAGGATATGGGAGAGGCATATTATGTCATTGGCATTAAGATCCATAGAGACAGATCTCGAGGTATATTGGGTTTGTCTCAAGAGACCTATATCAACAAAGTTTTAGAGAGATTTCGGATGAAGGATTGTTCACTTAGTGTAGCACCCATTGTGAAGGGTGACAAGTTTAGCCTGGACCAGTGCCCCAAGAATGAGCTTGAAAAGGAACAAATGAAAGACATTCCATATGCTTCAGCCATTGGAAGCCTTATGTATACTCAGGTTTGCACCAGACCTGACATAGCATTTGTTGTTGGGATGCTTGGGAGATATCAGAGTAACCCAGGAATTGACCACTGGAGAGGTGCAAAGAAGGTCATGAGATACCTTCAAGGAACGAAGGGTTACATGCTCATGTATAGACGGACCAATAATTTGGAGGTGATTGGCTACTCCGATTCAGATTTCGCTAGCTGGGTTGACTCTCGCAAATCAACATCCGCGTATGTTTTCATGTTAGCTAGTGGAGCTATATCTTGGAGAAACGTGAAGCAGTCCTTGACTGCTACTTCCACTATGGAGGCCGAGTTCGTGTCGTGTTTTGAGGCTACCTCACACGGTGTGTGGTTGAAGAGTTTCATGTTCGGGCTTAGAATCATTGATTCAGTTTCTAGGCCATTGAAATTGTATTGTGACAACTCAGCTGCTGTTTTTATGACTAAGAACAACAAAAGTGGTAGTCGAAGTAAGCATATCGACATTAAGTACTTAGCCATTAGATAACTGTAAGTGCTCCAATTTGAGCTTGTTAGAATTTTCGTTAGAAAATTAACGAAAGTTATAACATTTCTAACAATTCCTAACAATCCTAACTTTTCTAACAAAGTGAGGGTAAAATGGGCATTGTTATTTAAGGTTAAACCTCAAAAAGAATCTCAAAAAGTAAAACAAAAGGAATAAAACCACAAATAGAAATGGCTGGGAACAATAAACTGGCTGTTAATTTGAATTTTCAAAAGAAATATTCTTCCTGTCCAAAGCTGGAGCTGCATTTAATGAACAGTGCATGCCAAGCAACCCTATCCGCGCGGATAAGTATGTCATTTCCAGAGGGCTATAAATTGAGCCCTCCAGTCACAAAAATAAAGAGAAACAACACCAATTGCACCGAACCTCTGGCGAAATATAGAGAGAAAACAGTGAGAATTCTTCAAGAATTGTCACCATTTTCTCTCCAATCTTTCCCAACTCACACTCATCCACTCACTCTCATACTTAAGCCTTAAACACTCATACACTCAAGCAAAAAACTCAAGAACACAAGGAAGATTGGTAAACCCTCCTTCTCCTTACCCTAAACCCCAACCATGCATGCATTTGCAAACTACAAAATGTAGTTCTTTCATCTTCTTGCTTTAGATCTAAGAAGATCACCATGGAAGACCATCTCCATGGATGATCTTCTACAAAGATCAAAATTATTTTCAAGTTCTCTTACTTTCTTGCAAAGAAAACTAATTTTCAAAACCCTAAAAACCATTTTCATACATCAAATCTCATTTTCAAAAGGGTAAAATCCCCTTCCCAAGCAAATGAAATGCTTAGTCCTAATGTACCCCAAGGATGGTTTGGTATAGTTGATTCACCACTAAAATGTCAAGTGATCACTAACCAAAACCTAGGGAAATGGGGACAAGCATGGATGCAAAACCCCCCTTAAAATCATATTTTCTTTCTTGAGAAGTTGCTGTCCAGTAGCAATTTTCTCAGACCTCAGTCCATGGTCTAATTTTTTGGACACAGATAAATGTAGAATTTGGTGTTGACTACAAAACACTTTTTGTAGCCAACATCCAGATATTTCCATACATATTTTTACTTTATTTTTTGGGTGAGTAAAACTCCTCTTTTCAAATTTTCTTTCAGAGGCTAGTTCATCAGCTTCTGGGAATCCAGATTTCATATCTGAGGTTTCCAGAAGGTTTTGACCCCTCAAATCTTCTCTAAAATGGAAAATTCTTTCACACAAAGCTTATTTAAGGAGTCTAGAGAAACTTTCATTTTCTGAGATTGTCCAGATTATGAAGTTTTAGGACCCTTGAATACATTTCAAAATCAGGTGTCTGCTGCCTTTTTCATTCTGGCAGAAGTGACTTCTCAACCTCAAAAGGTCTTTTGAGTACCAAATCTCAAACCAAAAATTCTCCAAAAAATCATGGGATCAGTTTAAAGTCCTAAGAAAAGATCCCAATTTTTACTCTTCTGAGTTTCATCTTATTTTGGCCAAAACACACACACACACACACAAATGATTTTCAGCTTGGAAGACTCGTTTTACGAGGCATTCCGGGTGCACACTAACGTCCTTCCCGGCGTGTAACATGACCTCCGAACCTAAATATCTGATCTCGGGCTTTTTTCAAAGTTTTGGCCCTCAAAATAAAAATGGTGTGGCGACTCCGTTTCGTTGATTTTTTCAAATAAAAATGGGAAAATTTTCGGATGCACATCATCACAGTGGCGACTCCGCTGGGGACTAAGCTTTTTTAAAAAAAAAATGATACTTGGTATATTGGTGGAAACCATTAAACTTCCCGTTATCGCCTCCTAACACGAGTCGGGGATAAATTGTGGTTTAACAATCCCACGTACCGGTATCACCATTTTCAAAAAAAAAAGAGCTTTTGAGGGTCAAGCTTCCGTCCCGGCTTTGAAAATCATTTTTGTGTGTGTGTTGATTTTTGCACAGTTTTCGTGTTGTTTTGGCCGCCTCGGAGAAAGTCAAAATTTTGACTGTCGGAATAATGTCCCTAACTGTCGGAATTTTCGTGCTTACGTGCTTATGTGTTCATTAAATTTCAAAAAAAAAAAGATTTTCAAAAAAAAAAAAAGAAAATTTTCAAAAAAAAAAAAATCATCATGCATCATATTTTTAAGACACATGAAAAATCTCTATTTTACTCGTAAAAGAATATAGATTGCTTGCACACTACGCGCACGTGACCGTACACTGCACACTACGTCCCTAACCCGGGGAAATCCTTGTCGCGGTCCGTTTGGTCTTATTACGCCTCTCGGATGAGCACAGGACTACCCAAACATCCCATGGAGCCTCGTGTCGACCATGCACTTGTCCGTGACACACTTTGTCCGAGACCCGCTGGTTTTTAGTCCGGTCCGTGTCATGCCCCGTCCGTGTATAGACCTTTCCTTTCAAGCCTTTGTCGGCATACCGACTCAATATCTTTCGGGACCCTAATCGCCGAAGTTCTCGCCGGTTTTCCGCCGCAGACTTTGACCAAGATATTGACCGGCGCCTTGACTTCGGCTCCGACCGGCACAAATTATACACCGACTCCCAAAGATTGACACCGAGTCATCAAGGATTAATGATTATTCCATGCCTAATTACGGCTTAACCGACGACAAGTCAAGATCAATTGTGGACGCTTATCACCCAAATCATGCCGACTTTTCGTCGAGCCCCTCGGACATGATCTTGACTTTTGACGTCGCCTTTGTCCGTAATTTACATCGAATGCTCGTTAAGACTCGATTACCCGCCGACTTTTAGGATCGTTTTTCTTTCGGTCGGTGGGACCCGCTTGCCCTATAGGACCCTCGCCCGGGCCGTCCACCCCGGGAGGTCGAAATACAGGTGGAATACGAGGGGCTTATAGACGTAGTGACGGGCCCACCGATCCAGATCCAGAGTAGTTTGCGAAAAAGAAGAGCAATCTTTTCCAACCGATTAGGTTAATAAAACATGTTTTAAGTAAACATGAACAAATAATCGCATGTTGCATGAGCCAAAAGCCCAAACACCTACCCTCCTTCCATTCCTGCACATCCGAACCTTCGTGTCCTTTCCCCAGCCTCCGCACAAAGCTTGGTTTCGGCACCGGGTCATCGTTTGATTAGTTGGGAAGAGTCAAGCGCGTCATCGCCTTCGCCGTTTGTTCCGACTCCGGTTTCGTAATGTCTCGCATCACCCGGTAATGATGGGGATAACGTTGCTCCGTCCTCCAAAATCCCTCGACATGCAGCAAGCATTGGATCCAGTTGGTAGAACAGATGAGACTTCGACATGAGGCTCAAATTGATGACCTTCGGGGGTGTCGCAAGTCATGGCTCGACTATCGCCTCAATTCCGATGGCACTTTTACCGCAAAGAAGGAAGAGGGTTCTCCTCCTCTTCTTAATCGTCCAGGATACATCAAGATGCTACCCCAAGATTCCTATGTTTCCACCGCCGGACTCCCGCCCGTCGACTTACAGTGGCAACCGGCCCCCAAACAAAGAATGTGGACGAAAGAGTTCGGTATACCGTCGCCTGTCCCCTCTCAAAGTGATGATCCCACAAATATCACCCGAGTGATGAAAATCGTGGAACAATTGAAGAAATATGGTCACCCATCAAAGCCCCGGAAGAACGCTGCACGTACATGCAGCCCGGATTGAAGAGGCCACACGCCACTTCGGGACCTTAACAATATCCCAACCGACCGGGGCTACCTTGAAGGACAAACATATGCCCGTTCCCCGGGACCTCAATATCTCTCATTACCCGGCGGAGTCCAATCACTCGCTTCCGCACGAGCCCAAGAGCAGATCCCCCGGACCCGCCCACTCAAAGTCATTCCAAAGACCGCCAACCCGAGGTCCCAAATCCGCCACCAGCCGTAGAACACATTTGGTGGGATATTTGTGATCGTCCCGATTGCCTTGAAAGGGACTATCAGGACTGGATACACGAGGACCGTCCTCCTAAGAAAAAGAAAATTTCCTCCCAAAGAAAATTGAAGGAGAGATTCGAGGCCGGTGATAACAAGGTGGGAACGCTCTGGGAGCCATCTGGGGATTTGATTATTATGTACTCTACTCCGCCCGCCTTCCCCAAAGCAAAAAGGGGTAAAAGAGCGTAAAAGCCTTGCCAACGACGGAATTGAGACCTTCGGATACCGTAGTACCGTTGCAACGTAAGTCCAACCCCTGGGGTCGCCCAAGGTTCGCTTTGTCCAGCTCCCGAGTATACACCGATGAAGAAAAACCGACGCCAGCCTGGGCGCTCCCACTCAATCAACATGTTGATCGGAGATGGCAACCGCCACAAAAGGCATCAAGATAACCTGTGGGCTTCGGCAAAGGCTCTACCTCGCAAGAAAAAGCACGAAGTGACCGGCTTGATGACTCTCTATCCCGAGACAAGGACCAAATCTATGATCCTCACCTATATGGGAGTATGATCACCTTCGCGATGAAGATTTGCCAAGAGATGTCTCCCAACACAATGAAGCTTTGTACATCACTATTCGGCTCAACACCATATCACTCCCCGGGGTATTAGTGGACAATGGATCATCGGTAAACGTCCTTCCTCAAAGCATGATGAGGGCCCTCCGCATAAATGAAAGGCGTATGATCCCATCTACCCTGACCGTCAAGGCCTACGACGGTTCGTCTCGTCCCCATTCTCGGGGACAGTGACTCGGGAACTCGGTACGAAACCCAAATGGTGCCCGCAAAGTTCCATGTAATGGATATCCTCCGAGTTCACACCCTACTAGGGCGCCCTTGGTTGCATCACATGAAAGCCATAGCCTCCACTCTCCACCAATGCGTCAAATTCATCAACCGGCAGGAGACCTTGAAGTCATAAGGGGTGACAGCTTCCTCATAGGGAACGAAGCCGAAACAATAGCCAAGAATGCCCACAAGCCAAACACCGGGCTACATCCTTCAAGAGGCAAGTCTCGCCAAAGCATCCTTTGGAATCCAAATGATGCCAACTATGTCAACACACTCAAGCGAGCCGACTCCGAAGAAGTTCGATTCATCAAATTTAATTGTTATTTCCAACACTTGGAGGCGTACGGAAGGAAACGCCGAACACCGCCATGATACAGCACACAAGTCTCCGGTCCTCAATCACAGTATTTGTCGCATTCTCGCAAACCCATTCTTCGCCTCGCCAGCGAGGAGATTTTCATGATAAAAGTCGACAAATACCGATGCACTCGGCTCGAATCTATGAACGTCGTGTGGGACGTCCTCCTTGCCGAACTACCCGCCAAGCCTTTCCGCTCGAGTATGGGACATGAGATTTTTCTAGCAAGACACCGAGACGCAATGCGTCCTTACATCCGGATTGAGCGGTCGATTGTGACGAAATGGAAATCCCTGTGGATTGAGGAAGATCCCTACATCCACATGCTCGCCTTTCGACGCCAAACACAATTGATTCTCGGTTCGACAAAGAGATGATAGCAACGACCGAAGAGGGAGCACAGAGACCATGCCTTCCCCGAGTTGTGAAGCCACCGACGCCGATGCCGCTAAAGAATTGGGAAACTCTCTCAGCCCGTCCGCGACCAAAGAGGAAATGATCACCAAGCTTGGATTGGTCCCCCGTCCTTTCGTGTCAACCTTTGTAAAGTCCTCCGAGTCTCTCATTGTTGAGTTTGAGTCTTCCGAATCGTCCGATGGCCTCACGCCCGAAGACCACGAAATTGTAGCCAATGCCGTATTCCCTCTTATTCTCAATGAAATGACGAACCTTTCGAGTATCCCTTAATTGCCACTTTAACTAATGATGAATTAACTAATAATCTAAAAACAAGCTTAATAACGATTCACTAGATGAAGAAGCGTACACATTAAATGAACAATATATCAAAGAAATCTTTAAGCAAAGTTGTCCGGAAAGAGGAAAATCGAGCCCAAGCCGCCGAAGAGATTTTGACGAGTGTGAATCTGGGAACCGCGGAAGAGCCTAAAGAGACGCAGATTGGTAGTTTCTTCGAAGGGACCGAAAGGGATGCCCTAATTGAGCCGCTAAAAGAATTCGTGGATGTGTTCGCATGGTCCTATAAAGATATGCCAGCCTCGATCCTTCCATAGTTGAGCACCGAATACCGCTCGACCTTAAGTCAAGCCGCAGCGTAAGCTAAGAAGAATTAAGCCCGAATGGTCCCTACAAGTGAAAGAGGAGATAGAAAAGATGCTCAGTAAGGTGGTTCATCGTGGTCATTGAATACCCTACATGGCTTTCCAACATAGTAACAAGACCAAGGCCAACGGAAAGATCCGGTGCCGCGTAGACTTCAGAGACTTGAACAAAGCCACCCAAAAGACGATTTCCCCGCCAAACATCGACATTTTGGTAGATTCCACGGCCAACCATGAAGTCAAATCCTTCGTCGACGGTTTTGCCGGCTACAACCAAATCAAAATGGCGTAAGAAGATCAAGCCAAAACAGCCTTCACAACCCCTTGGGGCACCTAATGCTACACGGTCATGCCGTTCGGACTAAAGAATGCCGGGGCTACGTACCAAAGGGCAGCTACAGCTCTGCTCCATGACATGATCCACAAAGAAATTGAGGTCTATGTGGACGACATGATAATACATTCCAGAGGATCGATGGCCAAAGCACTTTGTTGATTTGAGAAAATTCTTCGGCCGCCTCCGAGACCACAAAGCATGAGACCGAATCCAGCCAAGTGCACCTTCGGTGTAAGACGAGGTAAGGTGCTAGGATATATGGTGACGTAACGGGAATCGAAGTAGATCCCCGTAAAATCAAGGCGATAGTTGAAATGAAGCCACCCCGACACCGACGTAAGTGAAATCCTTCATGGGAAGACCGCAATACATAAGCCGCCAGAAATCACCGACCTCGACCGCGAGCCGATCTTCAAGTTGATGAAGAAAAATGCCTACACGTAATGGACCCTTAATGTCCGCCTTGCCTTTGAACGTATCAAGGCATACCTTGTGAATCCTCCGATTCTCTCGCCCACCACATCGGCAAAGCCACTCTTGCTATATCTAACTGTCACGTATACAAAGAATTGGGGCTATGCTAGCTCAAGAGAAGAAAGATTCCAAAGTCGAAAACGCCATCTATTTCGTAGCGTAAAAGCTCCAAGGAAGCGAACTCAATTACTCGCTTGCGAGAAGACTTGCGCAGTTTGGTCCGGGTAGTGGGAAAGTTGAAACACTACATGCAGCCTCACCCGATACATCTTGTCTCAAGGATAGACCCCATCAAATATCTGTTCGACAAGCCTTCCATCTCCATGAGGTTGGCAAAATGGTCGTTCTTTTTGGCCGAATATGACATCACTTATGTTTCAAGGAAATCTCGTAAAAGGACGCATAATGGCGTAACATTTGGCCGATTTCCCAAGTGATGAGTCCCGAGGACTCGAACCCCAATTTCCCGATGATGGAATCTTCGCTCTAGAAGGAGAAAATCGCCGGCAACTCTTCTTCGACGGGGCATCAAACAAAAGGGGAACGGAATAGGAATGCTTCGGTCGATCCTACCGACGAACACACCCCCATAGCAGCAAGGCCGAACTTCGAAGTCACCAACAACGCCGCCGAATATGAAGCTTGCATAGCCGGGTTGGAAGCCGCCCTTGAAAGAAATATCAAGGAATTGGAGGTGTATGGTGACTCGCCCTCATCATCAATCAGTCTCTAACAAATGGAAGACCGTGGACCCGGGTCTGCGTAAATATCACACTTACATGGAAGAGCTAGTAACTCAATTCAAGGAGATCACTTTCATTACTTGCCTGTGGATCGCAACAGATTTGCAGATGCTCGGCAACGCTAGCCTCCTCGTTGAAATACCCGAAGGGAAGTCCGTCAAACCATTCGTAGCCGGTAGAAGAGAAAATCCCGCTTATTGCTTTGAAATCGGCGTGGCCGAACCGGCCAATGATCCCCGGTACACTCGCATCTACCAAGCACTCGAAGGATGGCGAGGCCCCTTTCAAAAATGAAGATGGGGAATATAAAGAAGGAATCAAAGCGAAAAGTCTCTCACTCAAGCGGCTCGCCTCCCATTATGTTCTTTTGGGAAATATGCTATACAAGAAGCGTTATCAAGGCCCCCTCCCGCGATGTATCGGCAAACAAGAGGCTACCGAACTCATGAAAGAAATACATGGTGGTACTCGCGCGGCCCTCACATGAATGCTCGAGCTCGATGCAAATCATACCGAGAATGGGGTACTTTTGGATCTCCATGGAAACCGACCGCATCCAGCCGTCAAAAGCCGCGACAAATGCCGCCGATACTCCAATCTTAATCACTTGCCTCCTCACGAGTTATACCGCATGACAACCCCTTGGCCTTTCGTCACTGGGGAATTGATGTCATAGGCAAAATCACGCCATCAGCAAGAACGGCCACGAATTCGTCCCCGGTAGCCGTGGATTATTTCACCAAGTGGGTTGAAGCCAAGTCCTACAAAATCCTCAACTCAAGGAAAGTAGCCCTCTTCATCAAAGAGAACATCATATGCAGATACGGGTTGCCACCAAATCATCTCGTATAATGGATCCCACTTCGAAGGGGAATGTGAAAAAGCCGCGTAATTCCGAATAACCCGTCACAAGTCATCTCCTTACAGCCCCAAAACCAACGGAGCCGTTGAGGCAAAGAAACAAGACTCGGAAAATATCATCCGGAAAATGGCCGTCCAAGGCGTAGATTGGCCCGAGAAGTTACACTGGCACTCGGGGCTGGGCGTAACATCGGGCCGAACGGCAACCGGGGAAACACCGTTTGCTCCTCACATACGGAATGGAAGCCGTGCTCCCAATCGACCGAAATCCCCTCGCTCCGCATACCGGCTGGAAAGCCGTATCAACGAGGTCGAATGGCTCCGCAGTCGCCATGACGAATTGGCCCCGCTAGATGAACGCCGATTGAAAGCAATGGAACACATCCGAGCCTACCAAGGAAGAATGGCCAGAGCCTTCGACAAGAAAGTAAAGCATCGGGAGATCCGAGAAGGTGATCTCGTTTTGAAAGAAAAGCCCTACCCGTATCAACCCCTCGGCAAATGGGAGCCTCGTATGGGTCGGGCCATATGTCGTCCGTAAGATCTTCTCCTGAGGAGCCATGCAACTTGTGCACCTCGACGGGAATCCCTTTGTACACCCAAATGAATGGTGACAAGCCGCGCAGATACTACGCGTAAAAAAAGAAAAAAAAAGAGAAGAAGTCAAAAGAAAAGAGAGTGCTAAAAGAGTAATACCCAACTAGGTTGAAAACCCGAAAAGGGCGGCCTAGGTAAAAACAGTGGTTGCACCAAAAAAAAACAACCAAAAAAAAACAAAACAAAAAAAAACAAAACAAAAAAAAAAACAACAAAAAAAAAATCAAAGTTGAACTACGAAGACCCGAGCTCCTCAAAATGAGGGGAACGTAGGCAAATGGAAACGGTTCGGTCTAAAACACAAATAAAGGCCATACTTTGACATCAATACAATTGATCGTACCATGAAAGCGTCTCGAAAAACTCTAAAGCAATTCAAATATTCATTACAAGTTAAAAGCTCTTTGATGAGTCTAAGCCCGATTCATTCCTACAACCGGCAACCCGCTAAAAGAAACTAAGATACATAATCAAACTAATGTGTCCGCCATGACAAGAAAGGGATACTCGGAAACCTCGTGAGTCACCCAAGCCACTCGCATCGGCCTCTCCCCTCTTCTTCCCCTTCGAGTCTTCTTTTTCCGAACCGGAAAATGTCACCTTCCTCCTACCAAGCTCGTATAGGAACAGGATCTATCAAACCAGCCTCCGTCAGTGGCCTTAGTAGCCCTAGCGTCATCTCTCATCTCCCGTAGCCTAGCCGGTAGCATAGGAGCCCTCCTCTCCCGTCTCTTGACGTAAGCCTCATAGTCGGTCACGCGCGTCTCCGCTCCTATCATGAGGGTTGGCCCTCGCCTCGGCCCTCCTCCTCTCGTAAACAACAGTCCTCCGCACCCACAATGGCCTCACGCCGTCTCAAAATAGCCACCCGAGTCTCTCCTGCATGCCTCTCATACCAATCCGTGTACCAAGTGGTCAAGAACACCGGCCTCTGACGCTCGAGAATAACCCGAGGAGGAAAGGCATCATACCTCCATGCTCGGGAAAGAAATGGAAACACCGAGGGATCATCCATAGAAACAGGAGCCACCACCCCGGTGGCTATATCATCAAAGCCCTCCAAAGGAACTCCGCTCCAAGCCAAATTGTCTCGTAACTAAAGCCGAATGTAGAAGCCGGACTCGAGAAAGCCCCTAAGCATAACCACATGGGACCCGTCCCGAAGCACTCGCGAGTCTCCACCCGCCAACAAGGCACCGACCATCTCGATATCCTCTCGTCCTGGAGACCAGCCATCCAACGCTCCCATGAGCCCCGATCATCGAAATCCACGAACCCCCTCCCGGCAAATGTCCAAGGCTTCGATCATGTCGGAGTTTCCCGAAGAATCCCCAAACGCTCCATCGCCCACTGTGGTCAAGAGGAACGGGCCGCCCGCGCATATACCGTCTTCCGATAGCCAGCCTATCAAGAGCATGAAAAGTCTCCCCGTAATCAAAGGAACGACATCTCGCCCAGCGACAGCTGAACGACAACATCCAAAGAAAGACCGATGACAGATCCCAAAGGAATAGATCATGAACAGGGTGCCAAACATACAAAGTGCAAAAGCATCCCAATAGGCATCATCCAAGCCTAGGCCCCTAAACCTATCGGGAAGACCGGAAATATCAAAATGATCGGGACCAAGGATCATACCTTGCACTTCCTCCGGGGAAAGATGAAGGAGGACGCACAATCTGTCAACAAAAGAAGCCCCTCCGGGCAAAGGAACCGCTATCTCTTCCACCTCCGGACCTCCAAGCAAGGCCCGAAATTCTTCGACAATTGGAACAATCTCGTTGAAGGAAAGGCAAAAGACATGCCTTCTAGTGTCCCAAAATGAGGAAGAAGCCCTCAAAAGCTCATAATCCGGAATCAATTCCTTGAGAGACCATAAGCACTTCACCTTGTACCTTTCTTCAAAGAAGGACCTCCTCTCATGCATAATCTCCTAGACCAATCCTTGAACTTGTTGAAGAATGACATTTGGGATTCTTGGGACAATTTTGATGGAGCTTTTCTAAAGTTTTCCATGGTTTTTCTCTCTTTCTCCCGAAAATGGCCGTTTGACTCGGAGGTTGAAGAGGATATTTGAATTTGAAATAAAGTGAGACCAGATCTCGAAGCAAAATTAAAGGACAATGTCGTATGCAGACCCCATCCGCGCGGACATGATTGCTTTCCACCGTAAAAAATCTGCAATGTACCCAAGCCGCTACACCAAAAGAGGAATATTCCGTCCCGTTGCTCGAAACCCGTGCAAAACCCTCCCCAAACCACCATATACCAAACACTAACACCCTTGCCAAAAAAAAACAAGGCTCATGCAACACTGCATTCATACTGCATTGCATTCATAAAATAAAATCCTAAAATTGTTACATTCCAAAAAAAAAATAGTGTACATAAAAAAAAAAAACAAACAAACATCAATAATCCTAAAATTATTACATCCAAAAAAAAAATGTGCATAAGCTGTACAAATCTCAATCTCAAATCTCAAAAAATCAATCGGAATCTCTAGCGCCCGATGTCTGCCTCCGGTCCCTCTTGCGACTCGGGCCCGCCTCCTCAGGAGCCCCGAAAATCTCGGGCTCAATCGTCCTCGTCTCCGCAAAGAGGCTCGTCAGACCAACCGCACGCTCCGATAGGGCAAGCCGAGATCTCGCGAAAAAATCGTATCCGAAGGTGAAGGCGTCGGACTCCCGGACGTACGAAGACGAACCACCATGCCGCCAAACGTGTCCCCGCCCGTGTGGATCCCCGAGAATGACGTGATCCGAAGGCAAAGACCGCTGGGATCAAGGAGAGGAGACAGAGGAGTCTCTCAAGAAGTCTCGAGCGAATAGGGAAGCCTCCCGTCCGACAGCGCCGGCCGTGGTCGCCTTGCTCTAGCTCGAGGAGCCCCGCAAGCGACCATCCTCCCGATGAATCTCTTAGCTCCGATCACTTGCTTCGTCGCCTTCTCGACGACCACCTCCGAAAACCGCACAAAAGCAAAAGCGTCAAAAAAGGAAGTGATGCTAAAGATGATGAAACAAAAGAAAGAAAGGAAGAGGGAAGCGTAAAAGCCATACCTTCATACCCTGACGAGGCCGGAAAGCTCGTGGAAGCCGCTCAGCCGAGGGATCTCGCACCCTCAATCGGACCCCATCCTGGATATATGAAAAATCCGTCCGAGGGTACCGCGGGATCCCAAGCCCCTCTCTATCCGTAACCCGAGGCATCCTCGCCTCCTCAAGACGAATGTCGCATATGGCTCGGCCGCCACGAAATCCGAGAAGTGCCGGCCGGCTCGTAATCATCCCAGTCACGGACCGATCACTCGGTGCATCATATCGGCGGGAGGCTCCACCGGTGTCCTCAAAGGCGAGTTCACGCCATGCCGGCGCGTCACCCTCTCTCCTGCATAATATGCATCGCAGTCGACCTCTCGTAATCCTCCGCCGCACACCCAAATCTCGCCGCCTTCACCGCGCCACCTGAAGCGATCCTGTGAGAAGAATATCATCCCCTCATCCGTCTCGGCCTCCGTCAAAGGAAGGCAATCCGCGTACTGAGAGTCGTACGCCCGGAGCTTATCTTCTCCCGGCATGCTTGGGACCAAGATCGCATAGCCGGATACGCCCGACGTACCCGCCGGCCTGTCGCCACATCGCGACGTGGAAAACTCCAACGCCCATACCGCGAAAGGTAAAAATCAAATCAATCCAAAGGCAAAGAAAAGTGTGTGCTCAAAAAAAAAGGGGGAAAGCAAAAAGAGAGCTTATACCTCCAGTGGCAAACTCAAAGCAAGACAAGTGAGCTCACAGCCTTCCTTGCCGTACCTATCAAGAGCAAAGTAAAGCTCTGCCAGCCCGGCCTCTCCCCAAGAGATATCTCCGACCGTCTCCATGTCCTCCAAGGACCTCAACAAGGCAAAGACCGCCGTCCCTCAAAGATGTCCAAAGAGCGTGCTCGAAAAGGCAAACCACAAGAAGGCCCTAGCGATCCGCTTCGCCGCCTATCCTCTCCTCCCCACCTCATAGCTCACAATGGTCTCCACGATCTTCCCGTAGACCACCGCATACTCCATCCCCATCCCCTTTTTGGGAATAGGAGAAAATCCTGTAAGAGCTCGCAGATCCGCATCGCCGTAGCCATCCCGCCACTCAATGCCGCGCCCATTGAAGGACAGCCCGTGATCGCAGCCAGTAATCGGAGGGCGTAACCGTAGCCTCGCCCGTAAGAAGTGAAAGGTGTGGGTCGCGTCCCACCAATGCCGTGCCAAAGCAAACATCGTGCCCTTGCTCTGTGGGAACTTGACCACCCCTCAAGCACTCAACGAACTCCCAAAGCCCGGTCTCAACAACAATCTGCCTCGGACTCGGCAAAGCTCCTCGGCCCGCATTCGGAAGCCGGTCCCACAAGTCAACCACGGACTCCACTGATCCTCGAGTCTTCATTTTGTTCAGCTGCTCCGTCACAAAACGGTTTCCGCCCCGTAAAAAAAAAAGAGAGAAAATGTCAAAAAAAAAATTGCATTTGCATTTGCACAAAAAAAAAAGCATACACATGCATTAAAAAAAAATTTTTTTTTTTCGGCAGCATAACGGCATGCAATAGACATAGCCCCATTTTTCTCACAGAAAAGATAGTTTTCAGCGAATCCCATTCAACAATTTTCAATAAAAAAAATGCATACATGCATATCCTACAAGAAGTTGACGGAAATAAAACTCCGTCCCATTTTCTAAAAAAGAAAAAAATGCATACATGCATATCATCCATCTTACATGCAACGAGAGGAAAAATCCGTCCCACTTTTCAAAAAAAAAAAATCCTAAACATACATACATCTCATATTGGCAAAATGCCCATTCTTTCCAAACAAAATGCATGCATCGCATCATTCATCAATATCAATATTCAATTTCAAAAAAAAAAATCATCATCAACATGCAATATTTAAATTTCAAAAAAAAAAAAATCAAAGTCACAATTCGCAATTTTCGAATTTTCACATGCAATTTTCGGATACAAAAAAAAATAATTGCGAAAAAGCCAATTCTTTCTCCAAGCAAAATGCATATTTTGGGATACCCACATAATCATTGCAACATGCAAAGCATCCAAATCAAGATTCAAAGCCAAGAACATCAATCATTCGAATTTTCAAAAAAAAAATTCAAAAATCACCCAAAATTCAAATTTCAAACAAGAAATCAACAAAGGGATGAGAAAGATAACGGATCCCGTATCTTTCATCAAAATCATTTGCGCAAGCAACGTAAGCTCCTCCGCAACCCGAGAAAGATAACGGATCTTCATCATCAAATCGTCTCTCCGCCAAACGAAGTGCCGAGAAAGATAACGGATTCCCGTATCTTTCATCAAAATCATTTCAAAGTAAAACGTAAGACCGAGTGCCCCGAGAAAGAACGAAATCTCGTATCTTTCATCTCCTTCAAAAAACCGAATGGGGAAGAAAGATACGGATCCCGTATCTTTCATCAAAATCCTTCCGGCAGAAACGTAAGACCGAGTCCCCGAGAAAGATAACGAAATCTCGTATCTTTCATCAAAATCATTCTAAGCAAGAAACGTAAGACCGAGTGCCCCGAGAAAGATAACGAAATCTCGTATCTTTCATCAAAATCATTCCAGAAACGTAAGACCGAGTGCCCCGAGGAAGATAACGGATCCCGTATCTTTCATCAAAATCCTTCCCTAAGCAAAGAAACGTAAGACCGAGTGCCCCGAGAAAGATAACGGATCCCGTATCTTTCATCAAAATCCTTCCCGGCAGTAAAACGTAAGACCGAGTGCCCTGAGAAAGATAACGAGATCCCGTATCTTTCATCAAAATCCTCCGGCAGTCAAACGTAAGACCGATCTTCCCGAGAAAGATAACGAGATCCCGTATCTTTCATCAAAAATCAATCTACGGCAGTCAAACGTAAGACCGAGTGCACCGAGAAAGATAACGAGATCCCGTATCTTTCATCAAAAATCAATCTCCGGCAGTCAAACGTAAGACCGATCTCCCTGAGAAAGATAACGAGATCCCGTATCTTTCATCAAAAATCAATCTCCTAGCCAAACGTAAGTCCGATCTCCTCCCCGAGAAAGATAACGAAATCTCGTATCTTTCATCAAAATCCTTCCGGCAAGAAACGTAAGACCGAGTGCCCCGAGAAAGATAACGAAATCTCGTATCTTTCATCAAAATCCTTCCCTGTAAAGAAACGTAAGACCGATCTCCCGAGAAAGATAACGGATCCCGTATCTTTCATCAAAATCCTTCCCAAGCAAAGAAACGTAAGACCAATCTCCCCGAGAAAGATAACGGATCCCGTATCTTTCATCAAAATCCTTCCTAAGCAAGAAACGTAAAACCGAGTGCCCCGAGAAAGATAACGAAATCCCGTATCTTTCATCAAAATCCTTCCCGGCAGTAAAACGTAAGACCGAGTGCCCCGAGAAAGACCACGAGATCTCGTATCTTTCATCAAAATCATCCCCCGGCAGTCAAACGTAAGACCGATTTCCCCAAGAAAGATAACGAGATCCCGTATCTTTCATCAAAATCTTCCCTGAGCCAAACGTAAGACCGATTTCCTGCACGAATACGTCCAATTTTTTCCCAAAGGCTAACAAAATCCCTTAAAGAAAGTTAACTAATCCCAAAAGCCAACGGAATCTCGAGTAGTACTCGAACTACGAAAGGGCTTGATTCCCACTAGGGATACGTAGGTAGCCTATCATTAGGTCCAGCCCCTCGACCAAAACGGTCACCCTCTCCTTCGGCAGCAGACGAAGTCCACCTAAAAAGCCATCATCATCAAGGTTCGAGGCACCTAAAACGCCATCTCCAAGGTTCGAGGCACCTAAAAAGCCATCATCATCAAGGTTCGAGGCACCTAAAACGCCATCTCCAAGGTCCGAGGCACCTAAAGCGCCATCTCCAAGGTTCGAGGCACCTAAAACGCCATCTCCAAGGTTCGAGGCACCTAAAACGCCATCTCCAAGGTTTGAGGCACCTAAGACGCTATCACTAGGAAAACGATAAATCACAAAAATCCTCAACAGAGGCGGATACCCGTCGACCAAAAATGGTCATTCCTATCCCCAAAGAGAGCGGATAGCCATCGACCGAAAATGGTCATCTCTTCTCCCCACAGAAGTTTCTTTCCAAAGAACCGACCGCAGAACTCGCTCATCGTGTTCGAGGCACCTAAAACGCCATCATCTCCAGTGGTCAAAGACCCGAACTACGATCGGCTTGATTCCCATTCGGGATACGTAGGTAGCCTATCGCTACAGCTCACCACCCGATCACTCGATCATCCCGCCAAATATGGAGCCTTACTCTTATCGACGACCACGCTTCCTTCGAAAGCGCCGTCGCCGAGGGGCTACTGTAAGTGCTCCAATTTGAGCTTGTTAGAATTTTCGTTAGAAAATTAACGAAAGTTATAACATTTCTAACAATTCCTAACAATCCTAACTTTTCTAACAAAGTGAGGGTAAAATGGGCATTGTTATTTAAGGTTAAACCTCAAAAAGAATCTCAAAAAGTAAAACAAAAGGAATAAAACCACAAATAGAAATGGCTGGGAACAATAAACTGGTTGTTAATTTGAATTTTCAAAAGAAATATTCTTCCTGTCCAAAGCTGGAGCTGCATTTAATGAACAGTGCACGCCAAGCAACCCTATCCGCGCGGATAAGTATGTCATTTCCAGAGGGCTATAAATTGAGCCCTCCAGTCACAAAAATAAAGAGCAACAAATGGATGTGAAAACGGCTTTCCTTAATGGTGATCTAGAGGAAGAGGTTTATATGAAACAACCAGAAGGATTCTCCTCTAGTGGTGGTGAGCATTTGGTGTGTAAGCTTAATAAATCTATATATATGGACTGAAACAAGCTTCCCGCCAATGGTATAGAAAATTCTATAACGTCATCACTTCATTTGGGTTTGAAGAGAATGTTATGGATCAATGCATATACCTCAATGTTAGTAGGAGCAAGATTTGTTTCCTTGTGTTATATGTGGATGATATTTTGCTTGCAACCAATGATAAAGGATTGTTATACGATGTGAAACAATTTCTCTCAAAAAACTTTGATATGAAGGATATGGGAGAGGCATATTATGTCATTGGCATTAAGATCCATAGAGACAGATCTCGAGGTATATTGGGTTTGTCTCAAGAGACCTATATCAACAAAGTTTTAGAGAGATTTCGGATGAAGGATTGTTCACTTAGTGTAGCACCCATTGTGAAGGGTGACAAGTTTAGCCTGGACCAGTGCCCCAAGAATGAGCTTGAAAAGGAACAAATGAAAGACATTCCATATGCTTCAGCCATTGGAAGCCTTATGTATACTCAGGTTTGCACCAGACCTGACATAGCATTTGTTGTTGGGATGCTTGGGAGATATCAGAGTAACCCAGGAATTGACCACTGGAGAGGTGCAAAGAAGGTCATGAGATACCTTCAAGGAACGAAGGGTTACATGCTCATGTATAGACGGACCAATAATTTGGAGGTGATTGGCTACTCCGATTCATATTTCGCTAGCTGGGTTGACTCTCGCAAATCAACATCCGCGTATGTTTTCATGTTAGCTAGTGGAGCTATATCTTGGAGAAACGTGAAGCAGTCCTTGGATCGCTACTTCCACTATGGAGGCCGAGTTCGTGTCGTGTTTTGAGGCTACCTCACACGGTGTGTGGTTGAAGAGTTTCATGTTCGGGCTTAGAATCATTGATTCAGTTTCTAGGCCATTGAAATTGTATTGTGACAACTCAGCTGCTGTTTTTATGACTAAGAACAACAAAAGTGGTAGTCGAAGTAAGCATATCGACATTAAGTACTTAGCCATTAGATAACTGTAAGTGCTCCAATTTGAGCTTGTTAGAATTTTCGTTAGAAAATTAACGAAAGTTATAACATTTCTAACAATTCCTAACAATCCTAACATTTCTAACAAAGTGAGGGTAAAATGGGCATTGTTATTTAAGGTTAAACCTCAAAAAGTAAAACAAAAGGAATAAAACCACAAATAGAAATGGCTGGGAACAATAAACTGGCTGTTAATTTGAATTTTCAAAAGAAATATTCTTCCTGTCCAAAGCTGGAGCTGCATTTAATGAACAGTGCATGCCAAGCAACCCTATCCGCGCGGATAAGTATGTCATTTCCAGAGGGCTATAAATTGAGCCCTCCGAGTCACAAAAATAAAGAGAAACAACACCAATTGCACCGAACCTTCCGGCGAAATATAGAGAGAAAACAGTGAGAATTCTTCAAGAATTGTCACCATTTTCTCTCCAATCTTTCCCAACTCACACTCATCCACTCACTCTCATACTTAAGCCTTAAACACTCATACACTCAAGCAAAAAACTCAAGAACACAAGGAAGATTGGTAAACCCTCCTTCTCCTTACCCTAAACCCCAACCATGCATGCATTTGCAAACTACAAAATGTAGTTCTTTCATCTTCTTGCTTTAGATCTAAGAAGATCACCATGGAAGACCATCTCCATGGATGATCTTCTACAAAGATCAAAATTATTTTCAAGTTCTCTTACTTTCTTGCAAAGAAAACTAATTTTCAAAACCCTAAAAACCATTTTCATACATCAAATCTCATTTTCAAAAGGGTAAAATCCCCCTCCCCAAGCAAATGAAATGCTTAGTCCTAATGTACCCCAAGGATGGTTTGGTATAGTTGATTCACCACTAAAATGTCAAGTGATCACTAACCAAAACCTAGGGAAATGGGGACAAGCATGGATGCAAAACCCCCCTTAAAATCATATTTTCTTTCTTGAGAAGTTGCTGTCCAGTAGCAATTTTCTCAGACCTCAGTCCATGGTCTAATTTTTTGGACACAGATAAATGTAGAATTTGGTGTTGACTACAAAACACTTTTTGTAGCCAACATCCAGATATTTCCATACATATTTTTACTTTATTTTTTGGGTGAGTAAAACTCCTCTTTTCAAATTTTCTTTCAGAGGCTAGTTCATCAGCTTCTGGGAATCCAGATTTCATATCTGAGGTTTCCAGAAGGTTTTGACCCCTCAAATCTTCTCTAAAATGGAAAATTCTTTCACACAAAGCTTATTTAAGGAGTCTAGAGAAACTTTCATTTTCTGAGATTGTCCAGATTATGAAGTTTTAGGACCCTTGAATACATTTCAAAATCAGGTGTCTGCTGCCTTTTTCATTCTGGCAGAAGTGACTTCTCAACCTCAAAAGGTCTTTTGAGTACCAAATCTCAAACCAAAAATTCTTCAAAAAATCATGGGATCAGTTTAAAGTCCTAAGAAAAGATCCCAATTTTTACTCTTCTGAGTTTCAACTTATTTTGGCCAAAACACACACACACACACACAAATGATTTTCAGCTTGGAAGACTCGTTTTACGAGGCATTCCGGGTGCACACTAACGTCCTTCCCGGCGTGTAACATGACCTCCGAACCTAAATCTCTGATCTCGGGCTTTTTTCAAAGTTTTGGCCCTCAAAATAAAAATGGCGTGGCGACTCCGTTTCGTTGATTTTTTCAAATAAAAATGGGAAAATTTTCGGATGCACATCATCACAATAACGTGTTAAGGAAAATAAAGTGGTCATTGAGCACGTTAGCACTGAGTTGATGATTGCCGATCCTTTGACTAAAGGCATGCCACCAAAGGGGTTTAAGGATCATGTAGTTAGAATGGGACTTGGTTCCATTATGTGAATCTTCATTGTACGTATGTTTGTAATTTGATGAAATTCTCATTCAGTTGATATTTATCATTCAGTTTGTGCACATACATATTTATTAATATTGAGAAATTATCATTAAGTTTGGACCTTGAATGAACATAAGGTTTATTCATTAAAGTTTTATGGGCTAGTATTTGAGAGACTAAGTGTATTGTAATACTAGAAGATAATACTCATCTTTAGAAGACCTATCGCTATGATTCATGCATTTTGTTTCTCGTCAAGATGAATGGTGGAGTTTGTGGACCAAGTGGGAGAATGTTAGTTTTTCTCCATATTTTATATTGTATATAGAGAGAGAATGCGTATAAAGTGAGGGAGAAGAAGACGTTAAATAAAGTGAGGGAGAAGAAGACGTTAATGAATTTGATGGCATGGATAGTTTAGTCATTTAACTTTATTATAAACAGGGTTGCGGACTTTACAGGTGTTTTGGTTTCAATTCAAAGATCCTATGGTAAAAATTGAAATGTGATGCTATATCGATAAATGTCACTCTATTTTAGGGACTTATTGATAAAAACCCCTTTTTTTTATTTGAGTAGTACTTATGAAAAACGTGTTTTACACTAAAAGATGAAAAACAGGTTTATCATAAGTGTATGTTTGAATAGTAAAAAGTATCAGTTTTAATATTATAAAGTGACATATATTCGAATATATTCGAAGGGAAAATTACTCAACTATGCAATATACTAGACTCTAATTATCAATTAATGTAATGTCAGTGTTCTAAAAGACCCCGCCTAAGGGCGCCTAGGCCCCGCCTAGGCGCTAGGCCCCTCTCCAACGCCTAGTTCTAAGCCGGTCCCAGGCTAATCCCAGGCTAATTCCGACTAGTCCCCGCCTAGGCGCTAGGCCCGGCTCCGCCGCCTAGCATCCGCCTAGCATCCGCCTAGCGCTTTTTAGAACCTTGTGTAATGTAGAAACTAATTCTAGAATTATTCAACCTACTTTGACAATTTAATTCAATTAATGCAATATAGTGTAGAATATTTAATTAACGACATTAACTTTTAACGCCGTTAATAGCAACCACCCCTCCCTTCAATCTCCCCCATTTCCAGCCCTTCCTCTCTTGCCCGTTTATCTCTCCCAAATCGCCCTTACTCCTCCGCCCCACCCTTTTGCCCATTTCCCCTTTCTGTCTCTGCCCTTCCATCCCTTCCACTTCCACCCTTCCCCTCCTCCTCTCCCTCCCCCTTTCCATTCCATCTGCCATTTTATCCGGCGACAGCTCCGCCTCCACCTTCATTTTCCCGCGATTATGGACCACATTCCTGTTATCAAAATCATCCATCGATCCTTCCTCTTTCTTCATCTCTCTAATTTCGATTTTTTTTCTTGAATATCTTGATTAACCCAGATGTTGAAGCAAGTAGCTTGTTTTGGGTGCAAGTATACCCAATTTTCTTCGTTTTCTTTTTATTTTCCTTTGGTTGAATTTCCTTTGACTTGGGTTTAAGGTTACCTAGGCTCCGGGGGAAAATACTTTTTCTGTAAAACGTATTTCCATTTTTCGATATTTGGTAATCATCAGAAAAATATTTTTCGGAAAATATTTTCCCACTTTTCTAAGTAAAATTACTAACGGATTTTTTATTAATTAAAATATTTTCCAAAAAATGGCAACAACCTCACACACACATAACTTTCCATACACTCCCACGTTATCCATCCCACATTAACCACTCTCTACCTCATCCCCTCATAAAAAAAATTATTTATAATAAAATTAGATTTTACAATTCTCCCTCCATCACCACCACCACCCCCACCCCCAACCCCCGCCTCCTCCCCCGCCCACTACCCCACCACCACCACAACTACACTCACCACCACCACCCTGCCATGGCTCTGAATCAATTGTAATAACTCAGAGTGGTTTCATTCTTCCCTTGCTCAATGTTAGCAAGATCTCTCAGTCTTTTCTTTCTCTTTCCTGCTGTTGCAAAGTGGTACAGGAACCTACTACTCATGATTTTTCAGCTATCGTTGCTTCCCTTCTTTTGCTCACGGAACCAGGATAAAGCTGTTCCGGAGAAGGTACTCGCAAAAGCTTTGCAGAGAATATCATCTGCCTTGGTGAGAAGGGCCATGGTGGATTCAAAATTGTGCACATGGTCACGTGCATCTGTGATTCCCGCATATTTTTCAAAACTTGGGATGTTAAGAGCAGGATTGAGAGATAAATCATTAATCCTATGGGAGAAAGGACGAGTGACATTGGTATCATCATCATCATCCACTTCATTCCTCCACATTTCCATTTCATCTAGTATCTTTTTCAAGAGAATAATATCTCTTGCATCGATCGCCGAGCTAAAATGAGAGCTACGGTGGGTCATTTCTTTGTTTTTGTTCCCATTCACTCTATTGTGTTCCACATGCTCTTGGTGATTGTCCCCATCCCCATATGGTGCTCTGTCCCTTATAGGTGCCATTTCTGGATGTGGAGGAGTCATGTGACGAGGAGGGCTCCTATGACGAGGAGGGCTCCTGTAACGAGGATGACTACTATAACAAGGAGGGCTCCTATGCCGATGAGGGGATTTTTGCCTTGCCTGACTAAGCCTTGCTCTCAAGTCAGCAGAATCAACCTCTTGTTCCCTTTGGTGGTTCAAATGACTTTTCAAGTCTACCTCGTTTCTCGTGTTTCCATGTCCAGTAGCCTTATGACGAGTAGGGACATCTTGGGGGTTTTTCTTGGATCTACCAGCAATGACATGATGAGGGGGATGTTGGCCATGAGAATAATTTTCTCTATTCCCACGACTACCACGCTTGTCAAGATGACTTTTCCCTACAAGGGAATTTTCAGTTCTCGTAGGCCTCATGAATTTAGCCAGAGAGTGCTCAGAATCCAATTGCGGCAAGGCATTTTTGTGTTTCATAAATGAGTTGCAAAGTTTCCATCTGTTGATTCAGGAGAGTTTTGCGATCAATCTGTTGGGGGGAAGCTCCAGTTCCCCCTAGGCGGCGTTCCTCCTCGCCTGGCTACCTGCAGGTCTCCCTCGGCGTCGACGACGAGGAGGGTTTGACAACGCTCCCTCGGTTACTGGCTGTCCCCTAGAACGAAGATTCATTAATAGAGACGACATCACATCAATCAATGGAGAAGGGGAGGTAGTTCCCCATTGAGAAAAGAAAAAGTAGTACTAGTGTTACCATGAGTCTACTGCACATGAATATTATCCGGATCAGGAGTAACACTAGCAGTATATCCGTCTTCCATTAGGATTAGGAGAGTGGACCAGAATATTTCAAGCTATTCAATGGATGATTCGAATCATTTCCCGACAATGAAACCAAAATGATGATACCAAAAACGTTCGGATCAGCCCAAATTCAGCGGCAGGTTGTATCATAGATGATTGAATAGCCTGAAAAAGAAGAACAAACACGTAAACTAAGTCGGGGCTTCACCGGCGAAGGCCCTACGACGTGAGAGTAAGTATTTGTGTTTAGAGAGAGAAATCAATTAACAAGAGTTTAAAGTTAAAAGATGTGTTACCAAAATAATATGAATTATGGCTTGTTTATATAGGAATAGGATTGTAGAGTACATGTTGAATAGGAATTTGTATTTGAGAAGGTTATAATCCTAATGGGATTATAACTATCCAAAATCCTTGTTTGAGTAGGATTAGGTAATATTGTTATGCATGTGCGCATTGGAGGCATGCTACTCGGCATATGATGCTTGGTCGGACTGAGTTGATGACGAGGATATGGAATCCCATTTCCTTGCTTTGTTGATAACCGAGAAGGGAGCTCCTCGTCTATTAATGAAGCCTAGGTCGGCCTTACCTACTGCCTTGCTCGGCATATGAGAATATGCCTTGTCGGCATGTATAATTGATGTGAGTTAGTCATTATACGCTCTTCTATATATAGGTCGACATAGTGGGAATGACGAGTAAGCATGACGAGCAAAGGTATGGAATGCCCACTCCATTTGTCGTAATTGAGACTTGTATGAATTATATTTTGGACCCAATCCATTGTGTTTTGCCCGTTAATGACCCACATTCGTATCTCAGTTTATACCGTTCAAATGCACTACTAAATATTTTAAATGCATTTTAGTATAAAAATGTGTATTTACATTCGTTTATAATATTTTACATTACACTGTGCACTTTATATTTATTGTCGAATTTTCATGGTTGTAGCGTTGAAGAAAAGCAAAGACTAGCAGTTCCACGTCCCCTTGTCGGTGTTGTTGCTACAAGTTAGGAGGGAGACGGAGGACATGTGTTGTTTGGGGGGTTTGCTTAGATAAATGAGGGGTTTATATAACAATTTTTAATAGGAGGGGA
This sequence comes from Adenophora triphylla var. japonica, assembly GCA_022495995.1. Lineage (NCBI taxonomy): Eukaryota > Viridiplantae > Streptophyta > Magnoliopsida > Asterales > Campanulaceae > Adenophora > Adenophora triphylla. The sequence goes on along the minus strand of JAFEMH010001622.1, from coordinate 381,993 downwards.
GGCCGCTAGGGGCAAGTACAGTTCTATCCCATAGAATATAAGTTATGTTGGCGGCGATCTCATCCCTCCATCATTATCTTGACGCTTCACATTTTTTGCCCTCCATTACTTTATATATATATTTTTTTTTTATTACCCAGGTTCCCCAGCTTCGCCGGATCACTCCTGAACCACCAGGTACCGGCCCCTCAGTATTCTGGCGGAGGTAAATCGTGGGATATGCCCTATGCAGCCAAGGTGGCAGCACCCCTTATACTCCTGGCCCCAAGGGAGCCCTCCTACAAGGCATTCACACTCTTACAACACCAAATGGCTGCTCCAGCTGCTCCTGCCGAGGCAATTACATCACTCTCACAACACCAAATGGCTGCTCCAGTGCTCCTGCCAAGATTTGAACTTCCCACACTGAGGTTGCAAGCCCAGAAGTGCTGCTTCCTTAACTGCACGGATGTGCCCCGGGAGGCTCCTAAGGACCCTGAAACCCAAGGTAGGAATTAAACCACAATGATTCCCCTTGGGGGGAATCGAACCGGTGACCTCCCCTTCGAAAAGCCACCATGATACCACAAGGCCAAGGCCCATTAGGTCCTCCATTACTTTATTAAATGTATCTAATATACAATAATGCTCAGCTTTTCGACCGCCTATTGACTTTAGACAAAGAGCGGCTCAGATCGATCCATAACTGCTACGATCCTAGGGCTATTATTAATCAGTTTTAACTTTTTTTATTTTCAATTGTTGGATTTCTTTTCAATTTGTTTGATCCTAAGACTGTAGATTGATGGTTTCTATTTCAATACATATTCCCCCCATCACGAGACTTTTAGTCAAATTGCAATAATTTTAACTATTAATTTAAATAGAAATAATATTCTTATAAAAATCTAAAAATCATTATTGAAAATATTATTAATTGTGTTATAATAAAAAATAAATTTTTATTAGAATCACTATTTTTTATTTAAATTATTGATAAAAGTTACATCAATTTGACTTTTTTTTTTTTGTTAACGTGGAACGGGACGGGAGTATAATAATGTAGTAATAGTATACATAACTATTATTTGAAAATTGGCGTGTACCAAGATTTTCAATTCAAATGTAAATGAAAAGAAAACAAGCAAGTGGTCTGGTTGTGTGTACCGACTGTCTGATTTTCTCTCAATTTACAATTTAAATGACATGAATTTTGGTTACTTTTGTAATATACTCCCTCCGTCCCACTATACTTGACACTTCTTTCCATTTTGGGCCGTCCCACTATACTTGACACCTTCCAAAAATAACCAAGTTTTTATATTTTTATATTCACTCTACCCCACCACTCATTCTCTCTCTTCATTTTCTACCACATATTTATTCAACCAACACTATTATTTACCCCACTCATTCTCTCTCTTCATTTTTCACCACACATTTTTTTTATTTTATTCTTTTTCCTTGGTTTTTGAACCCACCCCTTGGGTGTCAAGTATAGTGGGACGGAGGGAGTACTTTTTAAAAATAAAAGTGTGTAGATCCAATCGCTCCCTTTATGTCGCAGAATCAACTCAATCAAATTTTGACATATTTTTATAAAAAATATGAATAATTTTATAGAAAAATATAGATATTTTCATGAAATTCTAAAAATTGTTATTGATAGTATTTCTAATGGTGAAACAATAACAATTTTTATAATTGCATAAAAATATCTAAGTTTTCATAAAATTACGGTCAAAATTCGATTGAGTTGACCATTAAAGTCAAAGTGATCTAAATTTTTCAAGACGGAGGTAGTATTTGTTTTTATAATTGAGTTGACCATTAAAGTCAAAGTGATCTAAATTTTTTGAGACATAGGGAGTATTTGTTTTTATAATCTGTTGCAAATAAAAAAAATATGTTGTTATATTTTCAAGTCATATATCATGGACATCTTTTTTTAAGGGACAATTTCCGTTAGCCAAAATGCATATTTTGACCTTAATTTAACGCAATACTCCCTCTATTTCTATTCGAAATAATCTTACCCACTTTGTCATCTAGAGCGTCTTATTGATAAGTCTCATTTTCTATGAACGAAAGTATATAATATTTATTTATTAATGAGACTCACTTTTAATACTTATAACGACTATCATCTTACTATTTTATATCTCATTTTCTCTGTCCTACCCACTTACAACACCTCAGTTCATAACCGCCTATTGACTTTAGACAAAGAGCGATTGAGATCGATCCATAACCGCTACGATCCAAGGACTGTCATTTGATAATTTATTTTCTTTTCAAGTTTAATCGTAAGATTAATTATCAATGCTTTAATCCAACGACTCTCATTAGGCGGTTTCTAAAATTATCCCTGAATCTATCAATCACAATCTCTCTCTATTCTACGTGATATCAGTATACTTTAGCTGTTTCATATTAAATATGATCAAGAACTAATAAAAAATAGTTTTTATAAAATTTAAAACATTGTTGTACAATCTCTCTCTCTATTCTTCGTGATATTAGTATACTTCAGCTGTTTCATATTAAATATGATCAAAAACTAATAAAAAATTATTTTTTATAAAATTTAAAATATTGTTGTATTAATAATAATATTTAAAATTTTATGAATAAATGAATTTTAGTAACTTTTTTGTTAAATTTCAATTAACTAAAAAAATAAAGTTAAGAGATTCATAATGAGATGGATAACTAACTAACTAACTAACTAACTAACTAACTAACTAACTAACTAACTAACTAACTAACTAACTAACTAACTAACTAAATGTCAGGACCTAATATCGATAACATGATACATTTATATATAACTATATAAGTGTATATATTGATCTAATACATGTTTTAAATAGGTTTCTCCGCATTCGACAGAAGATTTGTAAGATATTGAAGCTCCAACTGATTCACAAATGACTCCACCACAGTTGACGTATGAAGATATATGGGATGATCCAGTTTTTGTTGCTAAAGCAGTATGTTTTTTTTTTTTTTAAATATAATTGAATATAATGCATCAATTATAGTTAATTAAATGTGGTTGATATATATTTTTGTCCAAGCGCAAGAAGAACTAGCTAGAAGAGTTGAAGCCGAAAGTTTCGTAGCTGCCAATGTCGTTGAAGAAAAACCAACAATTAGTGTTTTATTATTAATGAAATAGTGAATGTTAATTCTATATTTCTTATTCTATTAATGATTTATGATTATTTTTCTTCAAAATAATTGAGGCGTATAACGCTTTCCATTGATTTATTAATTACTCCCTCCGTCCTACTTCAAATGAGCCATGAGATCATTTCACGATTTTTAAGATTTTTTTTAAATGAATAAAGAATTGAAAGTTGATAGAAGATTAGAGGAGAGAGAATGTAAAAGTTAAAAATATTTAATAGGAGAGAGAATGAGTGGGAGGAATAGTAAGTTAACGATTGATTTTTTTGTTAATATGTTAAAATTATAAGGGTATAATGAATGGTTTTTTTGTAAATATATAAACATTATGAGGGTATAAATGTCTAAAACAATGTTCACATATTTTCATTTATGAAATGACTCATTTGAAGTGGGACGGACCAAAAAGGAAAGTGACTCACTTGAAGTGGGACGGAGGGAGTATAAAGTTATTTCTTTATCGCTTCATTCTTTTTTGTGGAAAATACAAAATTGAAAGGGATTCTTAATATTTTCTCTGCTTGACCACCATGTATACCGTCACGTGCCATTGACACGGACATTTAAATCTATACTATAGTATATTAAAGTAGGTGAAAATGAACATGGGTGTGACACCTCATCAAGAAATTAGATTATCTTGCATTCTAGGAAGCCACATCATCCTAGCTATTGATGTGCCGAGGCTTTTCAAATTTCAACTCCTAATTGAGTATATTAGACAATAATATTAGGTATGGTATTAGGTGAAAGTATTGTTCTAAAAAAATAGACTACATATACCATGAATTTATATGGTCACTATACATTTTGAAAGGACTATACAAAGTTTATTAACTGAATATACTATAGAAGAAGATTAGATATATATAGACTAGAAGTGTAGACTTGGTAGGCCTTTCATTTCAAAAGGTCAATAAATTGATACATGATTATCCAACTTTTCGGCTCCTTAGGAATTTCTTGCACTCTCATGCTTCCATATCACTTGACTCTTTAATTTCGGGTGACTCTTCGCATGTCATCTATTAATTATTTATAATTTTCAATGTAATACCATATGTTTAAGCAAGTGAATGATCAATTCAGTGAATAATACATGTTATGATTAAATTAATCGAAAATAAATATGCACTGTAGTTAAAAGTATGAAAGATTTATTTAAAATAAACATATACATGTATCTAATTATTTTATATTACAATAATAATAACAAATACATTTTTAATCTCTTATTACTTTATTCTGATATAGGTGATCCTAAAACCTCTCAAATGTGAACAGTCCACACATTCATCAAGCAATGAAAGCGTGCAACTCATGATCTTCTCTTAGTATATGTATGTGAAATGAAAACGTAAGGACTCGATAAATAAAAAGTCACACAAGATAAGAAATTGTGTATATTAATAAACACAAATAAATACGTTTGCTAGATTATTCTCTTTCCAACCCAACCCAACCCAACAACTCAACCTAGCCCAACCATTTCTCTTTTCTTGCATGAATTTTATGATTCCTTTACGTTTAGCTTATTTTGTTTCTTTGTTTTTTTTTTTATGCAGGTAAGAACTCAAGAATTAGAAATGAAGATTAGTAGCGGCTATTTATAACTAGAAGAATAAGCTTCGCTCAACTTTATAATTTAACTGCGAAGGTGAGTCACAAATGCATATGTCAAGGATTAACAAGAATAAAAAGCGTAAAATCTGGGGAGAAACGCGTTTCTCCATAATTTATGGAGAAACGGGCCCGACTTGTCGCACGACAATGCACGACTCTTTTTCTTGATATCCGTCCCAAGGCTTCTGAATATCCAGAACCTTATGAAAGTGATATCCAGAATCAGAAATTTGGTCTTGGCCTTGGCCTTTGCCCCAAATCTTTTTTTCTGGATATCCGTTCCAAAGCTTCTGGATATCAATATTCAATGTTCTGGATATCCAGAAATTTTGTATTCATTTGTGGATATTTTCTGGATATCATTTTGAAAGTTTCTGGATATTCATTTGTGTAGTTCTGGATATGCATTTTATAGTTTCTGGATATTCATTTGTATGTTTACATTTGTGTAGTTTCTGGATATTCATTTTGAAAGTTTCTGGATATTCATTTGTGTAGTTTCTGGATATGCATTTTGATAGTTTCTGGATATTCATTTGTATGTTTCTGGAGATATTCATTTGTGGATATTTTCTGGATATCATTTTGAAAATTTCTGGATATTCATTTGTGTAGTTTCTGGATATGCATTTTATAGTTTCTGGATATTCATTTGTATGTTTCTGAATATTTAATTGTGTAGTTTCTGGATATATATTTTATACATTTTGGAAAAACACGTTTCTCCATAACTTACGGAGAAACGCGTTTCTCCGGAGACCTACTCAATAAAAAGAATGATTTTTTTAATTAATTTTCTTCCAATTGAATATAATTAACTATAATGTTTTGAAGTTACTTAAAATTTTCTTTCTCACATCATTTGTAATATTTTTGCAGCCGATTAGTGGTCGAATCACTAAAAAGGTCAAATTAATGTTGTGTTTAGATAATTTATGTTTATTTTTGGTGTTGTTGGTATAGTTAACTTTGATAAATTATTTTATTTTTACTTTTGTCATCATTTTTCTTTTATTATAACTACATGATTTTGATTGCTCTCTTGGCTTTGATTATTATGATTATTTGAATTTTTAATTTATTTAGATCATTCATGTATTTTGATTTTTCACATATTTGAAGTATTTGCTTTAGATATTGATTTATATATTTGGTAGAATGTAAACTAGCCAAAGTTTTGACATTTTTTTATGTTGTCTAGAAAGTTATCAATTAATAGCAAGTTTCCTATCATGTTCAACGTTATGGACCAATTTTCACTTCTACACGCAGATAATAATTATTGTATGTTTCGTAAAATATTTGCTTTACGTCATAAACAATTATGTTAATAGATCATGAAAAATCAAATTAAATACTCCCTTCATTTTAAAATGAATTTGAAATTTTTTCCGACATTTATTTTGGAACAAAGGGAGTACCACTGTATGCTTTATAATTTTCTTTGTTGTTTTAAATTTTAATTCAAAGATCATTTATAATTCAATAGTTTTTTCATATGAATTACATGAGAAAAGTGAAAGAAAGAGGTAAAAAGAGTTTAAAGTTCAAATTTTTTTGTTCTATGTTATGCAATAAAAATGAAAGGAGCAACAAGAGATAAAAAGTGTTACATATGACTTTCAAAAGTGATATATTTTGAAAATGAAACACTTTCAAAGAATAAATGTATTATCATCACACATTGCACATAAGCTTTTGTCAAATTATTGAATTAGATCATACTTGAATGACCAACGCTCCCGTGCGTAGCACGGGTTTCACCCTATTACGGAGTAGTTTTTAGGGTAAGTTTGACATTGCTTCTGATTATCTGAAAGTGATTTTTCAAAAGTGATTTTAGAAAAATCGATTATTTGTAATAAATTCTTACACCAAAATTCATAATTTCTCTCTATAAATAGAGACTTCTTTCATTTGATTTGGACACGAGAAAAATTCCTCTTTTTTAAATTTTAATTTGTTAATTATCTTTGGATAGTATATGTTCAAAACTGATTATGAAAGATAAATATAAAAAATAACCTTTATGATATGTATCTCGATATAATAAATGCACAAAAGAGATAGAGGCTATTATTGTAAAAACAACACAAATAACAACTTCTAAGAATCACTTTTAGGAAAAGCTGGGTCATAGTTGCTTCTACGAAAACACAATTTTTTACGTTTTAACAGCTTGAAATCATAATCACTATTGTTATCCAAATGCTATTAAAAGTGATTTTGAGCTTCAAAAGTGATTATAAGCCCCAAAAAAGCACTTAACATGGATAGAATTTGGCGCGTGGATTACGCGCCATTTAATAAGTGGGATGGGGTAATATGGATTGAGTTTATTTTTTTTATTTTTTTTTTTTTTTTTTAATTTTTTTTGAAACATAGGTGTTGAATCCTCATTGAAGGGCAATTTGGTCAATTTCCATCAATGGCAAAATTGAATTTAACAATATATTACAATACACGTGGCGCGTTCAGAATTGGTAGGTTTTATTTCAACTTTTTTTTTTCCTCCTATTTCTTTTACCTCAATTATTTTATATTAAATTACTTTTTTTTTAAAAAATTTTTTACACCAAAATTCATAATTTCCTTTTCTCTATAAATAGAGACTTCTTTCATTTGATTTGGACACAGAAAAAAATTCCTCTTTTTTAAATTTTAATTTGTTAATTATCCTTTGCTAATTTTTCTATTTCTTTTTAGTGAAAATTAATTAAGTGTTAAATATTTTTTTAATTATAAATGATAATGATAATAATAATTTTACTAATAAAAGAAATAAAGAATGAGTGGAGTGGGATAAATAGTGAAGATTCCTTTCTATTTTGGACAGTATCAATTGATGTGGGACGGATCAAAAAGGAAATAAGTATCAATTGGTGTGGGAGGAATGAGTATATATATAGGGCGGAGTGTGATGAATGTGAGTTTGAATTTCTATTTAATATTTGGGGTAATTTGTTAATTATCCTTTCATATGATTTCTATTTCTTTTTAGTGAAAAATAATTAAGTGTTATTAACTTTTTAAAAGTCTTATAAGTAACTTATAAGACTTTTTAATAAGTCTTATAACATATATAAGACTTAAAAAGTCTTATAAGTTACTCTTATATTTAATAAGTCTTATAACATATATAAGACGCACCAACTCAAAAACCGAAAATTATTAATAAGTCTTATATAAAACTTATTAAAAAGTCTTATAAGTAACTTATAAGACTTTTAAAAAATCTTGTAAGTTAAAAAGAGTTTTTATAAGACTTTTTGTATAAGTCTTTTAAAAAAGTCTTATAAGTTACTTAAAAAAGTCTTATAAGTAACTTATAAGACTTTTTTAAGTCTTATATATGTTATAAGACTTATTAAATATAAGACTTTTTAAAAAGTCTTATAAATTACTAGGCAAGTCTTATATTGTGAGTCTAATTGTAAATGTGTGAAAGTTAAAATTTGTAATGTTCTTAAATAAAAAATTAATAAGTTATTAGAATTTAATTTGAAATAGAATTTAGATATTTTTCTTTTATTGGATTAAATGGGTGAAGGGTTTTCGGTAAAAAAAGTACGGTTGCATATTAAAGTTGAGGAGAATAAAAGGGTAGATTAAGTTTTCATTTGGAGCGGAACAAAGAAAATCAAATTAGTTACTAGGCGAGTCTTATAAAACTTTTTGTACAAGTCTTTTAAAAAAGTCTTATATGTTATAAGACTTATTAAATATATGAGTAACTTATAAGACATTTTAAGTCTTATATATGTTATAAATAAGTCTTATAAGACTTTTTAAAAAAGTCTTATAAGTTACTAGGCGGAGAGGGGTCATTTTTTTGATGGGCGGTCGCCCAATGTTGATGGGCGGTCGCCCAAACTAGACGGAGGGGTGTTGGGAAAATAACTAAATATTGTTTCTTATATTGGGTTTAAATCTCGCCCAAGGGGCTCTAGAGGAAATGGGCCTTAAAACAACTCAAACGCACTTCAAAACCCTTAAAACAACTCGAACGCACTTCAAAATCCTTTGAATGCGATGTCGTCCGTCCCTCCGAAATGCGGTACTACCGCATAGGCCTAGGTGGGTGTTGAGATTTCCCCAAGTTTTAACCCATTTTCTAGGGATGCATGGTTAAATTTTTTGGTTTTATGAAACAAAACCCCTGCGATTGGAGCCCATGAGAATGAAAAATGAAACCGTCTTAGAAGCAGCAATGCCCTTAATTCGCCAAACGACTCGGCCTCGGCCTGGCCGGCCCTCGCTGGCACCATCCATTGCCATTGCAGATTTAGAAAACCGTAGAGCGGGGCGCCATTCTATATCTTTACAGCCGCCTGCGAATGGAGTTTATGGGGCTGCCATTGAGTTCAATTGCTTTGCTAATGCTCTGATAATAGGCATACTGTTCACAGTCAATTCCGCAATCACAGGTAATTAACAATCTCTTGTTTACTATCGAAACATTCACTCTTATGCCTGCTACAATTGCGTCCTTATAGTTCTGCCTAAGTCGATTGACATGGGGACCATAGTGCCCCTACTGAACTTGTCCAATTTAAAGTTTCATCACTCATTTGACATGATGATGAGGCCTGTAATTTTATCACAAATTAAGTGTTTCTCGACCTGAAACAACAAATACGTAAATTTGTTACTATCATGAATTTATGATATTACCTCCGTCCCAAAAATGAATATCCATATTTTTTTGGAAATGTTAGAACATGGATTGCAAAATGTGTATACTTAATGAATATACGTAAACATGTAGACGTACATGTATAAATCATAAATATAATGTTGTATAAAGTATAGAAAATTAATCAATGTGTAGAATTCCCGAAGTGAAAATTACCTATTTATGATGGACAAAAGGTAAGCTTTCACTACTTAATAATGAAAGGGTGTAGTCCCTAAATGAAATGTCCTTTGATTTTCTATATATAGAGGCTTTCCATCAATCTAGGAATACACACAAATCAATATACTCTCTATCCATAATCTGAGAGATAAAGTAAGAAGGCATTATAATTTAGAAGAACTGTTTCTCCCTCCTTATTTCTTCTTCTTCTTCTTGTCTTCAACATCAAGGCGTTATGGATTCATCAGGTGTTACGCTTCCGCTTCTATTTCTTTTCTCTTACTTCTTCAAGACTTGAGTATGACTTGGGTATAATGGAATAGAAATATTCCAACAATTGGTATCAGAGCCTACTCATGTTCTTGATTAAGTTTGAGTTCATGATATCATGTTTTGCTTTACTTTATGTTGATTTCATTATGTTTTGGTATTGTTTAATCACTCTAATTCATTCATAGAGTGTTAATAATTTTATCCAGTTTAAAATCTGAAATGATTGAAAGTTTTGCTTAAAATACATAAAATTCAACAAAAGGAACAATGAATATTGCAAGATTATCCCATTGGCACAACAGAACGTTGTATGGCGCACGACCGTGCTAGATCTACTTGTGAAATTCATGTCCATACGAACTACTTTGCTTGGCCAAATCAGGCAAAACCTCACCTGAGCATCTTTGGAACAGAATGATAAAGTTTCTGGAAAAGGCCTGCTCGCCTGAGCACCTTCTTGACTCGGCCGAGCATCGTGGTACAGAATGATAAATTTTTTTTTCTGGAAAAGGCCTGCTCGGCCGAGAACCTTCTTGACTCGGCCGAGCACCATTGGACAGAATGTTGAGATTTTCTGGACAGACCTGCTCGGCCGAGTCATTGATTACGCTCGGTCGAGCACCAGCTGCAGATTCAAGCATTTGAAATTTTAAGCAAAAACATACATTTTTTCAAACCTTTCTTTCTTTGTGATTAATTATATGCTTAACAAACTTCATAAATTTTTTAAATAATATTGTCACCAAATTGATTTACATTATTTAGATCCGAAGTTGTTAAGTGATGAATGTATACTTTAATATGCGAATAAAATGAATTTTTCAAAGAAGATCGTTTATTTGACTAAATTTATATATTCATTGGGTAACAAGTAAAAGAACATCAGTTTGTTTTTGTTGAGTACTTAAATCGGCCCAAAGGAAGATTAAGTATTTGATTAAGACATCGTTTAATTTCTTGGTTACCTCAAGATAACTGTTTATGAGTCAACTCGCAATCCAAAGATTAGTTTTGATGTTATGTTAATTATCTTATAGATGGGATTCATTTGATATAATTAATCACATAATTCATTTTGTGTGTAGCTGTTAATATATGTTTTGTATTTCATTCTTTGTTCTTACCCCAACAGATTTAGTAAATACTTCATCAATTACTACTGCTGTAAATAACATTCCGATGCTTAATGGGACCAATTTTAAAACTTGGAAAAATAATATTGTTCTTGGGCTGTATGGACATTGATCTCGCATTAAGGGAACCAAGTCCTGCTCCTCTCACTAATAAAAGCACTCAGGAAGATCGCTTAGGTGTTTAGAAGTGGAACCTTTCCAACTGCGTGAGCCTAACATCTACCTCTTTTAATGGGGCTAAGAGAAGAGGAAAGGAAATTGCGGTTGCAAGTAAGAAGCATAAGGGATCATCCAATGATCAAAAAGTTAAGAATTGCTTCTTTTGCAAGGACCTTACTAACATGAAGAACGACTACCCTAAATATCACGCTTGGCATATTAAGAAAGGTATGCCATATGGTCTTGTTTGTATTAAGGCTACTTTGGTTTCGATTCCTTCATATACATGGTGGTTGAATTCTGGTGCAACAACTTACATAAGTATATCTATGAAGGGTTGTCTGAATTACCGAAGCCCTAGCAAAGATGAGAAATACATCTATATGGGAGCTGGGAATCCGGTTGAAGTAATAGGCATAGGGACCTTTAGATTATTACTAAGTACTGGATATTATTTTGTATTAAATAATACATTCATTGTACCGTCCTTTAGGCGGAATTTGATATCAATCACAGTTTTGGACAAGGAAGGTTATTCTTGTTCCTTTGGTAATAATAAATGTGATATTTATTTAAATTCCAAAGTTGTTGGTACTAGTAATTTATCGTATAGTGATAATCTTTATTTACTTGACACAGTCAAGTCATTTAATGAGTCCCATGTTAATGAAACCAAAACTAAAGGCACAAAACGAAAGTTATCAAGTGAAAAATCATATACCTTAGGAGATATTTGTCTTAACCTAGGACACGTGTATTCGCCTGGTTGGACAGTACCATAAAGGCAAGAGTACCGTAAAGGATGTCTCTGATTCTGATTGGACGAGGATAAGGGGCCAAGCGACAGTTGGTGCGGCGCCTCAACACACGTGATGGGCGTCTGAGCCTCCTTTTAATGCGACAGTGTGACAGGCCTGCCAACTGGTGTCAGAGCTCGTATGAAATCGTGCTCTACAAGCTTGATAGGAACCGGGAGTCGTGTATGAGACCGCGGTCAACACGGACTGGAGATGCCTCGGTCTGGAAATGCCACGTCATTCAGTTCGATCTTGACCAGAGCGATCTTGGGCCTGGTCTCTGAGGGTCCGGGCTCATCATTTGTACATTAGGATTCTTCCATCCATGACACTAGTTGTCAAGTTTACGATTGATCCAAAAGTTTAAGTTGATGGATAGGGGTCCAACAATGGATACCCAAGCCATAATACTGGTGTAAGGGCCCCTGCTTAAAGGAGTCATGCAGTGTTATGAGGACCATTGATGAGACGGGAAGATTTTTAAATTGATGGTTGCGCTGGAGCTGAGTACTGATGCAATGAGTGTGTGTGTATCTGTGAGATGAAGTTGTTGATGATTAAAGATAAGGGTTAAGGCCGTGTAGTCATGTATTAATACTAGTAAAAGCCCGTGTCCGAGGACACGTTTTTTTTTTTTATTTAAATATATATATATTTTTTTTAAGGGCAAAATGGGAAAGGGACAACTTAGTGAGGGCAAAATGGGAAATTTGGCTTATGGAACTGTTCATTGTACTGTTCATCTTCATCCCCTTTGCCATTTATACTATAGATAGCGAGGCAAAACAATGCAGTGTCTGGAACAAGTCAAAATGTATGTAAAGAAAGAGAATGGCTCCAATCCAATCTAGTTTTGGCTTAGTACTGCATTCAATAGGCAATTAAAGAGATTACCCAGTCTTCTATACCTTCTGCTGAGCCGGGCCAATTAGCTGATTCAAGTTGACCTGACCCATCTGTGTCCAAATTATTATTGCACGGCTGGGTTTAAGACACTTCGGGAGGGGGGGGGGAGGGAGAAGACGGCTACTTTTAGATATACAGAAAACCCGTTTTAGGATTCTTACCCCTTGTGAAACACCAACTTTCTTTTACCAGTATATCATTAGGCCCATACTATACAATCTCAGGTTAGGTACAATGACTGACAGATCTTCAAGATATGACACATAGTGATAGTACTTTCTAAACTTGGCAAGAAAATTAAAATTCTAGCTTCAATTTCTTAGGATAAATACATTGTTCATGGCATACAAATGAATGAATATATCAACACATATAGGCCTATTTTACCGCATTTGCAGTTAAGGGCGCCCATTCTACATGTTACTTTATTTTACAGTTTTTTTTCTCATGATTTTTGAGAGCACAATCAAACCCGATATACTCCAAGATCTGATCCCACAAGAGAGCCCAGATATATGGTGTCCCTATACTGATGAACTTCAGCAAGAAAAGGAGCCTGAAACTGTGGGCTAAAAGTCAACGTTTCCAGGATAGTGCCAGAGCCATTAATTCTAATTCCGGTAAGTTGACTGGTAGGGGTAGTCACTGCCACCCAAAAGTCTCCGGACTCCGTCCTCTTTATATTATCAGGAGTTCCAGAAGTAATTCGTAATATAACCTCTACTGTATTTGCTTTCGGACCTCTTAGCCAATACTTTTGAACCCTAGATGTTACAAATTCCGTGAAAAGAATAAAAGAGTGGTCTCTACTAATAGCGACTCCAGCTGCCCCTGAAATCCCACTTAGTAAGACTGAAACCCGCCTTGTTCTTCCATCATATTTAAGTAGCCTTCCTGTTGCATCACTCGTCGAAAGTATAAAGCCAACATTGCTGTAGATAGAAAGAGAAACATTGTAAGCACAAACGTTATAAAAAGGAAAACCTAGTCACAATTCCTACTATGTGTGGGGTCCAGAAAAGAAATAACAGTACATAAAATCATATGATCAATGAGGTGTAGTGTACATACTCAATCCCAGCTGTAGAACTTGCATCTGTGAAGTAAACGTTTCCACATGACTGGTCAATGTCGAGACCAACTGTGAATTTAAATGGGACCCCATCTGCGCTGGAGGCAAGTTGAGTTGCTCGGCCTCCATTACGTCCAACAACGAATAATCCTAAAGTGGCATCGGCTATGAATAGTTGTCTGGTTCGATGGTAAAATGCCATACTTAATGGCCTTCCACATGTGGATAACATATCTAGGGTCTTAATTCCATCACAAACCGATCTTGTTCTATTTGGGGCGGTGAAGGAAAAGTCAATGAATCTATTTCTTTGGTACATGAGAATCCGACCGTCCATGATGCCGGTGTAAGGTCCCCGGCCTAATGAGTCGAAGGCGGTGTTATGGGGACCCACCGATGGTACGGGTAGATTTTGAATTGATGGTTGGGATAAAACTGAAGATGAGAACAAAGTGAGGATGTTGAAGATGAAAGCTAGAAGCATTTTGTGAACAAGTTTGGAGGTGGGCATGTACATGTTATTATGTAGTGAGTACAACTGGGTGATTGTATGTGTAGTGGTTATTATGCAGTGAGTACAACTGGGTGATTTTATGTGTGGTTTATGATGGAAGAATGTGTTTGTAGGTTAGAAATGGAGTTGTTGGCTGGAAGTGGAAAGAGATGTTATGTATTTATAGGGAAAAGATTAGGATGAGGAGAGAGAGAGAGAGGGAGAGAGTCAAATAGTGATCCGTGTTGCGGAAAAAGTCAACAAACCAATTATAAGTTAAAACAAATGATGCATTCAATTCAATAAGATCAAGTCAGAAGATGAAATTACCAAGTCAGTCCATGAAATCAAATGCATGTACACTAGGATTCCATTGTTCCCTTTCTTAAGCAATCTCTTCTTCTTTTGTTTAAGTGGCTAGAAAATAAAAGGTAATGGGCTGTACCTTACCATTAAAATACATGGAGGGTACTTAAAAAAAATGCCTCGAAAAGACTTAAAAAAATGAAAGGTGAATAAAGAAAATGAAGGGAAAATGGGTTATCTCCAATACCTCCCAAATCCATGTTTTTTGACCCATCTTTGAAGGTATGTCTTTTTTTTTTTAATACATAAAACCATTTTTTATCATATAACAGTCTTTAAGAAAATCCTTATCAGCCCTTGGCGCCCAAGGAGAGACATTTGTGCTCTCACCATGTTCCCATAAGCTCGAGCTTTAATTTCTTCATACGCTAAAAGATATGCTTCAAGATAATAAGTTTCAAGCTTGAATTCATACATATTTCTAGAGTAATATCACTAGTCAAATTCATAATTAGCGGAAGCACAACACAACAATGATTAACTTTCATTCCATGTAGATATATCTACTGATGAGTACACTTTTCAAGTATGAGTCTCTCTTTTTTTTTTAATTATACCTATTTATTCTGCTAGAGTGTAACTTCACCTCTATTTTCTGTTAATTTTTCCACATAGTCCCAGTTATAATGTTTCTTATAAACATTTTCTTGTAGGTTTCTTCTTAAGCAAGTGATGATGATCTAGAATATCAGCATTGTCCAAAAACTTGGGATAGGAATGCAAAGGATATATATGGACCTACCAGTACATGCAGCTACATTGTCTTAACAGATAGCTAATGTTTCCGGAGGTAATCTCTTGATCTTAAATCAGTCTAAAGATAAAGAGACGAGGATAGAAGTTAGTAATAATGCTAATATATAGAAATTAAACATAGAGGTTATCTGAAAAGAAAACTATGTTATAGAGCATAATTCAGTTGTTAGGGTGGAGTACATTTTACGGATGAGGCTTCTTATTGTCATGCCAAAGTTTCATTCAACTTGGAAGCACGACGATGGCTTAAAGTAATTTTATAAGTTTCATATGCTATGATCCGGATTTGAAATATGAGCTGTCAGCAAAAAATACCCTTGAAGTGATAAATTCATACATAAGGAGGAAGGAACGATTTCTACAAATAGCTACGTACACTGGCTGCCCCTCAAATCCCACTTAGTATGACAGAAACCCATCTGGTCCTTGGATCATATGTTGAATCACCGGTGGAAAGTATCAAGATCACAATTAATTAACCATATGACGGTGGCACATAATGGGGGTCATTCGACCCCTTGATTTTGGAGTTATATCTGTAACCGTTAAATTTAGGAAAATATCACTTTTACCACTAAAACTGTATTTTTTGCATTTTGATCCCCTTAGTTTAGAAAAAAATAACACTATATTATGATTTTTACCCCCTTCCAATTAAATCCTAGCTTCGACTGAGTTGTCTTCAACGGTGAATCTGAATGGAATACCATTTCATCTGCGCATCAGGCTAGTTGGTACATCTGTTTGGTGGAAAAACTATAAAATTTGCCACTTGGCAGGAAATTTAAATTTAAAAGATTTTTAACATATTGTACTTTTACACTTGGCAGGAAATTTAAAATTCTAGCTTCAATTTCTTTGGAAAATTTACATTTTTCTAGATCATGATATACAAATGAATGAATTGGTCAACATATATTGGCTTCTTTTACTGCCATTGCAGTTAAGCGCGCCAATTCTACATGTTGCTTTTATTTTGCATTATTTTAGAGAGGACAATCAAGCCCGATATACTCCAAGATCAGATCCCACAAGAGAGCCCAGATATATGGAATCCCTATACTGATGAACTTCTGCAAGAAAAGGAGCCTGGAACTGGGGGCTAAAAGTCAACGTTTCCAAAATAGTGCCGGAACCATTAATCCTAACTCTGGTAAGTTGACCGGTTGGGGGAAAGTCTCCGGACTCCGTCCTTCTAATATTACCGGGAGTTCCAGTTGTGATTCGCAATATAACCTCTACTGTGTTTTTTTAGACCTCTTAGCCAATACTTTTGAATCCTTGATGTCACAAATTCCGTAAAAAGTAGAAACGAACGGTCTCTACTAATAGTGACTCCAGCTGCCCCTGAAATCCCACTTAGTAAAATCAGTATTCTAAAAGACCCTGCCTAAGGGCGCCTAGGCCCCGTTTAGACGCTAGGCCCCTCTCCAACGCCTAGTTCTAAGCCCCGACTAATCTCGACTAATCCCGACTAGTCCCCGCCTAGGCGCTAGGCCCGGCTCCGCCGCCTAGCGCTTTTTAGAACCTTGAGTAAAACCGAAACCCGCCTCGTTCTTCTATCATATTTAAGTAGCCGACCCGTTGCATCGCTGGTGGAAAGTATCAAGCCAACATTGCTCTAGATGGAAAGAGAAACATTGTAAGCACACATGCTATAAAAAGGAAAACCTAGTTACACACTTCCCATTACGTGTGGGGTCCAGGAGAGATATCAGTACATAAAATTATACTTCCTCCGTCCCAGTCCAATTGAGACTTATTTGCTTTTTGGTCCGTCCCAGCTTAATTGAGACTGCCCAAAATGGAAGGAAATCTTTACTAGACTGCCCAAAATGGAAGGGAATCTTTACTATTTTTCCCACTCATTCTCTCTCCTATTTTACTTTTACACTCACAACACCAATCAAATCACTATTCCTTCCACTTATTCTATCTCCTATTTAATTTTTCATACTCACAACATTTTCTTCCACTTTTTCTCACTCTTACTTTTCCTTAATTTGTGTGCCCAAAAATTTGGTATCAATTGGATTGGGACGGAGGGAGTATGATCAATGAGGTGTAGTGTACATACTCAATCCCAGCCGTAGAACTTGTACCTGTGAAGTAAACGTTTCTGCATGACTGGTCAACGTCGAGACCGATTGTGAATTTAAATGGGACCCCATCTGCGCTAGAGGCAAGTTGAGTTGCTCGGCCTCCATTACGTCCAACGACGAATAATCCTAAAGTGGCATCGGCTATATAAAGTTGTCTGGTGTGATGGTAAAATGCCATACTTAATGGCCTTCCGCAAGTGGATAGCATATCGAGGGTCTTAATGCCATCACAAGCTGCTCTTGTTCTATTGGGGGTGGTGAAGGCAAAGTCAACGAATCTATTTCTTTGGTACATGAGAATTCTACCGTCCATGATACCGGTATAAGGTCCTCGGCCTTAGGAGTCGAAGGCGGTGTTATGGGGACCCTCTGATGGTACCAGAAGATTCTGAATCGATGGTTGCGATGAAGCTGAAGAAATGTACAAAGTAAGGAAGAAGAAGAATAAAAATGAAATCATTATGTGAACACGTTTGAAGGTGGACAAGTTATTATGCACCGAGTACAACCATAGTTGTGAAAGGCTAGCGCCTTGCTCGCCTGCCTCGCTATTTTGGCGCCTCTAGAGGTTGACCGCCTTTTGATTTTATTCCGGGCTGTTGTGCGCCTTTTTTGCCTAGGCGACGCCTTTCTTGGTTATGGCGAGAGGTGTGTGGCGTCCGCCTTTGTCAAAAGGCATAATAGGCGTATGCGTAATGTTAAACTAAGTCTCTAGGTATGTAATTATACGTTTGAAATTATATGTTACCTTAATTTCATGTATTATTCTCTTTTCTATAATGGTTTAAAATTTATTTTACGATTTTAAACTACTTGTTTACTGATTTGAACATCAAATGTGTTTTTTGTCTTAAAATTCTTTTTTTTTTGGGGGGGGGGGCGGATTTTAATTGCGTTAACCTGCTATTGCATGTGAAATTTTGACCTTTATTTAATGAAAAATTCTTGTTCATAACATGTTTAAGCTTTGTTTAGTATATCTATGTATTATTTTACTATTTTGTTTATTCTATTTTTTCGTCTTGTTCGCTTTTCGGCTGCCTTTCAACCGTCTCGCCTTTCGCCTCTTCTAGGAGCCTCTCGCCCGCCTCTCGCCTTTCACTTTAACAACTATGAGTACAACTGAGTGATTGTTTGTATGGATTATGGAAAGATGTGTAATGTAGGAGGAATGCATTTATAGGGAAATAATTAAGATGACGAGAGAAGGAGTCCAACAGTGAGAGAAGGAGTCCAACAGTGATCCGCGTTGAGGAAAAAGTCAATGGTTTTTTTTTTTTTAAAAAAAAAAGAAAAAAGAAAAAAGAAAAAATGACATGTGAACAAAGAAAATGAAGGAATTATCTCCAACATTTCATAATTTTAAGTTTCTTCAAACAAACTATGAAAGTTTTTTTTTTATTTTTTTTTAACTAAAATAAAATAAAGCTTCTTCATCATAGCAATTTTAAAGAAAATTCTTTTACCTTGGGAGCACAATAATGAGAGACATTCATCCACCTATCATGTCACCAAAATTGAGCTTCTTTATTTGTAAAAGGAATGCTAAAAGTTTCATAATCAAAATCATACTTGAAGAAGGAAGATGCACAATCGGTGTCGGATCCAGAAATTACGACATCATTCAACTTACTTATATTTTGTTTATAATATTCAATATATAATAAAAAATATCATAATAAATACAATATATTGATAAGAATCATGGTGTTCTATGAACAAGAGAGGAAAGATGATAAATTATTTGAAGATTTTCTCTGTTTTAACTGAACAGAGAGTGAATTGTACTTGTATTTCTTGCCTTGAGTTTCTGTACATTATCTCACTATATACTCACTGATTGAGCTACTTGGTTGAGATTTCTAATAAACTTACGACTCTAACCAATGTAACTGACTAACAAATTATTTTACAAAACATACCATCTACTTGGACACTATTACAAATGCTACCCTTGTACTTCAGAAGATGATTAGATGTCATCCTTCCTCTCCATAATTTCCCCCTGAAGCTGGATGAGCTAAAAATGTTAAGAACATTCGGCTTGGACATCAAATGCAACAAAGTAGAAGAGGAAAGAGCCTTTGTGAACGAATCAACTAGTTGATGGTGAGTAGAATATATGCTGTAGAGATAATAATGTACACCAGAAGTCAATCTTTCTCGAATAATGTGACAATCAATTTCAATATGCTTGGATCTCTCATGTTGAACAGGTTTAAAAGCCAATTGTAAAGATGATTTGTTGTCACAGAATAAGGTTAATGGTGTGATAGAAGAAACACAAAAATCCTTAAGTAGGGTTATCAGCCAAGTAATTTCACAAGAAACTTAAGCTAGACTCCTGTACTCAGCTTCACATGAGGATCTAGAAGCCACACCTTGTTTCTTAGCCTTTCAAGATATAAGTGAGAACCCAAGAAGAAGAAGAATACAATAAACCCTGACCAATAGAGCCTGACCAATAGAGCCTTTTAATTACCTAGCTTTTAAGGCAGCCTCCCAGTGTGGTTGTCTAGGATTAGCAAAGAACTGAGTCAAAATATGGACAACATAGCTTAGATCAGGTCGAGTAATAGTCAAATAGACCAATCTTCTGTACTAATTTGGATTGGAGAGAACTGATGATGTTGAGCTATAGGGATATTTGAGGACTTTGCTGCCATAAAACCAACATCTGAGATAATGTCCAAAGTGTATTTACTTTGATGAATGCAAATACCCTCAGAGGATCTAGCAATCTCAATGCCAAGATAGAATTTGAGAGGGCCAAGATTCTTAATATTAAACTGAGAATGAAGATAATCCTTAAGAGTTGTTATTTGAGCTGAGCATGACCCTGCAATCAGTATGTCATCTACATACACCAGTAGAGCAACAAAACCATCAGGTTTGGACAATGTAAAGAGTGAATGATCATGTTGACGAGCCACAAAACCATAGGACATAAGAGCATTGACCAGTTTGCTATACCACTGCCTAGATGCTTGTTTTAAAGCATAGAGGGACTTGATTAACTTGCACACAATAGGTCTTGAAGTAGTGGATTTCATAGTAGAGGGAACTTCATATCCAGGGGGTAATTGCATATATACTTCCTCATCCAAATCTCCATGTAGAAAGGCATTGGCAACATTCATTTAAGAAAGATGCCAGCCTTTAATAGCAGCGATAGCTAGAAATATTCTGACTGAGGTCATCTTTGCCACAGGTGCAATGGTTTCAAAGTAATCCTCTCCTCCAGTTTGAGTAAAGCCCTTGGAAACAAGTCTGGCTTTATATTTGTCTAGAGATCCATCTGGTTTAAATTTCTACCCGTAAATTCACTTACAACCTACTACTTTCTTGTTAGAAGGCAATTCTTGTAATTCTCATGTGTGATTATTTTCTAAAGCAGATAATTCTAAGGCATAACTTGACACCAATTAGGGTCTTTCAAAGCTTGAGTGCGTGTATGAGGTTCAGTGAGAGAAGAGATATTACAAATGTAAGAAAAATAGGATTGAGACAACCTAGAATAGGAAAGAGGAGACCCTGTAGTGGAAGATGAGGCTGCAAAGTTGGTAGGCAGACCTGTATAATCCTTGAATTTGATTGGAGCAACTCTTGCTCTAACAGGTCTAGAACTAGGAGGAGGTAAAAGAGATGATGAAGAAGAAAAGGAAGAAGTAGAAGTAATGAGTGGAGAAGATAATGGAGATGAATGAGAAGTAGACTAAGATATAGAAGAAGAAGGGTCCTTTGGAGAATCAATAACAATCTCCTCAGGGCAAGAGGAATAGCAGTCTGTGAACATAGGAATGTATGACTCAGATGTGTTGTATGGAGAGTGCTCATAACGAAACACATTCTCATGAAAAACCACAATTCTGGAATAGAGAATTTTATGAGATGAAAGATCATAGACTTTGTACCCTTTCTTTCCATATGGATAGCCAAGAAACACATATCTAGATGCTCTTGGAGAAAATTTGTCTCTGTGAGAAGGAAGAGTTGAAGCATAACAGAGACAACTAAAGATTTTGATATGAGAATATGAAGGATTTTCATGAAGAAGTATTTCAAAAGGTGTTTTATTACTGAGAATGGGAGTTGGAGTTCTGTTTATGAGATAAGTAACAGTAAGAAGGCATTCACCCCAGAATTTGATGGGTAAGTGAGCTTGAAATCTCAGGGACCTAACAACATTCAATAAGTGCATGTGTTTTCTTTCCACTCTTCCATTTTGTTCAGGAGTGTCAATACAAGAAGACTGATGTTCTTTTTTTTTCAGCAAAATTAAAGAACTCAGTACCATTGTCAGATCTAACCTTACGAACAACAACATTAAACTGAGTTTGAATCATCTCGAGAAATGTATTAAAATGATAATACACTTGAGTTTTAGATGAAAGTAAAAAGGTCCATGTGGTTCTTGAGAAGTCATCCACAATGGTTAAGAATGAATGAAAGCCATTATAGGTTAAATGTTTGTAAGGACCCCACACATCACAATGTAAAAGAGATAAGGGAGATAAAGCATGATTAACACTGACAGGAAATGGGATTTTGCATTGTTTGGCTAAATGACAAGTTTCACATATCATATCACTTGGTACAGAATGTTTACAAGGAATATCAAAATGTTGCAAAGTAGAAATTGGTACATGACCTAATCTATAGTGCCACAGTTGCACAGATTTATCAAGAGAGGCATTACAGACAACATATTTTGGGAAATCACCAGGTAAAACAAGTTTATACAGACCCCTATCAAGCTTGCCAATCCCCATAAATTTCTTGGAGGCTAAGTCCTGAAATGTGTAATAAATTGCAAAGAAAGTAAGAGAACACCAACTATCTGAAGTGAATTTATGTACTGAGAGTAAGTTGAAGGAAAATGAGGGAACAAACAGTACATTATGGAGCACAATATCAGAGTTAATGTGCACACTACCTTTGTGAGTGATGATAGTAGTGTGACCATTAGGAAGAAGTAATTTAGAAGAGAAAGTGATAGGATTAGATAGCAAATCAAATTTGGAGACTATATGATCAGTGGCTCCTGAATCAATTATCCAATCACCAGATTCTTTAGCCATATAATTAACATGCACTGAAGAGAACACACTAGGAAAAGTACAAGAATTACCTGCCACATGTGAAGTAGGGGGAGTAGGAGAAGTTGTGACCTGATTAAGCATGCCCAAAAGATGTTTATAGTGATCAGTAGTCGTGATAGTGCTCCCCTTGAATTCTTAGTCAGTTGTATCTTCTTGAGCTACAGCTGCATTGGCTTGTGAAGTAGGCATGTTCCTCAGCTTAGGCATCTCTTTAGGGTCAAGGGTTACACCATACAATTTATGCCACTCAGGGAAACCTGTATGAAGAAACATGTGGCCTTGACATGACCATTATGTTGGGGTGTTAACCTAACGGTTTATTTATATCCGCAAGCGCACGGGCTATTGTAATATAGCGGGTGCAAGTACGGGTCGATCCCACAGAGACAGGGTTTATTTTGGAGATATTTTTGTCTTTAGAATTATAGAAAAGATTGGGGGGAGATGAAGTTTGATTTTGAAAATAAAAAGAACATAAACAGAAAATACTTTGATAAAATTCTTATAAAACGAAGCATTCTCGGGATTGGAAATCATACACATAATATTGTTCATCAAATTGTCTTTGTCTTAGAAATATATGTTTTCATTTAAATCAAGGATGTTATGTTAAGCCTACGCTACTTCGGGTTAAGACAGTAGCGTTTGTATTCTTCACTAATTATGTCCTAACTGTTTGAGATTTCCGTTTATGTTACCCCCGCCCTGTCACAAACGGGCATTCCGGCTTATCTCTAGCTGACCATAATTAGTAAGAATCCATTAAGAACGAGAGTCAACATACTTTCCATTGAAGGAACATCCCTAGGCCGTTGAACTACTTTCGTGATCAATGGAACCTAGTTTCTTTATATGGTTCCGTCAATCGAGATTCTCCGCTAGGTCCATCTCTCAATTGACTGAATCATACAAATTGGACGTCTCCAAAATGTAAGGCATTTAGAGTTTAACATAAATAAATTGTTTTAGATGAAGATAGAAGACAAGACTTTTCATTTTTAGATGATGAACATATATGCTTTTGAGTTTCCAACCTCAAGAATAAGGGGGATTTACTCACTAGCCATCTAGAACATATAAGCAATTAAAAATAAAAGATAAAGTAAGAAGACTTATGATGAAGATAGAAGGCAAATGGCTGAAAATATGCTTCACTTTTATTGCTTTACTCCAAGGTACTTCGAGAACAAATATATGAACTTTGATCTTCAAATATTCTTTGGAAATTGATCTCACAAGTACTATCTAATGGAATATCACTCAAATTCTGTATATATCTCGTCTGTAATGTGTCTAAGACTGATTACAAAGGGTCTTTTTATAAGGGGGAGGGAACTCTTCAAGAAGGTGCTTCCAAAAGGTGCCTTTTAATCTGCAGTCACCACTTTGCACGGCCGTGTCAAGGGTTTTGCACGGCCGTGCACCCTTGGCGCCAGTTTTGAATTTGAATTGGGAAGACTTGCACGGCCGCTCCGAGACTAGCTGCACGGCCGCTCTGAGGTTGGCACGGCCAAGGCCAGTTCATTGCTCGGCCACTCCATAATTTTGGGGCCAAAATGGCCTGTCATGTCATGGCCTTAAGAGCACGGCCGCTCCTCCTGGAATTCAGCTTGTGTGTTTGATTTGCTTTGTTGTTCCTCCATGCTTTTGAACCAAAGTGTCCAAGCATCTTATTGATTATAAAAAGACTCTAAAAACCTGTCTAAAATGCATAAAACATACCAAAAGCGTAAAATCTAATAAAATAGAGAAAGTAAGTAAAAAGTACTAAAAATGCTATGAGAAATGATGTTTTATCCATGTAAAAGTATATAAAACTTAGGATAAATGACTATATAATAGTCACTTATCAAACTCCCCCACACTTAAGCTTTTGCTTGTCCCCAAGCAATTTTTGAAGATGAAAATACGGAGAAGGAGAAAAAGAAAAGAAAAGCGAAAATGGTCCCTCAGAAAATAAAGTAGCAAGCCTTTAAATGCTTTTTGGATAATGCCTTCATTTTTCTAGTCATATTTTGTATACCTTTAAAAATTTATTAGGAAGAAGCATTTTGGGGATATTTTTTAAAGAGATAATTTGTAAGACAATAACCTAATATAGCATATATAGAATTTGATCAAGTAAAACATGCTAGAAGGATAAATCTTAGATTCATTTCTTGGTAGAAGAGAAGCTTTCACTCTTTAGAGATTTTTTTGAGAAAAATGAATTTATTTCTTTAAAATGTACAAGATAAAGTATAAAAATTTATTCACAAACTAGAAGTTCCCGAAGAATTGCATTGCATTTTTGAATCACAAGGGCGGAAAAATGGATGATGGTAGTGGAAAAATCTCATCAAAATTTCAACAAATTTATCTTATTTTTGTACGTGTTATATTTTTGCAAAAGACCTTAGTTATTTTTGATCCTTTCAAGTAGGAGACATTGTGGCTGCGAACCCCATGTTCCTAATACTTAGATCAAGAATACTTTTGGATATTACTCCCACTTGGCAAGGAAGCATCGTCGCGTAACGCCGTGCCCCGAGTTACTTAGGAAGTAATAGGTTTCTTTTTGCTTTTAAGGCTTGGTGACTAAGTCACTCTTTTTAGCAATAAGATAAAAATGTCTAACTTTGATTTGATTTGTGGAAATGGAAAGATGGAATTTTGATGAAGAGGTGTGATTCAAAGGATGCAAAACAAAGGGTGCTTCTAATAAGGGAATAAACATTTAATAAAAAATGTACAATCTTAAAGAAATATTTTCAATATTTTTTCGTAAAAATGACCAAGTGTAGATTGCTAAAGATTCCTTCTAATCAAATATTTTTTTCTTGATAAAACCCTATATTTTGCTATACTAACTTATGAGGCTTTCAATTATTCCCTAAAAAATATCCCTATATTTTTCTTCTTATAAATCTCTAAGTTTATAAAAAAATGAGAGGAAAGAAAAATAGGCATTATTCTAGGGCAAATGGCAAGCATAGAAATAATGATTATGGATCATCATAGGGATTATTACCTTTTATATATATATATATATATATATATATATATATATATATATATATATATATATATATATATATATACTATACATGCATAAAACGAAAATGCAACTAAGTTAAAAAAGAAAAATTTAGACTAGAAAGCAAGTAAAATTAAACTAGAAAGCGAAAAAATAAAAAGGATAGATATACCCCCCCCACACTTGAAATGAACATTGTCCTCAATGTTTCAAGAAACAAAGAGTAAAAAGATAAGCATGCGGTGGTAAACAAAATTATGATAGACAGTAATATAATCCATCGGTTTACTATTCCGATGATGCTTGTTTATGTTGTGAATTTGGTGGTCACCCGTTGCAATCAAGACAAGAAATCAACACACCCACACGCACAAGAAAGAAATAATCACACACACAAGAACACAAGAGTTGTTTACCCGGTTCATTCAACACGTGAACTACGTCCGAGGACAATTGTCAAGCCAATATGTTATTAGACTCCTTCTAATATGTTGCTACACAACTACAATATGTTCTAGGCCGAAATTATGCTTATATAGTTATACAAGGAAGCCCTAACTCAGTTTAAGAAGAGATCTCATCGAAATAGGAAACAAAATAAAACTGCTGCTGAAATCCCGGTGTCAGCGCGGCCGCCCTCGAGCCAGCGCGGTCGCCCTCAATGAATTCCACCAAACCATGAAGTCTCGGCCCATGTGCGCGGTCGCGCAGCTCCACCAGCGCGGTCGCGCAGCTCACCAGAAAGACTTGCTCCGTTTTGAACTCCTCTTCGATCTCACCGACTCCTCCGACTTAGGTCCCTTTTCTTCCTTGTAGTTTAGGACTCCAATCCCAACAATCTCCCACCGGAGACTAAACTAACAAACATAAAATCACCCATCAACTCCCACCACGGAGTAAAGACCTTGGAACACATTTTCCCCTCCATGTTGGCTTGGCACTACCGCACCTCTCCTTAAGTACTAAGGCGAGTTGAAACCAAGCGACGTTTCAACCTCTCCGTGTTAGATTGTTCTTGCCTCCCCAAATCAGCTTCTACCTTGATTTCTCCCCGCAAGTCTAACTTCGCCTTTTCCCTCCAGACCCACCTTCCTCGCAATGCTTCCCCTTGAAACTCGGACACACCTTGTTTCTTGCATCGTACATTTTTGATGCAGAAACCGCTCTGTTAGGGCACTTGGACTTCCACACCACGTTGATCAACTTTGTGTCCCCCTCAACATACCGTTTCTTGATGTCTCCCCTTTTCACACCAACATGCCGGTTCTTTAGCCTCTTGCTCCCACCGGAACGAATATCGACATTGTAGGTAGAGTACAACATCTTCCCCTTAACCCCACGAGCCAACACCTTAGCCCCTTTTGTGACTTCCCAAGACCCACCAATGAAAGAAACACCATACCCTTCACTGTCAAGTTGTCCCACAGAAATCACCCTTCTCCTCATATCCGGAACATGCATCACGTTGTGTAGTTGTAAAACAGCCCCGTTAGGTGTCTTCATCATTACATCCCCCTTACCTTTGACCTTCAATGGCTGACCGTCACCAAGATAGACAACACCAAAGTCTCCAGTTTTGTACCGCTTCATTGATTCTGCATCCCCACTAGCATGACAAGAAGCTCCCGAATCCAACACCCAATCTTCACCCGACTGCTCCTCTCCTAGGATTAATACATCTCCACCATCATCCACCACGTGTGCACCACCATCCTTTCCCGGACAGTCATAACTGATATGACCTAATTCGCCACAATTGTAGCACTTGACCTTTTTCCCCTTTTTCGGTCCTCCCCTTTTTCTCTCCACCCTAAGTGCAGCCCCATCTACGAAAGATTCTCCCCTTTTCTCTTTCCTTCGCAACTCCTCTTGAAGGATGAGATCTCTAACCTCCGTATACACCAATGCTGTTTTCGACGTACTAATCGTTGTGACAGTAACCTCCCAACTATCAGGCAATGATTTTAGTAGAAAACAAGCTAGCACTTCATCGGAGAAAGTAATATCACCACTTTTCAATTGGTCCACCATACCTTTGAAATTGCCGATATGACTTGCCGCTGTCTGCCCCTCTGACATCTTCGCATTCGCAAACCTCTTTATCAAATGCACCTTGTTGATATTCGACGGCTTCTCATACATGTCTGACAGCGTTTGTAGCAACTCCACCGTTGTCTTGGCCTCCATAGCGTTCCGTGCAACATCGTCGGTTAGGGCACTCCTTACCGCTCCTAACGCCTTCCGATCCAACGTCTCCCAATCCCCTTGTGACATGCCTTCGGGCTTCTCCTTCAAGGGTCCATGAATATCCTTACAATAAAGGTAGTCTTCAATCCTTGTCCTCCAAAACGTGAAATTCACACCGTTGAATTTCTCGCCATTCCTTGCCCTTTGGCGTGATTGAGCTCTTATAATTGATGCACATGCGACATCTCGGTGTGCCTTTTTTCTTAGGCCCCCTACCCTTTGATTTTTCAACTTTATTAGGCTGTTTAGGGTGCACATTTTTTCACCTCTATGATTTAAGGGTTTTTTAATTATTATTTTTGAGTCCTTGGCTTGTGACTTTTCACCCTTTTTGCTATCATTTTCAGGAGTGTGATTTTATGGCACGGTTTCTTAAGATTTAAGTCTTTAAATTCGACTTTCTTATTTCCAATGTTTAGAGAAAGAGTGCCATTCTTTACATCTATTATTGCACCAGCGGTGGCAAGAAAAGGTCTTCCTAGAATGATTGAAATTTGGTGATCTTCCTCCATCTCAAGGACTACAAAGTCGACCAGGATGATCAATTTCCCGATTTGACAAGGGATATCTTCCATAATACCCATCGGGTATTTAATGGAACGATCCGCTAGTTGAAGAGAAATAGTGGTGGGTTTCATTTCCCCCACACCTAGTTTCTTACCTACCGAAAGCGGAATGAGGCTCACACTTGCCCCAAGATCTAACAAAGCATTATCAACATTGTATTTACCTATTTTGCAAGGAATAGAGAAAGTGCCGGAATCTTTTAATTAAGAGGAAGTTCTCTTTGTATAATAGCACTTACTTCTTCTGTTAAAGCGACAGTCTCATGCTCCTCAAGTTTTCTTTTATTTGCAAGAATATCCTTTAAGAACTTAGCATAAGAGGGCATTTGTTGAAGGGTATCGGCAAAAGGTATGTTGATGTAAATGGATTTTAAGACTTCTAAAAATTTTGCAAATTGTTTGTCAAGTTTGGCTCTTACCAACCTTTGGGGGTATGGTATTGGAGGGTCAAAATTTCTAGAAATCTTAGGGGATTCTGTCCCATTTTCAACATATTCATTAGTCTCAACTATCGGTGGGGTTGGACTAACATTCTCCTTACTCGGTTTGATATTTTCCTTAGGAAGGGGATCTACAATTTCTTTTCCACTCCTAGTTTCTACCGCACTAACATGCTCGTCGGGCCTTTGCGATTGACCGGGAAAACTCCCTTGTGGTCTATGCGAGGTGCTGGCTTGTTGAGCTTGTTGATTTTCAAGCATTATATTGTGGGCGGCTAAATTATCAAACCTAGCATTCAATGACTTAATGGATTCCCTTAACTCATTATTGGTCTTCTCTTATTCGTTTTTACTTTCAATAATAAAATCCATAATAAGATCCAATTTAGACTTGGGGGGAGGGAAAGTACTAGAATTGCCATTGAAATTCTTTTGTGTGAATCCCGGTGGTTGCGTAGAAGGTTGTGAGTTTAAAATATTGTTATTCTTATAGGAAAAATTTGGGTGATTTCTCCACTCGGGATTGTATGTGTTTGAATACATACCACCACTTTCCCCATAAGTATTAACAAAATTTACTTGATCACTAGAAGTAGTGTCAAGCAATTCCCAACACTCTGCACTATGTGAGTTTGACCCACATAGTTCACAAACAACATTAATGTTGGCCACGGGATTTACATTAAAGTTTTCAAACTTTTTAAGAAGCATATCAACTTTAGAAGACAAGGTAGTAATGACATAAATATTGTACTTACCTGGAATCCCCTGCGGTTGTTCCTTCTCATTGAACCATTGATAGTGATTCAGGGCTATGTTCTCTATCAAGTCGTATGCTTCATCCACCGTCTTATTCATTAGTGCACCTCCTGCGGCGGCATCAATTGTCTCCCTTGTTCTATATGTGAGACCATTGTAGAAAGTGTGCACAATTAACCACTTTTCAAGCCCGTGGTGAGGGCACATCCTTAGGAGCTCTTTGTATCGCTCCCAAGCGTCATACAGTGATTCGCTTTCTGTTTGGCTAAAATTTGTAATCTTCGTCCGAATTTGAGCGGTCTTGCTCGGAGGGAAGAAACGTCCAAGGAATGCTTCTTGAATTTGGTCCCAAGTTGTAAAAGAGTTGGGTGGGACTGAATTTAACCACTGTTTCGCCTTATCCTTAAGAGAAAAAGGAAAAAGGCGCATCCGAATTGCTTCCGGGGTAACATTTTGAATACGTGTGGTATCACAGTATTCCAAGAATGTTTGGATGTGGAGATGAGGATCTTCGAAAGCAGTGCCGCTATATTGGTTATTCATAACCATATGCAAAAGTTGCGGGTTTATCTCAAAGTGTGCCGCTTCGGCATTCGACACAACAATAGGGGATCTAGTTCCCGGGGTACTTGGATTAACAAAGTCCCGTAGGGTCCTAGCCGGTGTTTGCGGTTCTCCTTCCATATGTTTCTTTAAAGTCTCTCTAAATCTTCTTAGTCTCTTGTGAAAGCTTCGTTCGGGTTCTGGATCAAAATTTTCAAAGAATGTCCGAGCCCGATTCATACATTAAGAGAAAAACACTTAGAGAAAGATTAAACGCAACAATTTATCGGAAGTAAAGAGAAAAACAATATAAAACAAAAATAACAAAATAAAATGAAAAATTATGTAGTAAAGACAAAAACTTAAAATAAACCGTTGTCCTCGGCAACGGCGCCAAAAACTTGTTGGGGTGTTAACCTAACGGTTTATTTATATCCGCAAGCGCACGGGCTATTGTAATATAGCGGGTGCAAGTACGGGTCGATCCAACAGAGACAGGATTTATTTTGGAGATATTTTTGTCTTTAGAATTATAGAAAAGATTGGGGGGAGATGAAGTTTGATTTTGAAAATAAAAAGAACATAAACAGAAAATACTTTGATAAAATTCTTATAAAACGAAGCATTCTCGGGATTGGAAATCATACACATAATATTGTTCATCAAATTGTCTTTGTCTTAGAAATATATGTTTTCATTTAAATCAAGGATGTTATGTTAATCCTACGCTACTTCGGGTTAAGACAGTAGCGTTTGTATTCTTCACTAATTATGTCTTAACTGTTTGAGATTTCCGTTTATGTTACCCCCGCCCTGTCACAAACGGGCATTCCGGCTTATCTCTAGCTGGCCATAATTAGTAAGAATCCATTAAGAACGAGAGTCAACATACTTTCCATTGAAGGAACATCCCTAGGCCGTTGAACTACTTTCATGATCAATGAAACCTAGTTTCTTTATATGGTTCCGTCAATCGAGATTCTCCGCTAGGTCCATCTCTCAATTGACTGAATCATACAAATTGGACGTCTCCAAAATGTAAGGCATTTAGAGTTTAACATAAATAAATTGTTTTAGATGAAGATAGAAGACAAGACTTTTCATTTTTAGATGATGAACATATATGCTTTTGAGTTTCCAATCCCAAGAATAAGGGGGATTTACTCACTAGCCATCTAGAACATATAAGCAATTAAAAATAAAAGATAAAGTAAGAAGACTTATGATGAAGATAGAAGGTAAATGGCTGAAAATATGCTTCACTTTTATTGCTTTACTCCAAGGTATTTCGAGAACAAATATATGAACTTTGATCTTCAAATATTCTTTGGAAATTGATCTCACAAGTACTATCTAATGGAATATCACTCAAATTCTGTATATATCTCGTAATAATGTGTCTAAGGCGATTCTGAAGGGTCTTTTTATAAGGGGAGGGAACTCTTCAAGAAGGTGCTTCCAAAAATGTGCCTTTTAATCTGCGGTCACCAATTTGCACGGCCGTGTCAAGGGTTTTGCACGGCCGTGCACCCTAGCGCTTGATTTGAATTTGAATTGGGAAGACTTGCACGGCCGCTCAGAGACTAGGCTGCACGGCCGCTCTACGAGGTTGGCACGGCCAAGGCCAGTTCATTGCTCGGCCACTCCATAATTTTGGGGCCAAAATGGCCTGTCATGGCCTTAAGAGCACGACCGCTCCTCCAATAGCTGCACGGCCGCTCCTCCTGGAATTCAGCTTGTGTGTTTGATTTGCTTTGTTGTTCCTCCATGCTTTTGAATCAAAGTGTCCAAGCATCTTATTGATTATAAAAAGACTCTAAAAACCTGTCTAAAATGCATAAAACATACCAAAAGCGTAAAATCTAATAAAATAGAGAAAGTAAGTAAAAAGTACTAAAAATACTATGAGAAATGATGTTTTATCCATGTAAAAGTATATAAAACTTAGGATAAATGACTATATAATAGTCACTTATCACATTACCTCCACAGTGATCACATATCAGATTGGCCTTGAGATTAGGCTTTTTGGCTGCATTATTCGATACTTTGGATCCAGAATTGAATCCAGTAGGTTTGAAATGAACATTGTCAGGTTTGGGAGTTTTTTTGGCAAATAAAGTTGTGGTGTGATTAGATAAGGAAGAAATGCTATTTGCTTGAGAGCATTCTATCAGTTTTTCATCCTGAAGTAACAGAACTAACAGAGACATTGTAGAACTAATATTTGGTAATGGATTTTGAGTTAGAATATTACGTCTAATGCCAGAGTAACTGTCATTTAATCCAATTAGAAATTGAGTCACTTTTTTCAAGTGCTCATAATCTTTAATTTTAGGTGCAGCTCCACAAGTACATGCACAAACACACTTAGGCAAGTTGTTTATTTCCTAAAATTCATCCCAGACTTACCTAAATTTTGTAAAATAGGTCAAAATGGACATGGAACCCTGTTGCAATGCCATCATTTCCTTCTTGATCTGAAAGACTTGAGGTGCATTTCCTTGAGAGAATCTACACTCAAGATCAGTCCAGATCTCATGCGCAGTTTTCAAATATACCAAACTTGAAGAAATATCAGGAGAAACAACATTTAGAAGCCATGAGGTCACCATATCATTACATCTCTGCCAGTGAGAAATATATTTGGACTTTGAATGAGGTTTCTTATTCCGTCCAGAAACCATACCTAATTTTAGCTTCGATGAGAGAGCAATCGTCATTGCTCTCTTCCACTGACTATAATTATGGTTTGTGAGCACTTGAATGACCAGGATCATTCCTGGATGGTCATTGGGATGTAAGTATTTCATTGTTGAAGTGTGGGATAAACTTAGTTTCTTATAGAAGACCTATAAGAGCATTAAAACAAGACTAACAATAAACTAACAAGACTTAGTTTATGGTTTCCAGCCTATATACTATGTATATCTAAGAACTATAAGAACATTGAAGTGTCGGATAAACTTAGTTTCTTATAGAAGACCTATAAGAACATTGAAGTGTGGGATAAACTTAGTTTCTTATTGAAGTGTTGAAGAAACTAAGTTTATCCCACACTTCAATGTTCTTATAGAAGACCTATAAGAACATTAAAACAAGACTTAGCTATCAGACTAAAGTGGGGGGGGGTTGTATGGTAGATCTATAGAAGACCTATAAGAACATTAAAACAAGACTTAGCTATAAGACTCTTGAACAAATATAAAGATATTACCGGTACGTGGCGTTAAACCAGATTTATCCCACACTTCAACAATGAAATGCTTGTCGGGGAAGTTTATGATTTCCATCCTATATGCTAAGTATATCTAAGAACTATGAAGAAGACTCAAGAACATCTAAAGAGGACTCAGGAAGAACTATAAGAAAAACTTAAGAACAAGAACTAAAAGAAGAACTTCACTAGAGAGAATTGAGAGAATGAAGAGATATATAAGAAACTAAGTTTATATTTCTTCAAGGGATGATTACAAATGAAAACCTTACCCCCTATTTATAGTACATAAGGGGAAATACAAACAACAAACTTTTTACATGGAGATAAGCACTATCGTATCTTTGTTTAGCACTATCTGTTCTTTATTTTACAACCACACGTAATGCTTTTTAAAAGAAATCACCAGATTCACCACTAAAGAGAAAGAAATCAACACTAACCTAAGTGCTTACATCATAAGAATATGACATAAGCGCTTACATCATTCGGGTAATGACATAATCATGATGGATGGTACTTGTCATTATTTTTCTTTATTGCTGATTTTTAATTGCTTATTTTATTTCCACCCGGAATCTGGATGAGACGGATCATTTTCATAAGGATCAAAGTAGCTTCCTTCATTATCACTCTCATCGCTATCATACAGGTAGTCAGTACCATCTGGTGTAAGCTGCTTGGTGATGTGTGATGCATTCCATTCTTCTAACGCTGTAATTCATCTTACGGCTACCGGGTGATCTTTCGGTCAAACTTCTTTTGCAGATAGTATTTTCGTCGGGATTGATTTTGGATCAATCATGTTTTCTCTTGCCATTTTTTCTCTCATGCCTTCATGGATATCACGATATTTCATGGAGATCTGGAGATCATTCCTATCAAGATTATACCAGTCGTGGATGAAAGCAATCGAAGCATAATAAACAAATGATTCTCCTTGATTGTTGATGATTGCTGGTGGAAGATATGAGCATGTCCTTCGGAATATTATTACCACTTGATCTTTACGCTTCGGGGTGGTAAGCATTTGCATCCATTATTGATGAGAAGGGAGGAACCATTCGAAGAGTTAGAACAAATTGCGGGAATTGTGGGGTGTCCGGTTAAAGTGGCATTGGAGGATGTATGATTGGAGTTGATTGTGTTGAAAGTGACAACTATAGTATACGATTCGAATAAATACCAGAAAAATCAGAGGGCTTCTTTTGGAAAATTAAACAAGTCCTATATCCTGAAAATATTCAAGAAAGGATATTCTGGATGAAACTTGAAGCCGTCTATGATTATTCCAAACTTACGAAGGATGACAGTAAAAAGGGCTTGGTGGTTTGGGATGGCTCTCTGGCTGAGAGTCATATCTGCAATGACTTCAGTGACTTCTTCGGGAAGGTGTAGGACAGGGAATATTTTGGGGGCTTCTGAGGAAGAAGTATTTGGACCAAAAGAGGAAGATGCTTTATCGACGGTGAACACCATTGGAAGGATGGAATGGTTTATCTGGGAAACTGGAGAGGTTGTACATTTCCTTTTATAGTCACTAGGCCTTGAAAGGAAATCAGCAAGGATGTTTGTCGTACCTTTAATATGCTTCACAGTAAATTTCCATTGGGAAAACCAATTGGCCCATCGTAAAAGCTGTGGCTGGGGAAGTACTTTCTTCTTGAATTCTAGCAGGCGCGGAAAGGAGGGCATGTCCATCTCGATTTGGAATTCGTGCTCAATTAGATGGAACTGGAATTTCTCTATTCCTCTTTTGACTGCGAGAATCTATTTGAAAGTGGAGTGATAGTGCTTTTCTGATTGCTTGAACGTGCCACTCTTGTAGCAACATATTGACCTTTTGTCATTGTCTTGGACGAATAACACTGCTGCCCAGTACTCATCACTAGCATCAGTTTGCAGTATTCTCTTTTCTGATGAAGTGGGAATCTTTAAAGGGGGCATCACATCAGTCAGCTTTTTGATTACCTTGACTGCTTTCGTTTGTTTTATTGTCCAAGGGGGGATCCCTTTTGAGCATAGGGAACAACCACATTGTATGACTTGATAGCTTGGGTAAGAAATCGACCATATAGTTGATTAATCCAAGGAACTGTTGAACTACTTTTTGGAGAAGACAACTCATCTGGGAATCTGTGCAGCTCTTGAGCTATGTGGGGTTGAAGCTGATATTTGCCATCGCATATGTCCATGCCGAGAAAATTGATAGACTATACACCAATCTCCATCTTTTCTGA
The DNA here is from genome assembly GCA_022495995.1 of Adenophora triphylla var. japonica. Classification (NCBI taxonomy): domain Eukaryota; kingdom Viridiplantae; phylum Streptophyta; class Magnoliopsida; order Asterales; family Campanulaceae; genus Adenophora; species Adenophora triphylla. The sequence goes on along the minus strand of JAFEMH010001622.1, from coordinate 346,154 downwards.
CAGCATTTTCTTAGTATAATTTGATCTTAGATATTTATTGTTTTATTCCCTCATCTTGGATCTACACATGATATCAATTGAGTCATTTTTCCAATGAGAACATATAACCAAGATCTAATTAGAAAATAAGTATGTTATACATGCGATTGATGTGATTCACTTACAGTTTCTTCTGTAGTAGTAATATGAATTTGTTCATTTCTCTATTTATTTACTGTTTACTATTCTGATTTTGGCACAATCCGATAAAGAGGCAAAAGGAGCCGCGTGACTCCTTTGGGACCACGCGATGCCATTAGGTGATCCTAGCTGTTTGTTTAGGCAGCTATGATCATGATCAGTCTTGTGCTTTTCCTCAATTTATATTTCAATTCCCTTCCCCTGATATCCTTTTCTGTTTAGAACTGATTTTTAAATGATGCACCTGTTTTCTAAAACCATTATTTACTTATTTTTGACTAAAACACACACACACATACACACAAACACACATTTATGACTAGAAATACTCGCCGACACGAGGCATTGTGGGTGAGCTCTTGATACTCTTCCAATAGTGTAAAATGACCTCCGGATTATATCTCATTAAATAGCCTTTTTCAATGTTTTGACTTACAAAAATGGCATTGCGACTCTACACATTTTTAAGCCTGCTTCGAATATCCGATTTTTTTCCTAACTCCCAATTTTTGGGACGCCTAAAAATAGTCATCTTTAGGTCAAGACGCATACAAAAAGTTCTCTTAAGGTTATACATCTACAAATAGTCCGCTTTAGGTCAAGACGCATACAAATGGTCCTATTTAGGTTAGGTGCCTACAAATAGTATTCTTTTGGTTAATAGTCCTCTTTAGTTTAGGTAAGACGCCTAAATATTCCTCTTTATATTAGACACCTACAAATAGTCCTATTTGGGTTAGACACCTACAAATAGTCCTCTTTAGGTCAAGACGCCTGCAAATAATCCTCCTTAGGTTAGACGCTTACAAATAGTCGCCTTTAGGCTTAGGTCAAAATGCCTACAAATATTCCTTTTTAGGTTGGACGCCTACAAATAGTCCCCTTTAGGTCGAGACAACCTCTAGTGTTTACATTAGGTCGAGACAACCTCCGATGTCTTCATCATCCCGAGAGCTTATTTTGTATCCTCTCCCGGGATCCGAACTACGATTGACTTGATTCCCATTCGGGATACGCTGGAATCCTTTGGAACAGGTCTAGCCATCCGACCACTTTAGTCGACCCCTTTTTTATGACTCCCCGAGTCCGTCCCTTTTTCCAATCTTGGTAGCTCATTAGATCGGGATTCTTATCTTTATCGTCTATCCCACTAGCTCCGCAAGTATCATTGCCAAGGGGATCTGTAAGTACCCAAATCTGGATCACACTTCACCAAAATGCTCAAGAAGGACCTCCGATAAAGATGCAACATAATGTAAGTATTTGAATAGAAAAGATTGAAAGTTGAGAAACTGATTATTCCTGCCATTGCTTGTAAGAAAGGTGACCTTTTCATATTTCCTCTTCTTCTTCTCACTAGTTAGCTATTTGAATTCTTTTAATCTTGTTTACGAAATGGCTGAAGTTGACTAACATTGAAAGTTGTAAGTATTTGAATAGAAAAGATTGTTGTTTCTTTAAAAGATAATCTAGAAATCACGTTGGGGAAGCTAGAGAGGGAGAGAGCACATAACTTTAACAACGCATAAGAAGGAAAGGAAAATCCCACAATTTCATTATTGTTAATTCTTACCTTAAAATCAATTGGTGTCAAGGGGATTTTTATATGTCATAGGCAAGATTTATCAATTTTCAATATGGGATAATATCTCGTTTTATCAATTCCCTCACGTGTAGCCGGGCTTTGCCAAAGGCTTACAACGTGGACTTGTTAATCGGGTGGCGCGGAGTAACATCGTGGGCCGTTGGGTCTGCATGTGTAATGGACCTGCTCTGATACTATTTTAAAGTCTGAAGTTCCACCTTAAAACCAATTGGTGTCAAGGGAAGTGACCCATAATTTTTATATGTCGTAGGCAAGGTTTATCAATTCCCAATGTGGGATAATATCTCTAACATTAATCAAATCAAGCTTCCTTTTACTGAATATATTAAGGGTATTTATGAATTACATCAAGCTAACCAAAGGTCTCATGATCCATGCACCAAATATGACAATTAGAACCTAGATGATGTTGACCAAAACTTTCCAACTAAGGTTATTTAGCTTCTAAATTTTCAAATTCTTACAAGAAATTAAATACAAATATGCATAAAATACAATTGAAACAAAGAATGAATGACAATATGTGCATCTTTCTCTGCATTTGCAGCTAAAGATCCTATTCGGGTTGAATTTATTTTGCAGCATTTCTTGATTCTAAAGTGCAGATTCACAGAAAATTAATCAACTATGGATCACTCCTACATTTACGCCCATTAGAGACCCTAGATATATCGAACCCTTGTACTCGTGAACTTCTGCAAGGGTCGGAGCCTGGAACTGTGGACTGACAGTCAATGTTTCCAAAATCGTGCCAGAACCGTTGATCCTAATCCCGAGAAGCTCACTCTTTGAATTTGTTAGGGCTACCCAAAAATCTCCAGAATCCGTCCTCCTTATATTATCAGGAATTCCAGTTGTGATTTGTAATATAACCTCTACAGTGTGTGCTTTTGGACCTCTTAGCCAATATTTTAGAACTCGCGCACCAACAAATTCAGTTATTAGGAGGAACGAACCATCTTTACTAATAGCCACTCCAGCCGCCCCAGCAATGCCAGTTAGTAAAGTAGATACTTTCTTGGTTTTCCGGTCATATTTATTCAGTCGTCCAGTTGAATCGCTAGTGGAAAGTATTAAGAGAACATTGCTGCAGAAGAAGTGAGAAAATAATTAAACATTTTTAGTTCATATTAGTGAAACTTAAAAGATCAAAATGTATGTGAGTTGTACTTACTCAATTCCGGCTGTAGAACTTGCATCTGTGAAGTAGACGTCTCCCGATGACTGGTCAACATCAAGACCAACGGTGAATATAAATGGGATCCCGTTTGCGCTAGTGGCAAGTTGGGTTGCCCGGCCTCCGTTACGTCCAACTACAAACAATCCTAAGGTGGCATCAGCTATGAAGAGTTGTCTGGTTTTATGGTAAAATGCCATACTTAATGGCCTTCCACAAGTGGATAACAACTTTAGGGTTTTGATGCCATCACACTGTGCTCTTGTCCTGAAAACAAAAACAAATAAATCATTAATGATATTACTGTTAAATTACCAACTCATCTAAAAGCTTAATATGTTAAAAGACAAACTAATCAACAATATGTATATTATGTGTATTTGTCTCGAAAAGTCCGTCCTACTTTTACTTTTATGGTTAATTCAATTGAAATTTGACCATAATTTTATAAAAAACTAATTATCCTTACACAATTATAAAAATTGTGATTTATTCTTAATGGTGAATTAATAACATTTTTTAGAATTGTAAGAGATAATTAGATTTTCATAAAATTATAATCAAAATTCGATTGAGTTGACTATAAAAGCTTACTGAGATGTAGGAAGTATATCATTAACAGTTACCTATTGGGGGCGGTGAAAGCAAAGTCAACGAATCGATTTCTTGAATTTTGGTACATGAGAATCCGACCGTCCATAACACCTGTGTAAGGGCCTCTTCCCAAGGAGTCGAAGGCGAAGCTATGGGGCCCGACTGATGGAACGGATATGTTTTGAAAGGAGGGAAGAGATAAAACGACAGGAGAGAAGAATAACAAAGAGATGAAGAAGAATGAAAGCATTTTGTGAACAAGTTTGGAGCTGGAGATGTTATGCATGTTGAGGGGTTGACAAGAATGTCTTAATGTACTAGGTTGTTTTTATGAGGAAAAAACATTAATATCATGAAGTTATTTATAGGCACATGCGCAAGTAACAAGAGAGATGATTACCCAAAAAGATAGTCAAATAGATATATTATGGTCAGAAAAATTAATAATTAGGCAATTGAATGGGATTAATTATAAGGCGTTGACAAATGATCCATTCAATGGTTACTCACTATGCCACAATTGATTTAATGATTTATAGATGGCATCATTACAATATCAGCCATATTAATAATTCGGCCAAATGAACTGGGTGACAAGGGATAATTAATTATAGCGCAATGGGGTTTTCGATGTATCCAAATACTCATTATTTTTAGCTTGAAAATATGGTGGAATAAAGAAAAATGTTGCTGCTTCTTTATTAATATACATTAGTTATTCCATTTAATTTTCGATACAATTTTCATCATAGGTTATCGGGAAACAACTTCTATGTGATTTAATACAGTGCGAAGGTTGCGTACATTCGATCCACTTGCCCCACCGTAGGTGGGAGGCTTTGCGACACTAGAATAACGTTATTGGAGTGGGGTTACATTAGTTTTTACCCAAGTTAATTATTTTGGACATCTAAATTAATGTTATATATAGTTGTATATATGGTCAATAAGGGGTTGTATTAAAAAAAAACAACAACATTCTTTGTTTTGAAGAATTCTGGAGAATGTGACACGGTCATATGCATCAAACTATGTTTGGGGGAGTTTATATCCTATAATTGTATGACTCTCGTAGAGAAGGATTATATGTGTGTGTGTATATATATTTATATGTATATACTCCCGTCCATAGTTGACATTTAGCTTTTGGGCGCGGAGAAGAAACAATTAAATAAAGAAAATGTGTGGTAGAAAATGAAGAGAGAGAATGAGTGGGGTAAATAGTGGTGTTGGTTGAATAAATTGAGTGGTGGAAAATGAAGAGAGAGAATTAGTGGTGGGGTCCATCTAATATAAAAATATAAAAACTAGGTTATTTTTGGAAGGTGTCAAGTATAGTGGGACGGCCCAAAATGGAAAGAAGTGTCAAGTATAGTGGGACGGAGGGAGTATATATGTATTTATATGTATATATATAATACTTTATTTGTCCCACTCGAAAGTTCAAAGTCAGCAGAAATTTTGTATAATTTGTTTGCACTTTGACTAACAATTTACAGAAAATTTGATTATTCAAATGAAAAACTTAAAATTATTTTTGAGAGTATTTTTAATGGTAAATCCATAATTTTTTTTTAGATTTTCATTTGAATAATCAAATTTTTTATAAGTGTTTGATCAATACACAAAAAAATTGACAAAATTTTCTTTGACTTTAACTTTGAAGTAGAGCTGAGAGAGGGAGTACATGAATGAAATAATAGCAATGACAACGAGAGATGACGACTCCATGTATGGAAAAGTCAAAAAAAGGAATGTTTCTTAAGAGTGACTTGTTGAATGGCGCCAATATCTATCTTTTTGTGGTTTTAACTTTTGAGTTTAGACGAAAGAATCATTCAACAGCCAATTAATGTTAATGTTAAGAACATTATAAATAACGATTTAGAAAGACTAAATGACCAAAATGACCCGCGTACTATATTAATGCAATCAAATTGACTTGCGTAATATCTAAACTAACAAATCAACCTACTTACAATTCCTAAATGAACCAAATCAACCTAAATCGTTAATGACAGTTAGTGGACATTAACTACTGTTAGAATTTAACGGATATTACAATAAAACTTTCAAATTAACCCGATAACCTAACAAATCCTAAAATTGAAAATATTAAATTTACATTTAGCCCCCTTTATAAAAATCCAAGGCCTAAAACACAATCCCCCATGTTTTGCCACCACCACTCATAATTTCATGCGAGAAATACACTACCCAATTTGCGAAATTCAACAAAATAAAAGGAAAACTCAATTGGAATGCAAATTATATTGCATAATGATTAAAAAAAAAACTAACCTTAAATCTGTTGAACGGAGGTTTTTTCATATTAACAAAATCCTCATCTACAACAGTCAAAATGGTAACTTCATGACCAGAGCCCAGAAGCTCTTTTGCGAAATAAAACCTAATTACAGGATGCCCACCACTACCACTATTGGTGTTCACTATGAAAACCTTCTTCTTGTTGGCCCCACTCGCCTTGACGGTGAACGAGGAGAGAGAAGTTTGTCTCGTGTTAGCGTATATTTGTGTTTCTATACATAATTCTATTTTTGGTTAGCTATCTTTATATTAGAATATGTCAGCTATCTTTGTATTAGAATAGTTTTGGTATCCTGTAATCTCGGCTGATTGAAAGGTAGATTTCTTGAAGCCAAAGTCTATAGGTTTGTATATATTGATTGTGGTTAAAGGAATAAAATACAGAAAAATCTTTCCCTCATAACCGTGTGCTTTTAATATGGTATCAGAGCCTCACACGTTTTTTATTAGGATCAATGACGGAACCAACGAATGGCAGCGGCAAAGAGGGGAAGAAAGCTCTCTCGCCGTATGCGTTATCAGCAACGACCATCCTGGAATCCTGATAACACACACCCAGTTGAAGGGACCAAATTATGAAGAATGGGCCAAGGCGATAAGGAACTCGTTGAAGGCAAAGAAGAAGAAAGGTTTCATTGATGGTAATATCAATGAGCCGACAGAAGATTCGGAAGAGATAGAGGATTGGGGGGGGGTTGAATTCCATGATTGTTTCATGGATATTCAATACCATTGAACCAACCCTCCGTTCTACCATCTCTTACAAGGACACATCGAAGGAGCTATGGGATGACGTGCAGCAGAGGTTCTCGGTTCGAAACGGTGCCCGTGTACATCAACTAAAGACGGAGGTGTCGAATTGTAAACAGAATAATGACAGCGTCATGGTTTACTATGCAAAGATCAAGAAAATCTGGGACGGTCTCAATGATTACGATTCAATGCTTATGTGTTCTTGCAATGGGTGTAAGTGTAACTTGAATGCAAAGCTTACGAAGAGGAGTGAAGAAGAACGGTTCATCAATTTTTGATGGGGCTCAATGAAACGCCCTATAGTACGATTCGTTCGAATATCATCGCAACGGATCTCCTTCCAAATATGAACACTTTTTATTCACGCGTGACGGAGCAGGAGCAAGTGCAAACCAACACTACTTCTAAGGTAATTTCAGATCGCAATGATGCTCCAATGAGTTTTGCTATGAAAAGTACAGGGGCGACGATTTCTGGTACAGGAGGAGACTGCAGCAGTGAATTCACGCCTTGTACCCATTGCCACAAGCCTGGGCACAATGCCACCATTTGTTTTCGGTTGCATGATTATCGGGAATGGTGGGGTACTGGACGTGGAAAGGGGCGCATAGGCCAACCTGGACGTGGTCGGGGAGGAAACGTTCGGGCTAATGCGGCACAAACAGCAAGCAACAACACAGGTTTTGTTGGGCTTGGCGAGCAAGACAAGGCAGGACTGGAATCTCTAAGCAATGAAGATTGGGCTACCTTACAATCATTATTAAACTCACACAAATCCTCTCCCAGTACAAGGTTATCCGGTAAGGCCACCAACCAATGGATTTTTGACACAGGTGCTACACATCACATGAGTGGTACAAATGACAATTTCCTTAGCTTGAATGACATAGCTCCTTGTCCGGTTTGGTTACCAAATCGTGAATAGGTTTTTGCTACGAAAGAGGGAACAATCACTACTTTGGGAAATTTATTTCTCAAGGCCGTTTTATTCGTTCCTCATTTAAATTGCAGTTTGATATCTGTCTCCCAGCTGGTTCGTGACAAAAATTATATCCTGAAATTCACTGATCGTTTGTGTGTTATACAGGACCGCACTTCGAGGATGCTAATTGGAATGGGTGAGGAACGCGATGAACTGTATGTGGCCAAGGATGATCTACCGGTTAGAGTCAACAAGATTCATGGGTCATCAAATGCAGAATTATGGCACAGAAGGTTAGGGCATCCCTCTATGAGGGTTATAGAGAAGCTCTCTCAGTTAAATGTTTGTAATGAAATTAGCAGTAAAGAACATGAGTACTGTGACATTTGTTTGCGGGCAAAACAAACAAGAACTCCTTTTATTTCCATTACGAATAAAGCCAAGGATATTTTTGAATTAATCCATTGTGATTTGTGGGGTGCATATAGAAAATCAACTTTTTGTGGGGTAAAATATTTCTTGACCATTGTTGACGATTATTCTCGTGCTGTTTGGATTTACTTAATAAAAGGGAAAGATGAGGTGCCTCAAATCCTTAAAAAAAAATTGGCCTTAACTGAAAGACAATTCAATAAACAAGTCAAAACCATTCGTAGTGATAATGGGACTGAATTTACTTGTTTGACGTCTTACTTTAATGCACGGGGCATCTTGCATGAAACTTCAATGGTTGATAGGCCACAACAGAATGGTCGCGTAGAGAGAAAGCACAGACACATTTTAAATGTGGGGAGAGCTCTTCGATTTCAGGCCAAATTACCTATTCAGTTTTGGGGAGAATGCATTCTTACCGCAGGGTACCTCATTAATCGTACTCCTAGCACTAATTTGAAGGGCAAAACGCCTTATGAAATGCTATTTGGTCAGACACCATCGGTTAGTCATCTCCGGGTTTTTGGTTGCCACTGCTACGCTAAGAGTCTTAATCGTGAAAGGGATAAATTTGCTAGTCGGAGTAGGAAATGTGTGTTTGTTGGCTATCCTTATAGCAAGAAGGGGTGGCAGCTATATGATTTTGAAACAGGAGATTTCTTTGCTTCCCGGGACGTCACATTTATTGAAAATGAATTCCCTTTTGCTAGTATGGCCCCTAATTCGGAAAATGAGCCAATCCTACCTCCTGTTCAGAGTTCGGTTTTGGAGGACATTACAGGTTTTGTTCCAATTTTTGATGAGACCAGCGATAGTGATTCCCTTCCTTCCGCTTCCGCTTCTGAGCCTCATCAGGCACCTCCTATTGCGGTTCCTATGGATTCCGCAACTGCTGTTGAACCACCTACTGATCCCTCCACAACGACAGAGGCTCTTGGCCGCGGTCAAAGAAAGAAGCTTCCTTCAGTTCGGCTACTAGATCATATTACACATACAATTCGCCACAGTTCCTCGTCTCTTCACCCATCTCCTTTGGTATTCTCAGGTACGCCCTATCCTATAGCACACTACGTGAACTGTGATTCTTTCTCTTCTTCGCATCGAAAATTTTTGGTTGCAGTTACTGCTGGAACAGAACCCTCTCACTTTGCTGAAGCTATGCGGTCCTCTCATTAGCGCGATGCTATGGCCAAATAGGTTAAGGCTTTAGAGGACAATGGGACTTGGTCAATTACACTCTTGCCTCCAGGCAAGAAAGCATCTGGGAGCAAATGGGTATATAAAATCAAGTATAATGCAAATGGTTCAGTTGAGCTCTACAAAGCGCGATTGGTGGTCTTTGGAAATCATCAGGTTGAGGGTTTGGATTTCAAAGAGACATTTGCTCCTACAGCCAAACTTGTTACTGTGCGGACCTTCCTCGCCGTTGCCGCAGTAAAGAATTGGGAATTGCATCAGATGGATGTTCACAATGCATTTCTCCACGAGGACCTTGATGAAGAGGTCTATATGAAATTTCCACCGGGCTTTGGGGGACATGAGGTCAGTACATTTTGCCGATTGCGCAAATCTCTTTATGGTTTGCATCAGGCCTCTCACTGTTGGTTCGCTAAATTGGCTGCGACACTCACCAGTTATGGGTTCCAACAAGCCACGTCTGATTACTCCTTATTCACGTTTATGCAAGGTAATATTCAGCTTGTCATTTTAATTTACTTGGATGACTTAGTTGTTGGTGGCAACGATTCTATGGCTATCTAACGGTTCAAGTCTTATTTACAAACCTGTTTTTGCATGAAAGATCTTGGGCGCCTAAAGTTTTTTTAGGTATTGAAGTTGCACGAAGTTCCACAGGCATATTTTTATGTCAGCGGAAATATACTCTTGATATTCTTTTCGAGACAGGCTTATTGGGTGCCAAGTCCGCTGGCACACCCATTGAGCAGAATCGTCACTTGGCCCTCGCCACCGGCTTCGTCCTGGATTCTCCGGAAATGTACCGTCGACTTGTTGGTCGCCTTATCTACTTAACTATTACACGTCCGGAGCTTTCTTATTCTGTGCATATTCTTGCTCAGTTCTGTAACGATGTTGCCATTCGCGGGAAAATTCGATTTTTGCGTTTCTTTGAAAAACCAAATAAAACCGGAAAAACGGAGTCGCCACGCCATTTTAATTTTGAAGGCCAAAACTTTGAAAAAAGCCCGAGATCAGAGATTTAGGTTCGGAGGTCACGTTACGCGCCGGGAAGGACGTTTGTGTGCACCCGGAACGCCTCGTAAAAACGAGTCTTCCAAACATTCAAAATCCTTTGTTGTGTGTGTGTGTGTGTGGATGTGTTTTGGCCAAAATAAGTTGAAACTGAGGTAAGTAAAAATTGGGAACTCTTTTTAAGGCTTTAAACTGATCCCATGATTTTTTGGATGATTTTTGGGTTGAGATTTGGAACTCAAAAGATTTTTGGAAGTTGAAAACCATTTCTGCCAGAATGAAAAAGGCAGTTGACCCTTGACTTTGAAATGGACTTTAGGGCTTGAAGAATCCAGAATCTGGGAAAAGTCCGGGAATGAAAAATGTTCAAAACACCTTAAAAAAGGTTTCTGTAAAAGAACTTTTCATTTTGGAGATGATTTGAGGGGTAAAAACCTTCTGGAAATCTCAGATCTGAAATCTGGATTTCCAGAGACTGATGAACTGACTTTTAAAAGAAAATTTGAAAAATGGAGTTTTATTCACTCAAAAAATAAAATAAAAATATTTCTGGAAATATCTGGATGTTGGCTACAAAAAGTATTTTGTAGTCAACACCCAATTCCAAGTTTTACTGGGTCCAAAAAATAGGAAAATGGACTGAGGTCTCAGAACAATGCTACTGGACAGCAAGATGTTCTTGAGGGAAAATGTGATTTTTGGGGGGTTTGCATCTATGTTCACCCCATTTTCATCCCTAGACTTGATACCACTACTTTTTGTTAAGTGGTTATCATATTCAAGTCATCCTTGGGGAATTTATGGGGTTTAAACATGTCCTTTGCAAAGGGAAAGGGGGTTTTGTAAAGATGAAACCAAAGAGAAAGAATTAACTAGAGATCTAAAATGTGGACCATTTGAGATGGTCATTCATGAAGATGAACTTCAAGATGACCATCTTAGGTCAAAACTCAAGTTAAACTAGGCATAAAATAAGTCAAAGTAAGAAGAACAAGATGATCAAGAAATCAAAAGAGAATTTTAGGGTTTTGAGAAGGAGGGCTTTACCAATGGTGACACCCTATCTTCCTAGGCTTGGAATTTGACTTGAGGAGTATCAAGATTTGGTGTTTGGCTTGAGGAGTATCAAGGTTTGGTGTGTTTGGTATTTGATTGGGAAAGATTCAAGAGAAAATGGTGGCAATCTAAGGATTCCCACTGTTTTCTCTCTATATTTCGCCAGAACTTCGTTGCTGTGAGTAAGTTGTGTTGTGTAAACTGAGAGAGGAGGGTTCAATTTATAGCCCTCTGAAATCCTCAATCATGTCCGCGCGGAGGGTATCGTCAGCGTGCACTGTTCATTAATTACAGCTCCAGGCTTTGGACAGGAAGAAAAATCTTTTCAAAATTCAAATTAATCGGCAGTTTTTGTTTCCCCTTTCTATTTATGGTTTCTATTCTTTTGGTTTTGGCTTTTTAAGATTCTTTTCTAGGCTTAACCTCAAGTGGCAATGCCCACTTTACCCTCACTTTGTTAGAAAAGTTGGGATTGTTAGGAATGTTAGTAATTGTTATAACTTTCGTTAATTTTCTAACGAAAATTCTAACAAGCTCAAATTGGAGCACTTACGGTAGCCCTCGGCGACGAGCGCTTTCGAAGGAAGCGGGGTCGTCGATAAGAGTAAGGCTCCATATTTGGCGGGATGATCGAGTGATCGGGTGGCTGAACCTAGCGATAGGCTACCTACGTATCCCGAATGGGAATCAAGCCGGTCGTAGTTCGGGTCTTTGACCACGGAGATGATGGCGTTTTAGGTGCCTCGAACACGATGAGCGAGTTCTACGATCGGTTCTTGGAAAGAAACTCTGCTGGGGATAAGAGATGACCATTTTTGGTCGATGGCTATCCGCTCTGCTGGGATAGGAATGACCATTTTTGGTCCGACGGGTATCCGCTCCGGGGATTTTTGTGATTTATCGTTTTTCTAGTGATAGCGTCTTAGGTGCCTCAAACCTTGAAGATGGCGTTTTAGGTGCCTCGAACCTTGGAGATGGCGTTTTAGGTGCCTCGAACCTTGGAGATGGCGTTTTAGGTGCCTCGAACCTTGATGATGATGGCGTTTTAGGTGCCTCGGACCTTGAAGATGGCTTTTAGGTGCCTCGAACCTTGAAGATGATGGCGTTTTAGGCGCCTCGGACCTTGGAGATGGCGTTTAGGTGCCTCGAACCTTGGAGATGGCGTTTTAGGTGCCTCGAACCTTGAAGATGGCGTTTTAGGTGCCTCGAACTCCTGATGATGGCGTTTGGTGCCTATGATGATGGCGCTAGGTGATGGCGTTTGGTGCCTGGGACCCAGCCTTCAAGATGGCGTTTAGGTGCCTCGAACCTTGGAGATGGCGTTTTAGGTGCCTGAACAACCTTGAAGATGGCGCTAGGTGCCTTAGATGATGGCGTTTTAGGTGCCTCGAACCTTGATGATGGCGTTTTAGGTGCCTCGGACCTTACTTTGAAATGGCCTTTCGGTAAGGACTTCGTCTGGCGCGAAGGGAGAGGGTGACCGTTTTGGTCGAGGGCTGGACCTAATGATAGGCTACCTACGTATCCCTAATGGGAATCAAGCCTTTCGTAGTTCGAGGTACTTACTGAGATCTCGCTCGCGCTTTGGGATTCCGTTAACTTTCTTTGGGGATTTTGTTAGCCTTCTAGAGGAAAATCGGACGTATTCGTGCAGGAGATCGTGTCTTACGTTTGACGCCGTTGGATGATTTTGATGAAAGATACGGGATCTCGTTATCTTTCTCGGGGAGATCTTACGTTTATGATTTGATGAAAATACGGGATCTCGTTATCTTTCTCGGGGCACTCGGTCTTACGTTTGGATGATTTTGATGAAAGATACGGGATCTCGTTATCTTTCTCGGGGCACTCGGTCTTACGTTTGGCTAGGGAATGATTTTGATGAAAGATACGGGATCTCGTTATCTTTCTCGGGCACTCGGTCTTACGTTTGACCGCCGGGGATTTCTTTGAGGGTATGAACCTAAATGGGAACCGTTATCTTTCGGGGAGGTCTTGAACCTAAGTTGAGGTTTCTCGTTCGAGTATGAACCTAAATGGGAACTTAGTTCGGGAGTATGAACCTAAGTTGAGATTTAGTTCGGGAGTATGAACCTAAATGGGAACTTAGTTCGGGAGTATGAACCTAAGTTGAGGTCTTGTTCGGGAGTATGAACCTAAATGGAGACTTAGTTCGGGAGTATGAACCTAAGTTGAGATTTGGTTCGGGAGTATGAACCTAAATGGGAACTTAGTTCGGGAGTATGAACCTAAGTTGAGGTTCGGTTCGGGAGTATGAACCTAAATGGGAACTTAGTTCGGGAGTATGAACCTAAGTTGAGGTTTTGTTCGGGAGTATGAACCTAAATGGGAACTTAGTTCGGGAGTATGAACCTAAGTTGAGGTTCGGTTCGGGAGTATGAACCTAAATGGGAACTTAGTTCGGGAGTATGAACCTAAGTTGAGGTTCGGTATGAACCTAAATGGGAGACTATTTGAAGGTGTTCTTCCGGGGAAGACTCGGGCTTACGAGAACTATCGGGAAGAAAGGTGATCAATGTCGGTTAAGTGGATGGACCTGGCAGGCTCACCGTTCGTCAAAGGGGATGGCGATAACGAGAGGCCACGGGCTTTGTGCCCAAGATTGTTGCTCTTGGGGGTCATCCGAGGATTGACCATTTTAGGGAATTCTCCCGAGGATTGACTATTTTAGGAAGTCACTAGGATTGACTATTTTAGGGAAGTCGCCTATGATCGACTATTTTTGGGAAGTCGCCCTATGGTTTGACTATTTTGGGAAGTCGCCCTATGATCGACTATTTTTGGGAAGTCGCCACTATGGTTTGACTATTTTGGGAAGTCGCCCTATGGTTTGACTATTTTGGGGAAGTCGCCCTATGGTTTGACTATTTTTGGGAAGTCGCCACTATGATCGACTATTTTTGGGAAGTCACCCTATGGTTTGACTATTTTGGGAAGTCGCCACATGGTTTGACTATTTTTGGGAAGTCGCCCTATGATCGACTATTTTTGGGAAGTCGCCACATGGTTTGACTATTTTGGGAAGTCGCCCTATGATCGACTATTTTTGGGAAGTCGCCCTATGGTTTGACTATTTTTGGGAAGTCGCCACTATGGTTTGACTATTTTTGGGAAGTCGCCACATGGTTTGACTATTTTGGGAAGTCACCACATGGAGATTGACTATTTTGGGAGTCACCCTATGGTTTGACTATTTTGGGAAGTCGCCCTATGGTTTGACTATTTTGGGAAGTCGCCCTATGGTTTGACTATTTTTGGGAAGTCGCCACATGATCGACTATTTTTGGGAAGTCGCCCTATGGTTTGACTATTTTGGGGAAGTCGCCCTATGGTTTGACTATTTTGGGAAGTCGCCCTAAGGTTTGATTGTTTTGGGAAGTCGCCCTATGATCGATGATAATGTTCTTTTAGAAAAGTAGTTGACTAAGATATGCTTTCATACATCTTTGTGCTTACATGTAGTTGCTAGGAAGGGGCGAGGCTACGGCTGATGTTGATGAAGAGTTGTTAAGTTCTTTGTTCGTGGGACGGTTTCGCGACGATTTCTTGTCTTTGGAAGCATTTTGACTGAAGGAGGAGTTTGGTTGAGTCTGCATCTTCTTTGGTGATCGTCAACCTTGTAGAGGTGGTTGAGCTTGTATTCACATTGGGACTTCTTGCTTTTGAGAACTTGGTGTCTCGACCGCATTGTATTGGAGAGCTTGGCGTCTCGACCTTCTTGCCTTGGAGAACTTGGCGTCTCGACCGATTTGTATTTGAGAACTTGGCGTCCACGACCGATTTGTATTGGAGAACTTGGCGTCTCGACCGATTTGTATGTGAGAACTTGGCGTCTCGACCAGCGGCATTTGATTTGCATTTGAGAACTTGGCGTCCACCGACCGATTTGCATTTTGAGAACTTGGCGTCCACGGCCAGACTTGTATTCGAGAACTTGGCGTCTCGGACCGAATTGTAGACCTTTGGAGGTGGTCTTCATTGAAATTTGTTTTCATCCATTTGTGGACATTGGAGGTCGTCTTTAGCAAGTTGCGAGCAGGAGCTTGTCTTTGCCAAAGCTGTAGATGTTGGAGAATTTGTCTTCATCCGTTTGTGGACATTGGAGAGTCGACTTTGGTGAAGATCATCCTTGCGAAAAAGGGGATTTGATTTCACGTTTGAATTCACATTCGTTAGTGAAGAGGAAGATGCATATATGGCATTCATGATGACGGATGCATGCATGGAACCAAAAATGATTGTGAGAGTATCGCTGCGTATGTTTGCGAGATGATGCATTTACTTGCTTTCGAAGATGCACTTAGCCTAAGCTCTCGGCGGGAAAATTATGATTTATGATCTTGATGATTTAGGATTATTCCTATTGACTCAAGTTTTGTGCATGCTACATGAGCCCTTGGGAGATTTTTAGTGGGGATGCTGGTTATGTATGTGTCGGAGACTGTTTGGAACAGATTTTGATCGAGTGGGGGATGAGAACCCTTGATCGCGATTTAAACGGCGGTTGTTGGTGAGGTTTTGTCGGCAATATCACATGGACCTCAATCTTGATGAGATTGGATTCGGATCCGGGTCTTGATTGAAAATTTCCCTCTCAATCTTGGTCATTTGAAGGCGTCTTTGACGAGGCTCTAGGGCGCGTTGATATGAGTGAAATCTCTTTCATTTGGGTGGTGTGACTTTGGCCGAAACCTTTGCTCGGAGAATGATTTGATGGAATTGCTAATGCGGGAGAAACCACGATCTTGAATTCCGATGCTACGGGAAGGCTGCCGTGTACCAAGTTACGAAGTGAAATTCTTTCTTGCGACTTGATAAAATTCGGGTCCGAAAGACCATCTTGACAAAGCCCGGATCTGAGTAGGCAAAGTCAGATTTTGAAGAAGCGACTTGGCGAGTCTATCTCGTGGTGAAGAACCCAACGTGGACCCAAAGATGACTATATAAGCCCCGGCTTGAAGAGGCGCTACGGGGAGAACACAGGAGAACCGCTTAGCAAGCCCCGGCATGAAGAAATTCTTGAGTAGTCTTACGAGAGGGGAACCCATCTTTTGAGGACCTTAGTCAACCGATTCTTGGACAAGACTTCGAAATGTTTACGTGCGGGGGCATATCTTTTGAAAGATGGGAATGTCTCCCGAATTTGTGTATGACACTCTCGCTTTTGGTTTGACTCTTTTGAGAGAGTATAAGCATCACGAGGTGTGGAAAAGTGTATGGAAGCCCCTATGAGACGAAGAACGGTGTTTGGCTCTATTTCCCTATGATGGAGAGAGAAGACTTGTCGAGACACTTGAAAACTTGTCTTATTCATGATGATCACAAAGCTTTGCTTAAAACCCTTTGTTAATGTTCGGGTTATTCAATCCCTAAATCGATATGAACAAATATTTTGATTAATCACAAGGAGAAAACCAGCGATATCGAAAATCAAGCTTGGAAGGGCGGAAAGTGTATAGGGACGATCCTTGATGAGACCGGATTTTTTTTTTTTTTTTGAGATTTGTTTGTGATTTCGGCCAGGACCATTTACGGTTGCCTACGTTCCCTCCATTATGAAGAGCTCGGAGTCGCCGTAGTTCGGGCCTATCCCGAATGAAAAGAGAATGAATGTTGAAATTCGAGGGTCGAGGACCTTTGGGGATTTTGAGGATTTGGAGGATTGAATAACATATCCCCTTAGAGTGTCCATGAAAGACACGGATGCGAAGCTTGATGGGACATCCACGGCAAGTGTTTGTGAGGAGAAATGAAATATGCTCACATGAAGGGAAGGGTTGAATTTGCACAATCTTTGATTGGTAATTTTGAACCAAAATGGATTAGATTCCAATTTAAGCAAGCAATGAAGCATTAATTTGATCACGACATCGAGGATATTAGAATGAAGCGCTATCCGGTAGGGGCTGTAGTTGGGTTTAGGGCTTCGATCGGCTATCGGGTGATTTGGGGAGATTATGACCTCTTGAGATGAGAGGTCGGCTAGGCCTTTCTTGGCGAACCTCTAAAGATGAGAGGTTGGCTCGCGGGGATGTGTTTGGGAAATCTATGGCGAGGAAGATTGATTGCCTCCAAGAATGAGAGGTCGAGATTTTGACTTGGCCAAGGGCAAGGGTAATGGTGATGGGAGTATCCTCTAAAATTGAGAGGATGGCTTGGGATTAGTTTAAGGTAATGATAAGAGGAAGTCAGAGCTGCGACAACTTTGCGATCTTGCGAGAATTCGGGCTCCTTTTTGATCATTGGAGAGCTTCTTGAGATGTCGGGGACTTTTGAGTTCTTCTTCTTTTTTTTTTTTTTGGAAGGCTTCTGAGGAGCTTGGAATTATATCCGAGATTGTGAGGATTTTAAAATCCTTCTTTTTTTTGTTTCTTTTTTTTTTTTTGTTTTTGTTTTTTTTTTTTTTTTTTTTTTTTTTGACTTGGAAAGCTTCTGAGGAGTTGAGGATTATCTTTGTCCTTCCTTCATGGCTTGAGATAATTTGCGCATCGCCGATTCTCGAAGCTAACTTCTCGGGCTCGCTTGGACTTTCTCTCGGTATGGAGCAAAAATGATGGCTAAACCGGGTTTCAAAACACGCCGATCTTGAAATGAGAGGGTAGTGTTTAGTAAGGGTGAGGTAATGGCTTTCCTATGGGTGAAAGGTTTCAACCGCAATCCCTCTTGGATGACCTAAACGAGATTAAGTCTTCATTGCTTGCTTAAGCTTTATATGAGAAAAGATCCATGCAAATTCATCGAGCAACGAGATGATGATGATGAAAGGGATGTGAGCATATGAGATGCAAGATGGGGAGTTGGTAAGCCCCAATTTGGGAAGGATATCAATTGATTTTCTCACTCAGATTAGTTTAAATATTAATCATTTTCGAAGAATTAGTGGTTGAGCGGCACAAGTGATCATTTTGGATAAAACCATTTCAATTAAGTGTAACGTGGGTGCGCAAGTGATGTCTCGAGTCTAGCAAGAAAAGAAAAAAGACTTATATTAAAAATTAGACACTTAACCACTATGTCCAAAATGGACTACAACGACAAATGTCCGGGAAGGACTTAGGTGAAAGAAAAGTACTAGAACCTACGAAGGTTGACTCAAAAGACTATTTTAAAGATAGGTAGCCCCAGTCTAGCCGCTCTTTCTTTGTTGAACCATGCATCTATTCTTCGGCCGGAGACGGGAGCTATTGCAGACCTTTCCATCAGGATTTCCTTGGCAACTTTTGCTCAATCCAACCATCTTCATTACTGCGATAGTGGTTCATTGACCTTGCAAAGGGGCGAGTCAAACTCCATTGTGCCCACAAGGCTTGAACCACCAAACTCGATCATGTTGACACTCATGTTGTTAGGGAGCGGGTTATTGATAGTATTAGGTCCTTGAGGCATCTCTAACCTCCCTTGCTCAATCAACCCTTGGATGGCCTTTTCGGGGACGCAATCATCCGTCAGTGCCCGTAGTGCGATGAAAGGCACAATGCTTGGAGGTATCGAAGGAGCGTTGGGGTTTCTAGGGCGATAATTTTCCAAAGGCCGGAGCAAACCTTCTCTCACCAAACCTACTGAAGATATCACTCAAAGGCATCCCAAAGTTTCTCAAGTCTTGGGTAGGGATGCGGATGCATCGGGCTTCTTGGGAACAAAGGAAGTGGCATTATTACGATCTGTCCCGCGTAGCCGATCGCCTCTTTGCCTTTAGCGAAAGTGAGAGTAGTTTTGGAGGGAGGAGCCCGATATCCGTGGCGAGTGCGACGGTCGTGGCTGATTGTAAGCCTTTTCAAACTTAGCCCGGAATTAACCATTGCACGCAAGTCGGCGTAGGGGAAGTGGGCGAGGGAAGCTCTCAAATGCGGCTTCAAGCATGAGCGAAAGATGTCTAGCTTGCTCCTCGTCGAGAGGAGGAATGGCCATTTCACTGAGCTTTAAGTTCCATCTCTTATAGAAATCCCCAATATTCTCATTAGGGCGCTGCATCGTTGTTTTGCGGGTCAACTCTGTTTGTCTCCGGCTCCAAGTTGGCTTTATACTTATACGTGAAAGTGCGGTAATTTGTTCCCAAGTAGCCCTAGCTTGTGCAATCGGAAAAACCATTTCAAAGCCCACGACTTCAAAGAGAGACTAAAGTAATCGGCTTTCTTTGGTTTGTGCATCCACTTAGCCTTCATTGCCAAAGTATAGGTGTCAGTGAGTTTTAGGGCATGCGCTCCCGTCGAACAATTCAGTGGGCATCACAAACTTGTGAGGCGGGGGACAATCGAGTCGGGATACGTAGGCCGAAGAGCGGTGTTCTTTTTGGCGGTCAATTCGGCAATCTGTGCTTTCATTTCCTTGTGTTGCTCCATAAACCAAGCCAATTGGGGATCGAAAGGCGGAGCGGGAATTCTGAGGCGATATTTGAGCTAGGAAGAGGACTAGGCTGTTGGTGGTGCATTGGTGGAAGGAATACCATATCCGGAGCATAGGTGAAAACTTGTCCTTGGCCCAAATTACCACAGGGAGTGTAGGTAGGAGCTGGGGCAAAAGGATAGAACCCGGCGACTTCTTTGTTGGCTTCCAATCGGCGAGAGAAGATGGAGGCGGATGCGAGGTAGCCATATGGCTTGGATTTTCGGAGTGAGGCCCATAAGTAGGCTTAAGTGCGGGTTGCTTTGTCCTGGTTGTTGAATTGCATGGCTGGTTGTGGCGAGGATGCATAGCCGAGAGGATCTTGTGGTCTGGTGATTCGGATGAAACCGGGATGAAGGCTTGATAACCCATAGAAGTACGAGTGAATGGATTTGTGAAAGCTGTGTGAGGAGCAAGCGAACCGGTACCATTCGAGGAGGGGCTCTGTGGCCCGAGAACCGGATTGTGGCGGCATTCCAAATTGTGGTTTGTTGATGTGAAGGTCTGGATTGATCGGTTCGGGCGAGGTGGGATTCCAATCTGTTTGTGGCATTAGAGGTATCCCCAACCATGAGAGGACATTCCGTGCTGACTTTGCCCCCGAGGAGGCTGTGAGCCGATTCGTCCCATCGAGCTGCATGGATCCGGTGGTCGACCCGAGAGATCGAGGAACATGTGTTACGAGTAGCACCGAAGGAGGTTGGTGGTGGCATCTTTGGAGTAATCGGGCGACCGAGATTGGGATTGGGGTCATCCTCTTCTTCCACGGTGAAGGTGCCATCGGGATTGAGGCGGCGGCCAAACCATGGCTCTTAATAGCCTCGATAAGGCTATTCAGTGTGCTTCTGTCGCATTCTCATACGTTACGCTAGCGATTCCATTCTTTGTTACATGCAGGAGTCACGGGAGGCGGAGTGACGTTGTCCCCCTCGTTACCGGTGATGCGGACATTACGAAACCCGGAGTTGAAACAAACGGCGAAGGCGATAAGGCACTTGACTCTTCCCAGCGGTTAAACGGTGACCGGTGCCCGAAACCAAGCTTTACGCGGAGGCTGCGGGGGAAAGACACGAGGGTTCGAGATGGCGGGAATTGAAGGAGGGTAGGTGTTTGGGCTCTTAGGCTCATGCAACATGCGATTATTTGTTCATGTTTACTTAAAACACGTTTTATTAACCTAATCGGTTGGAAAAGATTGCTCTTCTTTTTTTTTTCGAACTACTCGATTCTGGATCGGTGGGCCCCGTCACTACGTCTATAAGCCCCTCGTATTCCACTGTATTTCGACCTCCCGGGGTGGACGGCCCGGGCGAGGGTCCTATAGGGCAAGCGGGTCCCACCGGCCGAAGAAAAACGATCCTAGAAGTACGGCGGGTAATCGAGTCTTAATGAGCATTCGATGTAAATTACGGACAAGGCGACGTCAAAGTCAAGATCATGTCCAGAGCTCGACGAAAGTCGGCATGATTTGGGTGATGAATGTCCACGATTGATCTTGACTTGTCGTCGGTTAAGCCGTAATTAGGCATGGAATAATCATTAATCCTTGATGACTCGGTGTCAATCTTTGGGAGTCGGTGTATAATTTGTGCCGGTCGAGCCGAAGTCAAGGCGCCGGTCAATATCTTGGTCAAAGTCTGCGGCGGAAAACCGGCGAGAACTTCGGCGATTAGGGTCCCAGAAAGATATTGAGTCGGTATGCCGACAAAGGCTTGAAAGGAAAGGTCTATACACGAGACGGGGGCATGACACGGACCGGACTAAAAACCAACGGGTCTCGGACAAAGTGTGTCACGGACAAGTGCATGGTCGACACGAGGCTCCATGGGATGTTTGGGTAGTCTGTGCTCATCCGAGAGGCGTAATAAGACCAAACGGACCGCGACAAGGATTTCCCCGGGTTAAGGACGTAGTGTGCAGTGTACGGTCAACGTGCGCGTAGTGTGCAAGCAGTCTATCTTCTTTTTCTGAGTAAAATAGGAATTTTTTTATTTTTTTTTATGTGTCTTAAAAAGGCATGATGCATGATTTTTTTTTTTTGAATTTTTTTTTTGAAAAAATTTTTTTTTGAAAATTTTATGAACACATAAGCACATAAGCACAAAAATTCCGACAGTTAGGGACATTATTCCGTCAGTCAAAATTTTGACTTATCCGAGGCGGCCAAAAACAAACACGAAAACTGTGCAAAAATCAACACACACAAAGCAAAGGATTTTCAAATGTTGAGACGGAAGCTTGACCCTCAAAAGCTTTTCTTTTTTTTTTGAAAATAATGATACCGGTACGTGGGATTGTTAGACCACAATTTATCCCCGACTCGTGTTAGGAGGCGATAACGGGAAGTTTAATGGTTTCCACCAATATACCAAATATCATTTTTTTTTTAGAAAAAGCTTACTTATCCCCAGCGGAGTCGCCACTGTGATGTACCCGATTTTTTTTTTGAAAATCAAACGGAGTCGCCACGCCATTTTTGTTTTGAGGGCCAAAACTTTGAAAAATGCCCGAGATCAGAGATTTAGGTTCGGAGGTCATGTTACGCGTCGGGAAGGACGTTAGTGTGCACCCGACGCGCCTCGCAAAACGAGTCTTCCAAATATTTGAAATCCTTTTGTTGTGTGTGTGTGTGTGTGTGTGTTTTGACCAAAATAATTTGAAACTGGGAAAAGTGAAAATTGGGATCTCTTTTTAAGACTTTAAACTGATCCCATGATTTTTTGGAGAATTTTTGGGTTGAGTCTTGGCACTCAAAAGATTTTTGGATTTGAAAAGCAATTCTGCCAGAATGAAAGAAGGCAGTTGACCCTTGACTTTGAGATGGACTTAAAGGCTTCAAAACCTCAGAATCTGGGGAAAGTCCGAGAATGAAAGTTGCTTAAAACACCCTAAATAGGGTTTCTGAAAAGAAACTTTCCATTTTGGAAGTAATTTGAGGGGTCAAAACCTTCTGGAAATCTCAGATGTGAAATCTGGATTTCCAGAAGCTGATGAACTGGCCTCTAAAAGAAAAATTGAAAAAAGGAGTTTTACTTACTCAAAAAATAAAATAAAAATATGTCTGGAAAGATCTGGATGTTGGCTACAAAAAGTGTTTTGTAGTCAACACCCAATTCCAAGTTTTACTGGGTCCAAAAAATAAGAAAATGGACTGAGGTCTCAGAACAATGCTACTGGACAGCAAGATGTTCTTGAGGGAAAATGTGATTTTTGGGGGATTTGCATCTATGTTCACCCCATTTTCATCCCTAGACTTGATACCACTACTTTTTATTGAGTGGTTATCATATTCAAGTCATCCTTGGGGAATTCATGGGGTTTAAACATGTCCTTTGCAAAGGGAAAGGGGGTTTTGTAAAGATGAAACCAAGGAGAAAGAATTGACTAAAGATCTAGAATGTGGACCACTTGAGATGGTCATTCATGAAGATGAACTTCAAGATGACCATCTTACGTCAAAACTCAAGTTAAACTAGACATAAAATAAGTCAAAGTAAGAAGAACAAGATGATCAAGAGATCAAAAGAGAATTTTAGGGTTTTGAGAAGGAGGGCTTTACCAATGGTGACACCCTATCTTCCTAGGCTTGGAATTTGACTTGAGGAGTATCAAGATTTGGTGTTTGGCTTGAGGAGTATCAAGGTTTGGTGTTTGGATTTGTGTTTGGAGTGAGATTGGGAAAGATTCAAGAGAAAATGGTGGCAATCTAGAGATTCCCACTGTTTTCTCTCTATATTTCGCCAGAACTTCGTTGCTGTGATCAAATTCCTCCTTGTTTCTGTGACTGGAGGGCTCAATTTATAGCCCTCTGAAAATAGCAAACGTATCCGCGCGGACAAGGTCAGTAGGCGTGCACTGTTCATTAATTACAGCTCCAGCCTTGGACAGGAAGAATAAAAATTCAAAAAAACCAAATTAACAGCCAGTTTTTGTGTTTCCAGCCTTTCTATTTATGGTTTTATTCTTTTGTTTTGCTTTTTAAGATGCTTTTCTTGGTTTAACTTCATTTGGCAATGCCCATTCTACCCTCCCTTTGTTAGAAAAGTTGGGATTGTTAGGAATGTTAGTAATTGTTATAACTTTCGTTAATTTTATAACGAAAATTCTAACAAGCTCAAATTGGAGCACTTACAACTTCCCAAAAATAGTCAGGTCATAGGGCGACTTCCCAAAAATAGTCAGATCATAGGGTGACTTCCCAAAAATAGTCAGATCATAGGGCGACTTCCTCAAAATAGTCAAACCATAGGGCGACTTCCCAAAAATAGTCAAACCATAGGGTGACTTCCCTAGTCAAACCACAGGGCGACTTCCCAAAAATAGTCAAACCATAGGGCGACTTCCCAAAAATAGTCAAACCATAGGGCGACTTCCCAAAAACAGTCAGATTACAGGGCAACTTCCCAAAAATAGTCAAACCACAGGGCGACTTCCCAAAAATAGTCAAGCCATAGGGTGACTTCCCAAAAATAGTCAGATCATAGGGTGACTTCCCAAAAATAGTCAGATCATAGGGCGACTTCCCAAAAATAGTCAGATCTTAGGGAGACTTCCCCAAAAATAGTCAAATCTTAGGGTCAAAGACCCGAACCACAACTGGCTTGATCCCTCTTAAGGATACGTAGGTAGCCTATCGCTAGGTTTAGCCACCAGACCAAAATGGTCATCTCTTACCCCCAGCAGAGTTTCTTTCAGCAAACGACTGCAGAACTCATCAAGGTTCGAGGCACCTAAAACGCCATCATCCCAGGGTCAAAGACCCGAACTACGGCCGACTTGATTCCCACTAGGGATACGTAGGTAGCCTATCGCTAGGTTCAGCCACTCGATCACCTGATCATCCCGTCAAAAATGGAGCCTTACTCTTATCGACGACCCCGCTTCCTTCGAAAGCACCGTCGCCGAGGGGCTACTGTAAGTGCTCCAATTTGAGCCGTTAGTATTTTCGTTAGAAAATTAACGAAAGTTTTAACATTTCCAACATTTCTAACAAACCCTAAACTTTCTAACAAAGTGAGGGTAAATTGGGGATTGCCATTTAAAGTTAAACCAAGAAAAGAATCTCAAAAAGCAAAAGAAATTGGAAAAATCCGAATTGGGCAAGTTGAAAAACAAAAACAGTTTGAATTTTCTGAAAATATTCCTCCTGTCCAAAAGCCGGCCTCGTAGCGAGATGAAGCGATTGCACGGCGGCGATACCCTCCGCGCGGATAGGATTGCCTCTCACAGGGGCCTATAAATTGAACCCTCCTCTCTCAGTTTACACAACACATTTTACACACAGAAGCTGCATTTTGGCGAAAAATAGAGAGAAAACAGTGGGAATCCTTAGATTGCCACCATTTTCTCTTGAACCTTTCCCAATTTTGTTGTGAATTATCGCAGCGGAACGGATCCAAGCCAAGGAGTAATAATAAGAACAACACACACGAAAAGTAAATCACACACAAAGGAACACACAAGAATTGTTAACCCGGTTCGTTGCAACAACAACTACGTCCGGGGGCGCTACCAAGCCAAAATATTCACTATAATATTTTCCGATGTTACAATTTGTCTCTAGGCTATCACATGTATTTATAGGAAACAAGAAATCAAATCCTAGTAATAAAAGGATTCCTAACTAAAGAAAGTATTCTTCTTTCTTCACAAGTCTTCCAAATATTGCTGTCACAAGGAAACATCAATCAAGAGGAAATCTGATCAAATTAGGAAACAAAATCAGTCCAGAATTCTTCCTTCCCGTCTACAGCGCGGCCGCCCTCCATGCCAAGCGCGCCCGCGCAACTGTCCCGAGACTTCAAGCGCCCTCGTCCATTCTCCAGCGCGGTCGCGCAGAGCCCAGCGCGGTCGCGCACATGACCAGAAACTGCTCCTGCGATTTTCCTTCATGGTTTTGACTCCAATCCCAACAATCTCCCACCTGGAGACAAACCATCCATGATACCTTTTCTTGAAACAAACAAATCTCAGTGGCCAGCTATTGCGTTGGTAGCGCCCGGCCTCTTGTCTAGTTATCCAAGTGAGTTGAAGCTGAGCTACGCTTCAACATAACTGTCGGTTCTACCATGCTCCGAGTCTTCATTCCGAATGATCCTCCCTGCACATCCCCGCTCACTTGCTTGCTAACTATCGATCCTGAACAACGCGAATCCACGTGCCCCACACAATCACAAGCTTGGAACCTTTGTGTGTTCTTTGCAACCCATCGCATCACCGTTCTAGATCCCGCTCCCATGTTGACCAAATTGGCTCCGCGTCGGCCGACTTCATCACCCAATTTTCTATCAACATACCGTTTAGTGAAATTTCTCCCACCATGGCGATCTCGGCCACCACCATTCATCATTGGGATGCGCCTTCGTTTCCCCCAACGACTCATGTTGCATGTGGTATACAACATATTTTCCACGCCGCCACGAGCCACCAAGCTAGCTCCGCGGTTTACCTTCCACGTCCCACAACCGAAGGTCACCACACAACCCTCCTTATCAAGTTGCCTTATGGAAATCAAGTTCCTCTTCAAATCTGGAATATGTCGCACATCACATAGCCGTAAAACAGTCCCATCTGTTGCTTTGACCCAAACAACCCCCTTTCCAATGACCTTGACAGGATAATCGTTTCCCAAACGAACAACCCCAAAATCACCCGGAACGTACTGCTCCATTCTTTCTGCACTGGTGCATGAATGAAACGTCGAGCCCGAATCCAAAACCCACGAATCAGTTGAACTGCTCCCACCCAAGATTAATACATCCGCTAACTCCTCTGCAACATTCAATTCCTTCGCTCTGCCTGACCGCTTCGGACAACTTCTCCTAAAGTGCCCCTTCTCCCCACAATCGTAGCAAGTAATCACCTTCTTGCCACCCTTACTCTTTTCACCGACATTTAGTGCTAGCCCCGATGTCCCACCCTTGCTCTTCCTACGAATTTCTTCGCCAAGAATCACATCAACGACATCCGAAAACTTCACTTCACTTTTCTGTTGAAACGTTAAGCGCTATCGCGATCGTATCCCAACTTTCCGGCAAAGAAGAAAGTAAAATCAATGCTAGTACCTCATCATCAAGAGTAACAGCCACGGAAGACAGTTGGGTCGCAGTAGATTTGAATTCACTTATATGCTTTGTTGCCGACATGCCTTCCACCATCCTTACGTTCAACAGCTTCCTCATTAGATGAGCTTTATTCGCCGCCGATGGTGCCTCGTACATGCTCGCCAACATCTGTAACATCTCCATGGTAGTCTTCGCCTCCAAAACATTCTTCGCCACATCCTTGGTCAACGTTTGCCTAACAAGCCCTAACGCTTTCCGATCCAAGATTTCGAATTTTGCTTCCTCTATGTCCGCCGGCTTTTCTTTTAATGGTAGATACAAATCCTTATTCCACAGAACATCCTCAATTTGTGTCTTCCAAAAATTGAAATCCGTCCCATCAAACTTTTCGATCAACACCTTATTACCATCCTCTAAAGCTCCCAAGAAATCCATAGCAAAAGACCAACCAACCAATGATTCGACAAAACCAAAGGCTCTGATACCAGTTGTTGTGAATTACCGCAGCGGAACGGATCCAAGCCAAGGAGTAATAATAAGAACAACACACACGAAAAGTAAATCACACACAAAGGAACACACAAGAATTGTTAACCCGGTTCGTTGCAACAACAACTACGTCCGGGGGCGCTACCAAGCCAAAATATTCACTATAATATTTTTCGATGTTACAATTTGTCTCTAGGCTATCACATGTATTTATAGGAAACAAGAAATCAAATCCTAGTAATAAAAGGATTCCTAACTAAAGAAAGTATTCTTCTTTCTTCACAAGTCTTCCAAATATTGCTGTCACAAGGAAACATCAATCAAGAGGAAATCTGATCAAATTAGGAAACAGAATCAGTCCAGAATTCTTCCTTCCCGTCTACAGCGCGGCCGCCCTCCATGCCAAGCGCGCCCGCGCAACTGTCCCGAGACATCAAGCGCCCTCGTCCATTCTCCAGCGCGGTCGCGCAGAGCCCAGCGCGGTCGCGCACATGACCAGAAACTGCTCCTGCGATTTTCCTTCATGGTTTTGACTCCAATCCCAACAAATTTCACTTCAATCATTCTCATATCACTCTTAAACACACCAAGATCAAGCTCAAAACACTACTCAAGAGGAAGATTAGGGAGAAAACATAGAGGACTTAAGTGTTATCTACTTGTTTTCTCTTTGATCAACTCTATCATCAAACCCTAAACACATTCAAGCCTTGAATCCACCCAAACACAACTCCAAAACACCAAATCTTGATACTCCTCAAGTCAAATTCCAAGCCTAGGAAGATAGGGTGTCACCATTGGTAAAGCCCTCCTTCTCTAAACCCTAAAATTCCCTTTTAACCTCTTGTTCATCTTGTTCTTCTTATTTTGGTTTGCTTTATGTATAATTTAACTTAAGTCTTGACCTAAGATGGTCATCTTGAAGTTCATCTTCATGAATGACCATCTCAAATGGTCCAAATTTTAAATCTCTAGTTGATTTGTCTCTTTAATTTCATTTCTACAAAATATCCCCTTTCCCTTTGCAAAGGACATGTTTAAACCCCATAAAATTCCACAAGGATGACTTGAATATGATAACCACTTAACAAAAAGTAGTGGTATCAAGTCTAGGGATGAAAATGGGGTGAACATAGATGCAAATCCCCCAAAAATCACATTTTCCCTCAAGAACATCTTGCTGTCCAGTAGCATTGTTCTGAGACCTCAGTCCATTTTCCTATTTTTTTGGACCCAGTAAAACTTAGAATTGGGTGTTGACTACAAAATACTTTTTGTAGCCAACATCCAGAGCTTTTCAAACTCCCTTTTTCAAATTTTCTTTTAAAGGTCAGTTCATCAGTTTCTGGAAATCCAGATTTCATATCTGAGATTTCCAGAAGGTTTTGGCCCCTCAAATCACCCCCAAAATGGAAAGTTTCTTTTCAGAAACCCTATTTAAGGTGTTCTAAGCAACTTTCATTCTCGGACTTTTCCCAGATTCTGAGTTTTTGAAGCCCTAAAGTCCATTTCAAAGTCAAGGGTCAACTGCCTTTTTCATTCTGGCAGAAATAATTTCCAACTTCAAAAGGTCTTTTGAGTACCAAATTTCAAACCAAAAATCATCCAAAAAATCATGGGATCAGTTTAAAGTCTTCAAAAGAGATCCCAATTTTTTCTTTTCTCAGTTTCAAATTATTTTGGTCAAAACACACACACACACACAACAAAAGGATTTCAAATGTTTGGAAGACTCGTTTTGCGAGGCGCGCCGGGTGCACACTAACGTCCTTCCCGACGCGTAACGTGACCTCCGAACCTAAATTTCTGATCTCGGGCTTTTTTCAAAGTTTTGGCCCTTATAACAAAAATGGCGTGGCGACTCCGTTTGATAAAAAAAAAATCGGGTACATCACACATGGCATACTGTGATTCTCAATTAATAGTCAACCAAGTCAGAGGCGAGTATGAGGTGCTAAACTCCACCTTAGTCAAGTACTGCGACCTGGTGAAGGAACTGGTGAAGGAATTGGAATTCTGGGATATTCAGAGGATTGATCGAGAAGACAATGAGTTAGCCGACCTACTCTCAAAGCTAGCTACATCAGACGAGCCACATGAAGAGCCCATCTCTTACCTTGAGAGCCCAGCTTATGAAAGGGTCAAAATTCAATGCATAGAAGACTCCTCGAGAAATTGGGTTTATGAGAAGTGCTAAATTGAAGAAATGAAGGCGTACCTAGAAAGTGGCGAGCTGCCTGATGACTAGAAGAAAGCTCGAGCTATCAAAAAGAAAGCTCCGAGGTATGTTATCCAAGGAGGCATGATGTTCAGAAGATCATACACTAGGCCTTTGTTGAAGTGCATTCATCCTCAAGAAATCACTCAATTGATGCATGAGATTCACAGTGGAATTTGTGGTGGACACCCGGGTGTAAGTACCCCAATCTGGATCGCTCTCCATCCCAGCATACGACAAAACTAGAGGCAAACTTCCGGAGGTCATAACTCCTTCATACGAACTCCGATTGAGACGTGCCATATATGGTTGGAAAGCTCTCGACGAGAGCTAGCTTGCCATCACATTCACAAGAGCATGGAAAGTCCGTACGGACCTCTTTGCATGCCAAAAGGTCCGTACGGACCTCTTTGCACCAGACATAATCATTACGAAAATCCCCTTAAAGTCCACGAGATTCCCTCAAATCCCGGAAATCTATAATTACCTAAGAGGTCCGTACGGACCTCTTTGCAGTTTTCCTACACTATAAATAGAGGGCTCTCCCTCCCTCATTTTTCACACCTCCCTCTTCTCTCTTCCTCCCTTAGCCTTCTGGCTCCCCTCTAAGTCCTCTTGAGGCACTCCCGGCCCCTTTCGGATCCTTCCGAGGCCTTCCGAGCTCCCTTGTGGTGCTCCGAAGCCTCCTCAGCGCTCCCGAGACGCTCCCGCGCTGCCAGAGGCACTCTCGAGGTACTACGAGGCCCCTCGTGGTACTCAGAGGCCTTGCACGGTCTTTCCACGGTGTCCGGCTCTTTCCGAGTCAAACCGACGATCCCAAATCACGCCGAAACTCGCCCGAGTAACTCCTGCCACCACAACGCACGACGAACCTGCCCGAGTGATCCCGGCGATCCCCACGCACGCCGAACCTGCCCGAACGCGCCCTACAACCTCAACTCACGCCGAAACTACGTCCGGACAACCGGTCCCTCCCGAAGCAATCCCGATCCGTACCGGAACGCTACTCCGACCTCAAACACTATTCCCCAGCGGAAGACAGACACGAACCAACATTGGTAAGGCTTCCTTCCTATACTATTTCAATACATTTCCATACATAGCATACAATGTAGACATCCGATACAGCATGCATTTTTAAAAGCACACACACACACACAACATTTAAAGGATATTAGGGGTATCCGAAAGACTCGTTTTACGAGGCTACTCGGGTGAGCTCTAATATTCTAATATTCTCTTCCCGAGGAGTCATCTGACCTCCGAACTCAAAATCTCATCACACAAAAACAGTTTAAAATTATCTTTAAACTGATGCCCTTTTTCAATGTTTTGGGCTTAATAAAAACGGCGTGGCGACTCTACAAAAACAAAAAACGGCGAGACACGTCGCCCCAACGCGAAAGATGCCAGATCTTAGGGCGCGATTGCGCCTCTCGGATCGGGTAATTTCGGTTGGCGACTCTGTGGGGACTTTTTGTTTTAAAATCTTTTTAAACAAAACAAAAGATTTTTAAAACGATGATGAGGGTCAAACTTTCATTTTACCCCTTTCTTTAAGCATTATGTGTGTGTGCACGTGCTTTACTTTTTATTTTACAAAAAAAAAATAAAAATACAAAAAAATGCATCAATATACATACATGTGCATACATTTAAAATTCTTCAAAAACTTGTTTTTTACTCAGAAAAAGAATTTTAGAGACCGCACACTACGCGCAGCTTTGCCTCGGTTACACCGCACCCTACTCACACTGCTTTGCCTCGGTTACACCGCACGCTACGCGCACTTGCCTCGGATCTGCACACTACAACCCTTAACCCGGAGTGGTCTCGGTTGCGATCCGTTTGGTCTTCCTAGGCCTCTCGGATGCGCACGGGATCATTCCAAACATCCCATCCTAGCCAAGCGTCAACCACGCACGTTTGAGTCTTGAGTCACACTCTGTCCGGACTCGGTTGGTTTTACCCGATCCGTGTCATACGGCTGGATACATATACCATGCCGGCCATTTTCTGAGTCAAGGCTCGGAATTCAAGATCCCTTGCGCAAGCAAGGCGATGAAAGGTCATGCTAAAATCTTGACCTGATCTTGATTTCCGAAGCTACACCCAGACGATGTTCCGTCCCGGATATACATCCATGCTCACATGACACCATGTCATCACGCCTTTGATACGTCAGCCATGACAATATGACCCAGCCAACGCCTAATGTCACAGATCCCTTGCGCAAGCAAGCAAGAGAGGTCATGCCGAACTCTTGACCTGATCTTGACTCAGTGGCAGGCTCGGTTCACTATTCACATGGCTAACGCATCAAAACGAACATGACAGGCTCGGTCCTTAGGTTCGATTTTTCTTTTAGGCCGGTGGAAACCGCTTGCCCTATAGGACCCTCGCATGTCACCGCTGGGATGTCGAAATACGGGTGCAAAACGAGGGGCTTATAGCCGCGCGAGATGGTCTCCACTGACCCGGGATCTAGCATAGTTGCGAAAAAGAAGAGCAATCTTTTCCAACCTACCTAGGATTACGAGAAAACAACTTTTTAAGTAAATTAAAACAACAAAAAAATCATAAATAAAAAGCGGAAACCGCATGTCACATGAGCTTTCCCCCTTTTATCCAAAAGGCCTTCCCATGTCTAAACCTTACCCGTCACCCCCTCCAGCGAACCAAGAGTGGTTGAGAGTACACGGGAGCCGCCTTTTCAGTATCAAGGTCACAAGGTCCGATAGCCCTTCCGGTTCAGCGGTCCGAACAGTCCGCT
The DNA here is from genome assembly GCA_022495995.1 of Adenophora triphylla var. japonica. Taxonomy (NCBI): domain Eukaryota; kingdom Viridiplantae; phylum Streptophyta; class Magnoliopsida; order Asterales; family Campanulaceae; genus Adenophora; species Adenophora triphylla. The sequence continues at coordinate 313,948 of JAFEMH010001622.1, read as the reverse complement.
ACTCCCCCATGGCAGGATCGACGGATAACGGTGAGGGAAACGGAACCCCACCACTGAGAAACCTCCAGACAATGGAGGAGGTGCTACGAGCCTTCGAAACTCTCAAGAAGCGCCAGGAAGAGCAGCAAGCCTGGATCGTAGACACTATGCGCCGCCGCGGAGCCGTGGCAGTTCCCCAACCTGACGGAACCTTTGTTCTCATAAAGGACGAAGACATACCGGCTCCCCCGATTTCTCAAAGCTATCAGCAAGTTCCGCCTCCGCCAAGCTACGAGATCCCAGCAACGCAAAGTAGCTCTCGCTCAAAGCTCCCCTCAGGCGTCAGTCAAGCAGCTCCGACATGCCCGCCTCAGCACAGTCAGTCTCCCGGCTCTGCACATCAAGCTCAGTACCAACAGCACACATACGTGCCTGCTCCGTCAGATCCCAATGCATCTCGACATCCCCCAGGATTCAATCCTTTGCCTCTATACGAGCCTCGCAGCCACAATTTGAAATCTCAATGCCTGCCAGGGACAGACATCCCCCGCGGATATCCTGACATCTCAAACCTTCCACCATTGGTTGCCACTTGGGGCTACCGAAACATTTCCCAGGTTCCCAAACACAACCCTTGGCGGTCCGGGCAATCACGCCCTTGGCTCCAATTTCAGTAACCCAGGGTACGGGATGGTATACACTCAACTACCTCCCCAAGATTCCCGAATGGCGATCTCATCAGCCAATCCACCTCCATCCTCGGTTTCCATCCCGGAAAACGGCGGCACACCTCCGCCTACTGACCCTCATGTGGCTTGGTTGGTTGAACAGATAAAAGATATGCAAGGGAAAATGGCCAACTCTCGGAAAGACCCACTCACGCCCACAGATCCGAGCAAGGTAATTCCTCTCCCCCCAAAGTTCAAAATGCCGGAAATGGAAAAGTTCGATGGGACAGAATGCCCGAGGACCCATATCAATACCTATGTCTTAGGTATGAAGACCCGAGGGCCACACCTCAACAAATGGCAGATCACTTTCAACGCTCTCTAAAATACACGGCCTTGACATGGTTTCTTAAAGTAAAAGCAGAAAACCGCTCCACTTGGGAGCAAATAAGTGATATCTTCCTTGAAAAATACCGTGCTAACCTCAAGTGGAAAACAAATCGGCATGACCTGCAGGCCACTGAGCAGAAAGATGATGAGTCGGTGGAGGAATTTTACAAAAGATGGAATTGGAAGTTAAGCGAGATAGTGGACCTCCTATCCAAGGAAGAACAGATGAACATCTTCCACTCCTGCCTCAAACCATCGTTGAGGACATTGATCAGCCACCACCCCTATCCTGATCTTCACGCTATGGTCAATGCCGGTACCAAGTTTGAAAAAGCTTTGAGCACGCAGGAAATGGTAGCCAGTCCTGCTTCTTCCTACTGCTGCAAGGCAGTCCCGCCTAATCTGGCATACGCCCCAAACAAAGGAAAAAGGGCTACGAGGCATTCCACTACATTCGAATGAAATCCAAAGAAGCTGTGACCAAGCACTCCCAGGAATAAACGGCGGCGTTTTGACACTTCGACAACCTCGGAATGCCTCTAAGCCAAGTATTCGAGGAGTTGAAGAAGCAGAACATGCTCAAGCCCCTTGAGAATTATCAACCGAGGATTCCTAACCCGAACTTGGATATGAGCAAGCGGTGTGCTTTTCATAACTACCCCGGCCACACCACCGACAATTGCATCATACTAAAACAAGCGGTCCAAGGGCTAATTGAAGAAGGAAAGTTAGAGCGCCCCGGCGGCCCCAATCTGAGACGGAAATCTGTTCCCTGGAACAATGAGGTGAACAAGGGGAACACGGCCAACGAAGTGACAACTCTTTTGGGAAGCAACCTTTCATTCACTTCGACAACCTCGGAATGCCTCTAAGCCAAGTGTTCGAGACGTTGGTGAAGCTGAACATCCTCAAACCTCTCGAAAATTTCCGGCCCGAGGACTCTCGGACCTAACATGGACATGAGCAAATGGTGTGCTTTTCATAACTACCCCGGCCACACCACCGACAATTGCATCATACTAAAACAAGCGGTCGAGGGCTAATTGAAGAAGGAAAGTTAGAGCGCCCGGCGGCCCAATCTGAGACGGAAATCTGTTCCCCTGGAACAATGAGGTGAACAAGGGGAACACAGCCCAACGAAGTGACAACTCTTTTGGGAAGCAACCTTTCATTCACTTCGACAACCTCGGAATGCCTCTAAGCCAAGTGTTCGAGACGTTGGTGAAGCTGAACATCCTCGAAACCTCTCGAAAATTTCCGGCCCGAGGACTCTCGGACCTAACATGGACATGAAGCAAATGGTGTGCTTTTCACAACTACCCCGGCCACACTACAGACAATTGCATCACACTAAAACAAGCGGTCCAAGGCTTGATCGAAGAGGGAAAGTGGGAATGCCCCCGCGGTCCCAACACAGTCGGAAACCCTTTCCCTAGAAATGACGGGGTAAGCATGGTGGATAAGTCCTCGGCAAATTCCCGTGATGATCAGGGACGTGAAGGCAATACATGGGGCTTCATGACGAAAAATTCGGGAAAGAAAACCCAAGAATGGTTATTCCCCAACAATCCTTTCCAGCATCGGGGCACACTAAGGGATGGATCGAGCCTTCCCCAGAGATAAGGCAGTTCGAGACAGGCCGACCAAGTAGCAGCGTAAAAAACGGCGTAACCTTCAAAAACGCGGACCCACAGCCAGCAAAGAGGAAATGGTCCGGAAGCTTGATTTAACCCCAGTCTCCTAGAGTCTAGCTTTGAAAATAAAAGACCCCGAGTCTGTCGTATTTAAGTTTGAGTCTCTCGAGTCGTCTGACGGCCTTACGCCTGAAGATTATGCGTTTGTAACAAAAATCGCGCTTCCTTATGCTTCGAATAAAAGATCGACCTTTCTGAGTATCCCCTCATTGCCACTTTAACAAATGATAAATTAACTAACCAAAACAGTTAATAATGATTCACTTGATAAAGACGCAGATACATTAATGAACAATGCATTAAACAAATCTTTAAGCATGTTGTCAAACGAGAGGAAAATCGGCCCCAGTGCTTGAGAAGGTTCTAACCAAAATGAATTTGGGAGCTATTTGGAGAGCCCGAAAGAGACGCAAATCAAAAAAAAAAAAAAAAATAAAAAAAAATCATACGGTCCACCTCGTAGGTTCTAATCTTGTTCTCATTCAATCAAGTCCTCCTCGGACATTGTAATTAAGTCTTCAATTTTCCATACATAAGTCTTCTTTCTTTTCTTGCTAGACTTGAGACATTATTTTGCACCCCACATTACATTTAATGAAATGGTTTTGTTCTATGTGATCACTTGCATTGCTCAACAAGTAATTCCACAAATGTTTAATGCTTTGATTAAGTGGTGTGAGAAAGTCAATCGATAGCTCCCCATACACCTTACCATACCCCACACAAAGGCCTCCATCAAGCCATACACTTTCCAAAACATGTCCCCACCACCACCTTGACCAAGTCAACGACGACAGGAACATCAAAGGACAACAAAGGTCACTCGGCATCAAAGGTTGACCCCATGTCGACAACAATCTAGGGGCTTGCCTTCGTCCTCGTGCGCATCAAGAAAGTTCAAGCAGGGGCTTGCCTTCGCCCTCAATTGCTTCAAGAAAAGAAAAAAAAAAAAAAAAAGCTCAAGCAAAAGCTACAAAAAAAAGAGCTCAAGCAGAAGCTTCACAAAAATAAATGAGGTCAAAGACCCAGAGCCAACGATCAAGAAGCAAGGGAGTCCTTTGAAAGACCGTCAAATACGACTTGTCAAGAAATAACCTCAAGGCCCGTGCCTCATCATTGACTTTCCAGAGCCTTTTCGTCAAGGCCGCATAAATATTTATGCCACTGGCCCCCAAAGCCAAACACGGTTCAAACCCGAACTACGTCGACTGAGCTCCTTGTTTCGAGGGGAACGTAGGCAACCAGAAATGGTCTGGTCATACACACATACAAATCCACAAACCCGGTCTCATCAATGACCTCTCCTATACACAAACCTTCTTTCACACCAGACCAACTCGATCCTTGATACCGATTGACTTTCTCCTCGTGATTAATCAAAGCATATCAGGTTTAATTGTTGAATAACGCGAACATCAACAAAGGGTTTTAGGCAAACAAGTAATCATTGTGAACAAATCAAGTTTTCAAATGTCTCGACAAGTCTTCTTTTTCTACAAAAATAGGAAAATAGAGCTAAACAACGATTTTACGTCGTGAGGCTTCCATACACTTTTACAAGCTTTTCGGTACTCATACTCTCTCAAAGAGTCAAACCCAAAAAGCATTTCTTTTGTGCCTACATCAAATGAGGCATTCACACAAAAAGGGACCCATTCCCACCTTTTCAAAAATAAATACGCCCTTGCAAGTGTACATTACGAGTCATTTCTCCCACAAAGAGGGTCGAACTACGCGGACTGAGCCTCTCGGTCAGGGGAACGTGGCGGCCTTCATTGGTTCGGTCTAAGGAATACACAAAATTCCAAAAATTGACGCCACGAGGCTCGGAAAAGAAGCAAACAAGAGATTTTGCGTCTCGACAAAGCTTTAAAAGTAAATCACAAATCATCACGGTTAAAACACTTTTTGATGAGTTCAAGCACGGTCCACTCTCGATTCACAACATGCTAAAAGACAACTTAAAACATTTAACAATCAATGTGTACGCAATGACGATGAATGGATACTCGGTGTTTGAAGGTCATTCCATGCTACTCACATTTGGCCCTTCATCACTCTTTCCTTTCTTCCCTCGTCCCCAGCGAGTCTTCTTTCATTCCACATGAGCGAGTTCTGTCTCCCTCATTCCGAGATCGGGAGTCCTCCTAGTCGTGTCAAACGAACCGGTCGCTCTCGAGCATCGTTCACCCGTGCCTCGGCTCGGATCTCCTCCCTACGAGTACGCAAGGGGACCTCTCCCCGCCGGTTTGTCAACTCGAGTCCCGTAGCCAAATAAAGCGTCTCCCGTGACACCACGAGGGTTAACCCAAGCACTGCACTCCTAAGGTCGCAGTGAAATGGCAATCTTGCCCCAGAACCGCTTTGCGTCTGCTCCCCAAAACCAATTGGGTCGGCCCGACATGCTTGCTCATCTATGTATTCGGTGGTCAACCTGACACTCTCCCAGACGTCGAAGGAGCACCACATGAGGAAAGCGAGAATACTTCCATGCCCCCGAGAAAATACGAAAGGCATATGGCTCTGTCATGCGAGAAAGAAGCTACTCCACATTGGCAATGTCATCCCGGCCTAGCAAAGGCTCTGCCTCATCCCGAGCTAGCAGGAAACAAGCAACGGAACATAGAAAGAGGACCAAGGCAAACACGGAACTCGACAACATAGGAACCTTCTGAAAGGCCCTCCTAGTCTCGATCCCCCAATGCGGAACCCACCGGCGAAGGCGTGCGTACCAAGATGTGCCATCCATCTCTCCCAAGCAGATTGATCCATGTCCAAGACAAGAGGTCGCCAAGCAACGTCCGCGGACTAAGAGACGCCGGAGACTCGGGTATGGTTTGAAGCCTCTCTCGCGACCATAATGCAAGCAAATCGGGGTTTCCCCGCATGAATCGGTTCTCGTCACCGGACGATCCACACCGTGGAAGGTTTCCCGGAACGAAAGGAATGATATCCTCGCCCGCCCGACAATGGCCTGCCACATCAGCGAGCCCCGTCACATATCCTGAGGTAGCCAACCCGAAAAGAGTGGCTATCAAGCACTGCGAACGCGTCCCAGGAGACATCACTCCCGCCACCGCTCATGAAGCCCATCATGCCCATTTTATTGCTCGAGAAAACTTGCCAAAGTGCCTCGGCCTCCACTAACCACAAATGCATTCCCGGCTCATACGACATGCACAAAAATAATAATAAGCTAGCAACAATTCATAGGTCAATCCAGGGAATCACAAATACGTCATTACATCTTAAAATAAAATACTTTGTTGTGCAAATACAAGTGTTTTATTACAGTACAAAATATCTGTTGCTCTACAAAAAAAAAAAAAAAAAAAAACAACGGAAAGAGGGAAAGCAAAAGAGCCCTAATCAGGCTCATCATCATCATCCTCCACAAATGAGAAATCGGCATCTCGGAAAACTCGGCGGTCACATCCTCGTCATCGGGATACGGCACCCCTCCTCGTGCGGGTACTCAGAAGTACTACGAAGGGTGAAACCCGGTGAAAGGATCAAAGAAGGGATGCGAGGATGAACCCTCGCCTGTGCCTCCGGCGGAGGAAAGAAGCGATGAAGGGTGCGGCCTCTGAGCCCCCGAAGTCGTCCCCACATCAAAGCCGTCTTGTTCTCGAACCGGCACCTCCGTGGCCCTAGCTCGGCCCTCGAAGAAGGAGTATCCGCGAGACCTCCTCAAAGCGGCTCGAACGCCGCCGCGTGCCGCGACTGCAAGACGGCTTCCGCGAACTTCCTTGCAAAAGGCCGCATCGCCACATAACGGCGGGTCGACGTGTCAAAGGATCTCCCGAGGCACCTGCACAAGCAAACAACGAAAGAACGCTCGGCAAAATAGATACGGTCATACCCGACAAAAAAAAGAGAAAAATACGAGAAAAGATGCCAAGATGGAAAAGAGTAAGCACGCTCAGCCAGGCGCATCAGGGTCAACCGATAGGCGGCGGGAGCTGCTCGGGGACGGAGTGCAGGCACCCTCGCCTCGACGAATCCTTGAGCATACGTGAAGTCCGGCGAGGCATCGGAACATCTAGAGGACGTGACGAGCCGGTCTGTCTTTCCCTCGCAACACCTATGGCGTCCTCGGCTTTTGCACGACAGGCCGCATACTCCTCGCCCTCCGGGACGAACTCCTCGGCACTCGCGCCGGATCGGTAGCTCTCATACTCCCGGCACGTCCATATCAAGAGGACTCATCATATGGAAGGGCGGATCCCTCAAAGCCATAGGAGCGCACTGTGCCATCTTGCCCGGATAACCTCTCCCCCAGTACACGAGTCACAAGTAAGACCCCGCGAAGCCTCCATTGCCCGCATCACCCGGGGGCACCCTCGGCTCATCCTCGTCATCTGAGTCCAAGTATACGGCGGAAACCCCTCCAAACTATCCCTCTCCCGTCCTCCTCTTCCTCGAAAGGATGAGCCCGGCACATCATGGCGGGATAACCGAACATGGCCTCATCCTCCCGAGTCCAGCGGGCGCGACGGAAGATCTCATAGCACCACTTTGCAACAAAAGCGAGATAGTGCACGGAAACGAGAAAAAAGGGGGATTCCTACTCTAAGTCATCAGCACCACCGCCTGGTAAAGACTCCTGCATCTCGGCGCCTCCACCAGCCACCTCATCATCCTCTGTGAACCCAGCACCTTCCTCGACCGGATAGTCTAAGACGTCCGTAGGAGTAAGAACGAAGAAGGAAAGAGAAGGCGAGCCATCCCTCCTCTCCTTGTCCGGCCACAGGCGTACCACGTCCTCGACACCTCAACAACTCGGTCGGGCGCCCCGCGGCCTCAAACATTTCAACAAGTTCGAGACGGGCGCTACCGCGCCCTCGCGCAAGTTCGAGACGGAGGCACCACCGCGTCCTCACCGCAAGTTCAGACAGAGGCACCACCTCGCCCTCACCATAAGTCCGGACAGAGGTGCCACCTCACCCTCACCGTAAGTTCAGACAGAGGCACCACCACGTCCTCACAACAAGTTCAAACAAAGGCGCTACCTCGCCCTCGGCTGCAAGTTCAGACAAAGGCGCCATAGCGTCCTCATCATTTCAGCAACTTTGTTCAAAAAAAAAAAACGTCGGCGCGTCCTCAGCATTTCCGCGACTTCGGTCACAAGCACCTCCTCCTGCAGGTAAACACAGCAAAGGTCCAAAGACACTTTCCCAGCAGGAAAAGCCCCTACAAGGTCACGCATCCTCAGCAATTCAAACATCAGCCATCAAAGTAAGCCCGAGCTCCTCCCGACAAGTCGAGGGAAGTCGTCTGAGCTGCATATCCCCGGCACCGGCCATCATCCTTGCCCACTCAGCGGCAAAACAAGCACGAAGGAGCCGACACCTCCCGGCCACAAATCTCAAGGCACAAAACGCCTCCAAGCGCTCAGCGACAACGCAAGCACCGGCCGTCAAAGTAAGCCCGACGTCACCTTCTCGGCGGGAAGAGCCCCTGAGGCCCCAAATGACCCCCAGCGGATGAACAGCGGCGGTCATCATAAGTCCGCCCTTTTCCCCAGCAGACAGCGTGAGCCAATCGCACTTCTCACATCTCGAGGCGGCCATGCCTCCGCCACCGCCGCCCGAAGACGATTGAAAGTCCTCCGCGTGGCACCCGCCGCCGCGAAGACGATTCAAAGTCCTCCGCGTGGCACCAACCGCCGCCGAAGACGATTCAAAGTCCTCCCGCGTGGCACCAGCCGCCGCGAAGACGATTCAAAGTCCTCCGCGTGGCACCAGCCTCCGCTTGAGAAGACGATTCAAAGTCCTCCGGCGTGGCACAGCCGCCGCCCGAAGACGATTCAAAGTCCTCCGCGTGGCACCACCGCCGCCGGAAGACGATTCAAAGTCCTCCGGCGTGGCACCAGCCGCCGCCGAAGACGATTGAAAGTCCTCCCGCGTGGCACCAGCCGCCGCCCGGAAGACGATTCAAAGTCCTCACGCGTGGCACCAGCCGCCGGAAGACGATTCAAAGTCCTCCGGCGTGGCACCAGCCGCCGCGAGAAGACGATTCAAAGTCCTCCCGCGTGGCACCAGCGCCGCCGGAAGACGATTCAAAGTCCTCACGCATGGCGCAACCACATTCGAAGACGATTCAAGTCCTCATCACTACCTCCGGCCCGGAAGGCTTTAAACCACTCGGTCAGGAGGCTGTATAAATCGGCCAAACTACTACCTCCGGCCGGAAGGCTTTAAACCACTCGGTCAGGAGGCTGTATAAATCGGCCAAACTACTACCTCCGGCCGGAAGGCTTTAAACCACTCAGTCAGGAGGCTGTATAAATCAGCCAAACTACTACCTCCGGCCGGAAGGCTTTAAACCACTCGGTCAGGAGGCTGTATAAATCGGCCAAACTACTACCTCCGGCCGGAAGGCTTTAAACCGCTCGGTCCAGGAGGCTGTATAAATCGGCCAAACTACTGATCCCGGCCGGAAGGCTTTAAATCACTCGGTCAGGAAGACCGTATAAACCTCCCAAATCATTATCCCCGGCCAGGAAGGCCTTAAACCACCCGATTAGGAAAATCGTAAAATTTCCATCCCGGGACGCCACCGCGTCCTCACGATTGACCTCGGCGGTCACCACATCTTAGGATACCACCCGTCCTTATCACCGACCTCGGAGGTCACACGACACTTCAGGGCACCACCACGCCCACATACACTCACAAATTCCACGACCTGCGAACTACGACCAGGCTTGATTCCCGCCAGGGATACGTAGGAATCCTATCGCGGGGGTCCCGGCCATCGACCTATGCGGTCACCCACAGGACATCCACCACGTCCACACACAGAGTCTCGGTTAGAGGACGGCTCACGTCCTCGTACACAACACTCACCCCACACACGAACTACGATCGGGCTTGATTCCCACTAGGGATACGTAGGAATCCTATCGCGGGGTCCGGCCAGCGACCTAGCGGTCACACGACGGGACACCGCCATGTCCTCACGCGGCGACCTACACGGTCACCTTCTCTCTCGCACGCGATCCGAGATCGGGACCCTTATCTTATCGACGACCCCACTTCTTTCATAAGTGACGTCGCAGGGGCTTCGTAAGTACCCCAATCGGGATCGCTCTCCATCCCAAAGCATACGACAAAACCAGAGGCAAACTTCCGGAGGTCATAACTCCTTCATACGAACTCCGATTGAGACGTGCCATATATGGTTGGAAAGCTCTCAACGAGAGCTAGCTTGCCATCACATTCACAAGAGCATGTAAAGTCCGTACGGACCTCTTTGCATGCCAAAAGGTCCGTACGGACCTCTTTGCACGAGACATAATCATTACGAAAATCCCCTTAAAGTCCACGAGATTCCCTCAAATCCCGGAAATCTATAATTACCTAAGAGGTTCGTACGGACCTCTTTGCAGTTTTCCTACACTATAAATAGAGGGCTCCCCCTCCCTCATTTTACACACCTCCCTCTTCTCTCCTCTCCCCCCAGCCTTCAGGCTCCCCTCTAAGACCCTTCGAGGCAATCCCGGCCCCTTTCGGATCCTTCCGAGGCCTTCCGAGCTCCCTTGTGGTGCTCCGAAGCCTCTCCGAGCGCTCCCGCAACGCTCCCGCGCTGCCCCGAGGCACTCTTGAGGTACTCTGAGGCCCCTCGTGGTACTCCGAGGCCTTGCCTGGTCTTTCCCAAGGCGTCCCGGCTCTTTCCGAGTCAAACCGGCGATCCCAAATCACGCCGAACCTCTGCCCGAATCCAACCGACGATTCCAACGCATGCCGAACCTCTGCCCGAATCCAACCGACGATTCCAACGCACGCCAGAACCTGCCCGAATCCAACCAGAGCGATTCAGCGCACGCAGAACCTCTGCCCGAGATCCAACCGGCGATTCCAACGCACGCCGAACCTGCGCCCGAATCCAACCGAAGATTCCAACCCACGCCGAAACTACTGCCCGAGTGCACACTTGACAATCCCGAGGCACGCCGAAGTTACGTCCGCAGACAACCGGCTCCTTAGAAGCAATCCGTCCGTCCGGAGCACTATTTCATCCTCAAGCACTATTCCCCAGCGGAAGACAGACACGAACCAATATTGGTAAGGCTTCCTTCCTACACTATTTCAATACATTTCAATAAAGCAGTGTACAATGTAGACATCCGATACAGCATGCATTTTTAAAAGCACACACACACACACACAACAGTTAAAGAATATAAGGGGTACCGAAAGACTCGTTTTTACGAGGCGACTCGGGTGAGCTCTAAGATTCTAATATTCTCTTCCCTAGGAGTAACTTGACCTCCGAACTCAAAATCTCATCACACAAAAACGGTTTATTATTATTTTTAAACTGATGCCCTTTTTCAATGTTTTGGGCTTACTAATAAAAACGGCGTGGCGACTCTACAAAGCAAAACACAGCGAGACACCTCCACCAACGAAAACGCTGCAAAGCGGGAAATGCCAGATGCCGAGGCGCGATTGCGCTGCCTCTCGGATCCGGGTAATTTCAGGCGTGAGGCCATTATGGGTGCGGAGGACCTGACAGTTTCCGAGAGGAGGAGGGCCGAGGCGAGGGCCAATCCTCATGACAGGAGCGGAGATGTGGTGATCGATTATGAAGCTTATGTCAAAAGGCAGGAGAGGAGGACTCCTATGCTACCAGCTAGGCTACAGGAGGTGAGAGACGACGCTAGGGCTACCAAGGCCCTGACAGAGGCTGGTCTGATAGATCCTGTTCCTACACCAGAGCTTGGTAGGAGGAAGACCGACATTTTTCCTGTTCAGAAGAAGAAGACTCGAAGGGGGAAGAAGAGGGGAGAGGCCAGTTCGAGTGGTATGGAGTGACTCTGAGGTTTCCGAGTATCCCTTTCTTGTCATGGCAGACACATTAGTTTGATTATGTATCTTAATTTCTTTTAGCAGGTTGCCAGTTGTAGGAATGAATCGGGCTTAGACTCATCAAAAAGTTTTTAACTTGTAATGAATATTTGAATTGCTTCAGAGTTTTTCGAGACGCTTTCATGGTCTGATCAGTTGTATTGATGCCAGAGTATGACTTTTATTTGTGTTTTAGACCTAACCGTTTCCGGCTGCCTACGTTCCCCTCATTTTGAGGAGCTCAGGTCTTCGTAGTTCAACCCGGTCGATTTTGTTTTTTTTTTTTTGTTTTTTTTTTTGTTTGTTTTTTTGTTTGTTTTTTTTGTTTTTGTACGGCCTGTTTTTTACCTAGGCCGCCCTTTTTCGGGTTTTCAACCTAGTTGGGTATTACTCTTTTAGCACTCTTCTTTTTTTTTGACTCGGTGTTTTACGCGTAGTATCTGCGCAGCTTGTCACCATTCACTGGGTGTACAAAAGGATTTCCGTCGAGGTCTGCAAGTTGCATGGCTCCTCGGAGAAGATCTTACGGACGACGTATGGCCCGACCAGACAGGGCTTCCATTTGCCGAGGGGTTGATACGGGGGGCTTCTCTTTTAAGACGAGATCACCTTCTCGGATTTCCCGATGCTTTACTTTCTTGTCGAAGGCTGCGGCCATTACTGCCTTGGTAGGCTCGGATGTGTTCCATTGCTTTCAATCGGCGTTCATCTAGCAGGGCCAATTCATCATGGCGACTCTGGAGCCATTCGACCTCGTTGATCTGGCTTTCCAACAGCACACGGAGTGAGGGGATTTCCAATTCGATTGGGAGCATGACTTCCATTCCGTAGGTAAGGGCAAATGGTGTTTCTCCTGTTGCCGTTATGACGGATGTTACGTAGCCCGAGTGCAGTGTAGCTTCTCGGGCCAATCTCTGCCTCGGACAGCCATTTTTCGGATGATGTTTTCCAAAGTCTTGTTTGCTGCCTCGACGGCTCCGTTGGTTTGGGGCCTGTAGGGAGATGACTTGTGACGGGTTATTCGGAATTCTGTCAGCAGCCTTTCGCATTCCCCTTCGAAGTGGGATCCATTATCTGAGATGATTTCGGCTGGCAACCCGTATCGGCATATGATGTTCTCTTTGATGAAGAGGGCTACTTTCCTTGAGTTGAGGACTTTGTAGGATTTTGTAAGGCATCCTTTTCAGCTCCTTCGAAGAAATTACCAATCTGCGTCTCTTTAGGCTCTTCACAGTTCCCAAATTCACACTCGTCAAAATCTCTTCGGCAGCTTGGGCTCGATTTTCCTCTTTCAGAACAACACCTTAAAGATTTTTGTTCTCTTTTTTTTTTTTTTTTTTTTTAATGTGTCTGCTTCTTTATCTAATGAATCATTATTAAATGTTTTTCTTTCTTTTTTTTTATTAATTTATCATTAGTTAAAGTGGCAATCAAGGGATACTCAGAAAGGTTCGTCATTTCATTAGGAACGAAAAGGAATACAGCATTTGCTACAGACTCGTAGTCTTCAGGCGTAAGGCCGTCGGACGACTCGAGAGACTCGATCTTAACCATGAGAGACTCGGAGGACTTTTCCTAGATTGACACAAAGGGACGGGGGACCAATCCAGGCTTGGTGATCATTTCTCCTTTGGTCACGGACGGGCCTGAGAGAGTTTCCCGATTCTTTAACGGCATTGCTGTCAGTGACCTCATGACTCGGGGGCTGTCTCGTTTCTGTTCTCCTCCCTCGATCATCGCTACCATTTCTTTGACTGAGCTGAAATCAATCAGATCTGGCACCTGGATTTCTTCCCCGAATAACTGTTGCATAATCGGACCATCCCAATCATCTGAAAAGACTTCTGTGGCTTTGGCTTTCAGTACGGTCAATTCAAATTCAGGTTTCGGACCTTCCTGGGCAGTAGGAATTGTGGTTGTGAGCTTCTCGAACTGTTCCACTAGGCTTGGCACGCCTTTGAAAGTGTAGTCACTCTTCATGGTAGTGGTAGCCCCAGATATCTTGTGTAGGTCCAGGAACATTCTATGGACCGGGTTAGCTTTGGCTCCCCTGAATTTGTTGAGGCTATCCTGTAGCTTCGGCCACCCTTCTGTGGGCTCTGTGATGTTACCCGGTTGTGTGGGACCCTTTACGAAGTAGTCAGCCAAATTAGGACTGAAAGGAAGAGTTTTAGGGTCGTCGACCGGGACCCTTCCTGTGATAGCTCCAAATCCTTTTCCTTTTGCGGTGTCCGGCTGAGGAGGCCTCATATCCCGGGTAGTGGCGAGTTTTCTGTCCTTTCACCTCGATGAGTTTGTGAGTTCCTTGTTGGTGCTTCCCCAGACCGAGGCCAGGTAGATAGCTCATTTTTCTCATCATTTTCAAGACCGGAGGGATTTTATCCCGGGTTATTGTCAGATCTATGTTGCACACTTGGGCTTTGGGAGGCTCGACCGTGAAGCCCGTTAGCATGAGACCTTCCTCATTATGTTTGATTTCCAGAATAGGTATTCCACCTGTATCTGTGCCCTCCAAGGTGACTAAATCTTCGTAAATGGTCGCCAGGTCCCCATTCGAGACGAATTTCACACACTGGTGGAGGCTTGAGGCAACCCCTTTGACCTGATGCAGCCAAGGCCTTCCCAATAAAGCATTAAAAGTGATCGGGATGTCAATAACCTGGAATTCCACAGGTATCAATTTCTGTCCAAACCAGAGGTCCAAGGTAGCAACTCCAAGGACTGCTCGAGATGTCGAGTCGTAAGCTTTGACTGTGAGGGAGGAAGGCTTTAAGTCCGTGGACTTGATGTCAAGTAGGCTCATGATCTTTGCTTGGGAAGAATGTTCATTCGGACCCATTATCAACCAGGACAGGAAGGCGTCGTTCATCCAATTGGGGATTTGTGATGAAGAGAGGCTCATTATGATCGGCCCCAAATTGAGGGAGGTCGAGATGCGTGAAAGTGATTATGTTCCCGTAGTGGATGTTTCCAATCACCGTACCACGTCATCGGGAGTAGCATCAATAGGGACCAAGGTGCGGGCCGGGCTTTCTTCCGGCTTTAGCTTGTGTGGATAGGATGAGGTGAGCGGGGACCGTAGAGAGATGTTGGCTGTGTTTGCTTGGCCCGGGTGAGCACGGGATCCTCTTTTCGAGGTCGGGAGCTTCGGTGTCTTAGCATAGGGGCGGCGGTTCTCCCGGGTGCTTGATGCGTGGCCTTCTTATGCGCCTTGGGATTCCCATGGAAGATTTGCCGGATCGGGTCAACGAGGTTGACTTCTCATCGATCGCTTCTTGACTAGATTTCTTCAACGCCGCTAAGGTCAACGGGGAGCCTTTTTGGCTATCGGCCACCTGGCACGACGGAGTCTAGCAACGGTGAGGGGCCGAGCTGTACTAGCCTCCTCACGGGCGGCTCATGACCGCTTCCCAAGTCAGCGAGGCCTTTGAGTCCGGGTTGTGTTGTTGCCCCTTGGATGGCCCACGTAGCTAGGGTATCCTCCGATTCGCTCCCATAGTCTACAGCTCATAGTTATCATACAACAAGAGTCGCTATTGTCGGGACTCGGCGGCTTTTCGATCTCATCCAGGTATAGTGCAACCATTACGGTTCACTTTACGTAATACTCGTAGTGGAGATGATTATAGAATTCGGTGTATGGGAGGTGCATCCGGTATCATGCCGGTTTCCGGGACTTCTCGAGAGCCGACATACATTCGGGAAGGTGACCTCTTCTTGGGTAACCACGACAAGGAGCGTTACTTTGTTCACGGGGTGGATTTGATCTCGATCATGGTTATTTTCTCATTTGGGCGGATGGGAGTTAGTTTCCCTCTCTCTATCGGATCTTCGACTATCGGCTGGATCGGATGCCTCAAAACCCTTTCCCCAAAGCATGGTAGGCGGTGTTGAATTCTAAGACATCCACATGTTCGAGACCCGGGAAACTTCATGGCCTTCGTATCCTCGGTTTCATATTCGTCTTCCGAAGTTTCTTCGTCGTCGCTTCGACAACCAACCATTGTGTCGGCTCCCGTGGGCTCATTTAGGCATGATTGTTCCAAATTGTTTCTGGATGCGGGGCCTCGGTTGACTCTTCGCTTTCATCATCATCATCGTCGTCGCTGTCGTCGGAATCATCTTCCCATACTACCGGGATTTCGGGGTGAGAGGGAACGCCGATCAAACCCGTTAGGGGAATATGGGTGCGTGCGGCCGCGAAATTGTCATATGCTCCCATTCCCGGAAGTGGTAATTGTGACTCGGCTTCTCCTCCCGAAGCTGCGGGGATGAGTGAGAGGGGTGGCACGTATTTGACACCCGAGGTAGAATGTAGAAGGATTCTTCCTCCTACGATTCTTCGGTTTATTTGCCTTCGGGATCGTATTCGACTTCTCCGATAGCCGGTTGCAGAAGTATACTAGCTCCAGATGTTCTTCGGCTTCTTTGCTGATAAGCCCCAGTACAGGCGCCCGCCTGAAGCTTTCTTGTTCAATCTTTCTTGATTGTTCTAACCATCTTGTGTAAATGGTTTTCTCATATTTTGACCGGAACAGCCCCAGTTCTCCAGTATCGGCTTTCCCTTCATTCGAGAAATAGCGGGCCTCGTATTCTTGCAAGGAGTCTCTGACATGAGACCAAGGTGGGCTGATTCGTTCAATATCCTCAAGGCTGAGGGGGAATCCGAATTCAGGATCCTCGACGAGGTTGGCCACGGGTATTTGGGGACCTTCATCAGCATCTTCCTGGGCATGCGAAGGTTCTCCGCATTCAATCATATTTACCTGATTATGGTTCCTTGGCAGAGGATTTTTGACTGTATTAGGCCCCTCGGGGCCTTCCAACTTTCCTTGCTCTATCAATCCCTGGATTGCCTTCTTCAAAGTGAAGCAATTATCTGTTAGATGTCCATGGGCTTGATGAAAAGCGCAATACTTTGCAGTATCCACGGGAGCATTCGGATTTCTGGGTTGGAAATTCTCCAAAGGCCGCAGCAAGCCTTCTTTCACCAGTCCCCTAAAGATGTCGTTCAGGGGCATTCCAAAGTTTTCGAGGTTCATGACCCGTGAGTGCAGGCTCTCATTTGTTTTACGGGAGAAAAAGAAGTTGTGTTATTACATTCCTGTCCCGCATAATTAATCACCTCTTTGCCTTTAGCGGGAGCAGGGGCAGTGTTTGCAGGAGGAGCCCGATATATGTAAGCAGATGCAGCAGCCGGTTGCTGATTGTAAGCCTTTTCAAACTTAGGCTGCGGAGTTAACCATGGCCCGTAAGTGCGAGTACGGGAAGTGACTCGAGGGAGGCTCTCGGATGTGGTTTCGAGGCATAGTGGAAGATGTCAGTTGTTCCTCTTCGGAAGGAGGGATGGCCATTTCGGCGAGTTTCGAGATTCCACCGCTTGTAAAAAGTCCCCAACATTCTCATCGGGATCTTCTTGTTTGTTGTTTGTAGGTCAACCCTATTTGTTTCCCACTCCCAGTTGGCCTTATATTTCTCTGTGAAGGCATTGGTAATCTGGTCCCACGTAGCCACGGCCGGGTTTTAAACGGAAGAACCATTTTAGAGCCTTTGGACTTCAAGGAGAGGCTGAAATAATCGCCCAAGCTGCCGATTGGTACACCCTTTGGCCTTCACCGCCAAGGTATACGTATCCGAGATGAGTTTTCGGGCATGCGGTCCCATCAAAGAGGTCAGTTCGGCATAACAAATTTGTGAGGCGGGGAACGATGGAGTCGAGGTCCGTAGGCGGAAGCGAACTTCTTAGCGATCAACTCCATCTGCGCTTTCATTTCCTTGTGTTGTTCCATGAACCGGGCCGGATGAGGGTCTTGTGGCGGAGCGTGGCATTTGAGCCGGAGAGGGGGTTACCTGGAGGCGGGCGAGGTGGATGGAATGGCCGGCCGGGGACGTAGAGTGAAAACTTGTCCTTGGTGAGTTACCACAGGGAGCATGAGTAGGAGCTTGAGCAAAAGGATAGAACCTTGCGGCTTGGCTTCTTTGTGGGTTTTCAAGCTAGGCAAAGTGGGTGGAGGTAGTCTGTTGTGGCCAGGATAACTTGGATTTCAGTGGGGCCCGTAAGTAGGCTTAGGTGCGAGGCTTTGTCCTGTTGTTGAATTGCATAGGTGGTGAGGCGATGGTGTATAACGAGAATGCTGCGGTCCGGTAATTCGATGGCCAGGATGGAGGTTTGGTAACCCATCGAACCCCGAGTGAGAAATGGGTTTGTGAAAGTGGGAGGAGCGTGAGCTAACATCATTACGAGGAGGGGCTCCTGGCGGTTTGTTGAGGCATGCGAAGCTGTTGTTGTGGCCCTTTGAGCTATTCTTTGTGAAGGTCCGGATTGATCGGTTCCGGGCGAGGTGGCATTCCAATTTGTTGGGGCATTAGAGATAACACCAACCATGAGAAGACATTCCGTGCTTGGCTTTATCCCGTTGAGGAGCTGTAGGCGGTTTGTGCCGTCGGGGCTGCGTGGATCCGGTGAGTACGAAGGCTGGGGGGCTGGGCTGACCCGAAGACCTAGGAGCATGGGTTCGGTAGTGGTACCATAGGAGGTGGGTGGTGGCATCTGGAGTAATCGTGGCGGCTGAGAGTGGGATTGGCATCCTCGTCTTCTTCCACGGTGAAGGTGCCATCGGGATTGAGGCCGGCGGCCAAACCGTGGCTCTTAATAGCCTCCATAAGGCTATTCGAGTGTGCTTCTGTCGTAACCTCATCTACATTACGCTAATTGATTCCATTTGTTGTTACATGCGAGGGGTCCGGGAGGCGGAGTGACGTTATCCCCATCATTACCGGGCGATGCGAGACATTACGAAACCCGGAGTCGGAATAAACGGTGAAGGCGATGACGCGCTTGACTCTTCCCGACTAATCAAACGGTGACCGGTGTCAGGAACCAACCTTTGTGAGGAGGCTGCGGGGGAAAGACACGAGGGTTCGAGATGTGCAGGAATTGAAGGAGGGTAAGTGTTTGGGCTTTGGGCTCATGCAACATGCGATTATTTGTTCACGTTTACTTAAAACATGTTTTATTAACCTAATCGGTTGGAAAAGATTTCTCTTCTTTTTCGCAAACTACTCTGGATCTGGATCGGTGGGCCCCGTCACTACGTCTATAAGCCCCTCGTATTCCACTGTATTTCGACCTCCCGGGGTGGGACGGCCCGGGCGAGGGTCTGTAAGGGCAAGCGGGTCCCACCGACCGAAAGAAAAACGATCCTAAAAGTCTGACGGGTAATCGAGTCTTAACGAGCATTCGATGTAAATTACGGACAAAGCTGACGTCAAAGTCAAGATCATGTCCAGGAGCTCGACAAAAGTCGGCATGATTTGGGTGATAAATGTCCACGATTGATCTTGACTTGTCGTCAATTAGCCGTAATTAGGCATGGAATAATCATTAATCCTTGATGACTCGGTGTCAATCTTTGGGAGTCGGTGTATAATTTGTGCCGATCGGGCCGAAGTCAAGGCGCCGGTCAATATCTTGGTCAAAGTCTGCGGCAGAAAACCGGCAGAGCTTCGACTGATTAGGGTCCCCGAAAGATATTGAGTCGGTCTGCCGACAAAGGCTTGAAAGGAAAGGTCTATACACAGACCAAACTAAAAACCAATCGGGTCTCGGACAAAGTGTGTCACGGACAAGTGCATGGTCGACACGAGGCTCCATGGGATGTTTGGGTAGTCCTGTGCTTGCACCGAGAGGCGTAATAAGACCAAACGGGCCGCGACAAGGATTTCCCCGGGTTAGGGACGTAGTGTGCAGTGTAAGGTCACGTGCGCGTAGTGTGCAAGCAGTCTATTTTCTTTTTCTGAGTAAAATAGAAATTTTTTATGTGTCTTAAAAATATGATGCATGATTTTTTTTTTGAAAATTTTCTTTTTTTTTTTGAAATTTTTTTTTTTTGAATTTTTTTTTGAAATTTAATGAACATATAAGCACATAAGCACAAGAATTCCGACAGTTAGGGACATGATTTCGACAGTCAAAATTTTGACTTTTTCCGAGGCGGCCAAAACAACACGAAAATGTGCAAAAATCAACACACACAACAAATGATTTTCAAAGCCGGGACGGAAGCTTGACCCTCAAAAGCTTTTCTTTTTTTTTTGAAAACGATGATACCAGTACGTGGGATTGTTAAACCACAATTTATCCCCGACTCGTGTTAGGAGGCAATAACGGGAAGTTTAATGGTTTCCACCAATATACCAAATATCATTTTTTTGTAAAAGCTTACAAAATCCCCAGCGGAGTCGCCACTGTGATGATGTGCCGCCGCCAAAATTTTTCTTTTCGAAAAATTATAATGGTTTAACTTTGAAATTCTTCGTTTCTTTGAAAAACCTATCGAAAAAGACCGGAGTCGCCACGCCATTTTTGTTTTAAGGGCCAAAACTTTGAAAAATGCCCGATATTAGAGATTTGGGTTCGGAGGTCACGTTACATGCCGGGAAGGACGTTAGTGTACACCCGGAATGCCTCGTAAAACGAGTCTTCCAAGCTGAAAATCATTTGTGTGTGTGTGTGTGTGTGTTTTGGCCAAAATAAGTTTAAACTCAGAAAAGTAAAAATTGGGAATTCTTTATTAGGATTTGGACAGATTCCATGATTTTTGGTGTGATTTTTGGGTAGAGTTTTGGTACTCGAAAGATTTTTGGAAGTTGAAGAACACTTCTGCCAGAATGAAAAAGGCAGTGGACACTTAATTTTGAAATAGATTTAAGGGCTTCAAAACATCATAATCTGAGAAAACTCAGAGAATAAAAGTTGTTCCAGACACCTTAAATAAGATTTATGTGAAAGAATTTTCCATTTTGGAGAAGATTTGAGGACCCAAAACCCTCTGGAAATATCAGATATGAGATCTGGACTCCCAGAGACTGGTGATTTGACCTTCAAAAGAAAATTTGAAAAAGGGAGTTTTACTCACGTAAAAAATAAAGTAAAAATATTTCTAGAAATCTATGGATGTTGGCTACAAAAAGTGTTTTGTAGTCAATACCAAATTCCAAGTTTATCTGTGTCAAAAAATTTAGATCATGGACTGGGGTTTTAGAAAATTGCTACTGGACAGCAACTTCTCAAGAAGGAAAATGTGATTTAAAAGGGGGTTTTGGCATCCATGCTTGTCCCCATTTCCCTAGGTTTTGATTAGTGATCACTTGACATTTTAGTGGTGAATCAACTATATCAAACCATCCTTGGGGTACATTAGGACTAAGCACTTCATTTGCTTGGGAAGGGGAATTTTATCCTTTGAAAATGAGATTTGATGTATGAAAATGATTTTAGGGTTTTGAAAATGGGTTTTCTTTGCAAGTAAGCAAGAATGCTTTGAAAATAATGTTGATCCTTGTAGAAGATCATCCATGGAGATGAACTTCCATGGTGATCTTCTTGGATCTAAGACAAGAAGATGAATGAACTACATTTTGTAGCTTGAAAATGCATGCATGGATGAGAGATTTAGGGTAAGAAGAGGGAGGTTATTTGTGTTTGAAGGCTTGAATGTAAGAGTGTTTAAGGCTTGAATATGAGAGTGTTTGAGTGAGTGTGATTTTGGTTGAATAGTTGAGAAAAAGGTGACAATTCTATGGAATTCTCACTGTTTTCTCTCTATTTTCGCCAAAGTACAGTTGAGGAAATGTGTTATTCTCTTCTATTTTTGAGACTGGAGGGCTCAATTTATAGCCCTCTAAAAAATGCAAACTCATCCGCGCGGATAGGACCTTGAGCGTGCACTGTTCATTAAATGCTGCTTCAGGCTTTGGACAAGAGGAATATTTTTCAAAAAAAATCAAATTAATGTAGCTTTTGTTCCAAATAGCTTTTTTTTTTTTGGTTTTCTTTAATTTCTTTTGCTTTTTTGATTCCTTTCCTTGGTTTATCCTTAAATAACAATGCCCACTTTGCCCTTGCTTGGTTAGAAATGTTAGGAATGTTAGGAATTGTTAGGAATGTTATAACTTTCGTTAATTTTCTAACGAAAATACTAACAAGCTCAAATTGGAGCACTTACACTCGTACGTAAGAGTCACGGGTAACCTACAAAATCAGACACAAGGGTTACAACATAGCTGAAGCGTAAAAATTTGTACATAAAGAGAGGGGAAAGAGTAAAAGGTATACCCCGCTGGCACCGTCCGGGGGAAGCTGAGCAGACTCGACCTCGTCAGCCTCTGTAGGCGTCAAATCTACCCTCACCTGCCGGTCACCCATCGACACAAAAAAGTGGTCAGGAAACGGGGGCATGTCTACGATCTCAGGATGCCCAACACCTATCGGCTTCGGGACATCTAAGCCCTGATCCCATATACCGGCATCCTCACCAGCCCGCCTCACCACCTGTGGCGACCTCAGAAAATGCTCCACGAAGGTCAGATAATCCATATCAGCCCGAAACTCAGAAGCGGGGATCCCATGCAGATATTCCTCCCTCCTCGCCAAGCGGTTGGGATACCACATGTTCCTAGGAGGGTGTTGCGGCGCATAAAGCGGAGCCCAGGCATAATGCTGCCTAGCCACCCGATCTCCCAGGTACATCTCATCAACACACAAGCCAACCAACAACCTACGGGAAGCAGTAACATCCCAGACATCACCAACTGCCTCTGTAACCGCGGGAGTCCAAGGATAAAGCAGGAACTCATTCCTCCAGGGACCACCAAGAACAGCCCTCAACTCAGATTCCCGGACCGTCTTTTGGACCCCTCATCCCTGTTCGCCTTCCTCCAATAGCACAAAACAGGCACATCCCGGGTCTGATCACGCAACGTAAACGGGGCAACATTGAATACCTCATAGACCCACGCCTGCAAAAGATACAGAAAGCAGATATTCGTAAGGATATAAAGGACAAGCAACAAGTAAAAAGACAATAAAAAGGACGAAAAGCCGATATACCTCCAGAACAAGCTGAAACGCATCAAAGGAAGAGGTATTGGACCTCGAAACGATGTCCAGAGCCCGATACAGCTCAGCCAAGTCGGCTCCCCCCCACGAGATGTCACGCACCAAGTCCAAGTCCGCAAAAGCACCCAACAAAGAAAAACGGCATACTGGGCCTGAGTTGGGAAAAAGGGTCACTGAGAAGCCATACCAGAGGAACCCCCGGATAAGTGCGTCAAGCCCATACAGGCCAAGAATATACTGATCAATGGCAGCCTCTAACCACTGCATACAACTTTCCAAAGATCAATGCCGAAAGTCCTGCTCGAACCCAAACTAGCACCAAACAGCTGGGTCTGACGAGCCGAGTCAGCATGGAGGGTCTCATCATACGGGAGCTCAATGTCAGTAAACCTTAACCCGGTGAGAGCAGCAAAATCTGTAGGGGTAACTGTGGTCTCACCCCAACTCAAGTGGAATGTGTGTGTCGTGTCCCACCAGAATTCTCGACACACCTTCACCACAGCTGTACACCGCCTGGTCTGGCCCATCCGTAGCACCATATCGAAAAAAGGAGCCAGACCCATGCTCTTTATCCGCTCACGAGGACTACCCTCACCAGCCGGCAGAGATGCCCACAACTCACCAACCGCCTTAAGGGAGCTACGCCCTTTCATCTTCTTCCCCTACAGGTAAACACAGCACAGGTATGTTACATTACTCGCATTTAAATTATAACACTTGATGTATGCATGTAATATTTTTTGTTGCTAAATAAAAAAAAAACTCTCTTACCTTTATCCCAATACGGGAGCGAAGCCCCGTGGAGCCGTGATGCTCCTGGCTCGCGTAAAAATCAGACTGATTCCGCAGCGGAAAATGCAACCTCGAAGATCGGTAGTTGCGCAAATCCCGTCGCCTCCTCGCATCCGCATCCCCACCAGCATCACTCCTGTCGCTCTCCCCGGCGTCGTGGTCAACACCCTCGTTATCATCACTACCACCTTGACCGCCACCATCACCACCAAAGCTGCCGCCATAACCACCGCTATAGCCGCCACCACTACCGCCAATACCTCCATAACCACTACCAAAACCACCAAAACCTCCGCTGCCACCAGCACCATGGCCACTGCCGCCTCCACCGCTGCCACTCCCGCCAGCATAGCCAAAGAAACCACCAATGTCGCCGGAGTACGAGCCCAGAGACTGATAATCTGGGCGATTAAGCAAGGATTCCAATTCGGCCCAATCAGGATTATCCATGGCAAATCCTTTGCAAAAATTGACACAAAAGCAATGGTTTCACTCAAATTTCTCGGCCAAGCTCTTGGAATTTCGTATCAATGGAGAAGAAGAAGAATGGAGGAAGAGGAGGAAGACAGACGCAGATAAAAGGACCGATCGAGAAAATCTGACTGGCTCAGGAAAGGGTCGATCAACCCTTCTTATAAAGGGCCTATCGAACCTTTATTTTGGTCTTCTTCTTGATCGACGAACGGCCTAGATCTCATCTCAACTGCACTGATCCTCGTCAAAATGTCCTTAGCCAATCAGGAGAAAGGGCCGATCGACCCTTCCTTCTCCCCACCTCGGTAACATCATCTCGGTCAAAGTCCTTGACTAGACAAATAAAGTGCCGATCGCCCCTTTCCAATGATCAGATTTTCTCAATTTTACCCTTTTCTATTTACCTATCATATATATCTTTTTATTAATTTTCCGGGTGACCCCCACATAGTCATACTCTCGTAAATTCCGGGTGACTCCCACACAGTCATGCTCTCACAATTTTCGGGTGACTCCCACATAGTTGCACCATGACTCCCGCGCGGTCATACAGTGACTTTCACGCAGTCACATCTTCACATTCTAGGATGACTCCCACGCAGTTACGTATCCTTGGGTGATTCCCACACAATCACATCTTTGGTTTGAGACACCACACGTCCTCCATTCTTGGGTACTAAACGCCCACTTTTCTGAACTACGACTCGGCTTGATTTCTCTTGGGATACGTAGGTAGCCCGACAAGGGTTCAGCCGCTCGACCTACCTGGTCACCTTTCATTTGCGACTCAGCTCGAGTTCAATCATCACATCCGCAAGCTCATCGTTCCACCCCTGAAATCCCTTTTTTAGGACGGATCCTATCATAATCGTCGACCCCACTTGTATTACAAGAAGCGTCGCCGAGGGGCTACTGTTAGTACCCGGTCCTAAAAGAGACATTTTAAATGTTTTGGACTGGTTAGGGTTGACAAAACCCTAATTAGTCTTTTAACACATTTCTCTTTCTCGCGCCGTCAGCAGCTTGCGTGAAAGCCACGCCTGGAAAAGGACCGATCGACCCTTATCAAAGAGGTTCGATCGACCCTTATCAAAGGGGTTCGATCGACCCTTCTTTGAAGTGCCGATCAACCCTTTCCTTTAGTCCGGTCCATTTCCAGAGCACTATAAATACGTGCACTCGGTTCACATTTCCGACACACACATTTTCAACGGAGAAGTCAAGACTATACTTGAATTTTCCTTCCGCACATCTCCCAACATTCTTCGAATCTTGCTAGATTCGACCCCCAAAGCCTTGCCACAATTGGTAAGTCTTTTATTCCTTTCTTTATTATTATTATTGCCATACTAAATGATTTATTTGTATGCTTAATATGTTTTAATTATGCCTATATGCTAGATTTAGGACTATTTTAATATATTTAAGTATGCATAGCCGATGATGATCTAAGGTTTCGTCCAAGAAACCCGATGGATCTAGGAACTATTTCTTTCCTTCCACCTTAGTAATAATCATCCCATGATCAACAATTCCCCAAGGATGAACGTTGATTAGTGCACCTTCCGAGGGCCTAAATCAAAGGTTCTAGGGTGTGATCATCAATTAATTCTTTCTCTCCCCTCCTCCTTATGCATGATCCCGCTTCTTCTATCTATTCCTGTAAACACCGCACACAACCAACACCCCACATACTAGAAAGATCGATCCGTCGGGCAATGGGAGTGATAACGTTTCTTCTTCTGTTGTAACTTGACCCCCGAACCCAATCACATGTTTAGCCTTTTTTCAATGCTTTGGGCTATATCAAAGCGGCGTGGCGACTCTCATAAAATTAAACTAATATTTTTAATATGGTTTAAATCGAGTGTCACTTAATGAATATCCCATTTCGGTTCGACCTTTCATGATTATTTATTTTAAACCTCCGAATGCGTGTTGCATCGGGACAGGGTATTCACACTATGGGAACTCTTCAAGTGGAGTTATTAGCCTAGGCGTTATCAAATAACAAAAAAAAAAATTAAACTGGAATTTGCAAAGCCGGATTTACAAAAAAAAAAATTATTTTTAAAACCAGAAAATGGAGTTCCGGATTTACCTAAAATTAAAACCGGAATTACAAATTCCGGATTTATTTAAAATTCAAAACTGGAATTCTAAATGCCGAATTTATTTCAAATTAAATCCGGAAAATGAAATGCCGGATTTACATTAAAACCGGAAATTGAAATTTCGAATTTTAAAAAAAAGTGCTATTTTGGTAAATAAGTTTTTTTGGTAAATAAATATTTAAAAAAAAAAAAACTCCTACTTTGGAATTTTCATCCAATATATACATTTTGGAACTATTTTTTTTTCAAATTTGAACATTTAGGAACGGGGGTGCGTAGCAAAAAACAAAGTAATTTGAATCCAATAAGCTAAAATTTTCTGTCAACCCATACAACAACTGTTCAAAATTACTTTGTTTTTACATTTTTGTTTACTCTTCCGTCCCTAATGTATATTCAAATTTGTAAAAAATAAAATAAAGAAATAATTTCACAACGGAGTTAAATATCTAAAAGATCACTAGCCTATAGAACTCTTTACGAAAAGGTCCCAATTAACGGTTAATGGACGGAAGTTTTAACAGAATGACTAAAAGGTCCCAATTATAATAGTTCAAGGATGAAAAAGGCTTAGAAAATAGTTCAAGAACTAAAATGTCCCAATTAAAATAGTTTAAGGACCAAAAAGGTACTTTTCTCGGACTAATTAACTTCAAAACTTTTAAGAATTTGAACATTAAACTCAACTCAGATATTTAATACTCGTAGTTATCCTAATAAACTACAATCAAAATAGCCATAAATTTCTCCAAAATAAAATAAACAAAGATGGAGCAAAAAGAGGTGGATTGGACTCACTTGGTCATAAAACTGAAGTGATTGTGCCAAACGGCTTTCTTGTCTCTAAAGAATCAATTAAGTGCTTCTGAAGCAGCTTTAAGTACTTTGTAGCCTCCATTAGAGGATCTTCAACCTACAGCAGTAAATATACCCACATGAAAATATTTTTGTTCTCACAGAACCCAAAGACAGTAAGTCTGACAAGGACAACAGAAACTTGAAAGAAGGGAGGGACTTTTTTTTATTCAGACACGGGAAACAGGTCAACCTGCAATAACTTCTCTCCATTCGGATCCTGATCTACCGGCTTGACATTTCGTTTTCCAGATTTAGAAACACTGCTGACGGTTGATTCCTCACTTTTAACTTCTGCCTCCTAAGAAACAATAAAAACAATTGCAGGTCATAGAGGAAAATTGTATAAACATTCTTTCTCTTGAAATAAAAATGCAATGATGAATACTTTCTTAGCTCGTGCTTCGGCTTTCCTCTGTTTTTGCCTCATTTTCTTTTTCTGGGAAGCGGGCAATTTTGCCATTTCATCATCCTCCTCAGCAGAAGATTTTGGAGGAGAGTCATAAAGCTTAATGTAGCATCTGCAACCCAATGTTGATAATCAAAAAATGCAATTCCAGAAGACAGTGAACTATATGATGCTAAGAGAGAAAACAAGCTATATGAGTTGGCATATGCACTTATTTTGTAGTCCCTCAGTTTCAGTTCTATTGTCAACCAAACAAAAATTCATTTGATGACTCATCATAAATGCTTTCTCTAAAGTTTATAATTCCATCTAAACCCTTTATAGTCCACTTGTATTGAATAAAAAAGGGTAACCACAATGTGTGGGGTCCGGGGAAGGGCCGAGCCCACATGGGCTTAATGTAGACAACCTTCCCTCGCATTCAAATGCAAGAGCCACTAGCATCGAGTACTATTAATATTTGGTTTATCTTAGACACTTGACTAACTTAGAGGTATAATGAGAAACTAAATAATTAACTTCAAAACTTTTAAGAATTTGAGCATTACACTCAATTCAGATATTTAATACTCGTAGTTATCCTAATAAACTAAAATCAAAATAGACATAAATTTCTCCAAAATAAAATGAACAAAGATGGAGCAAAAAGAGGTGGATTGGACTCACTTGGTCATAAAACTGAAGTGATTGTGCCAAACGGCTTTCTTGTCTCTCACCTGCTTCGGCTGGTTTCATCACAATCTCCCCCGTTGCCATTGTTTTCGATTAGATCTGTAAAAGACGAATTTCAGACGATTTCAGTTCACTGTAATGTGGGATTTTGAGAGAGTATTTAAAACGTAAGAGGAGAGAGAAGCAATTGATGTTGCTGGAGAAAATGGAGGAGGTGAAATGACCGAAAGTGAACATCTAGGGTTTAAAACTTTTAGTATCTTAGACATAGAAGGTCGGAGGGAGGGTGAGCAAAGATATCGATGGGTCTCTCAAGTCGTCACTGAAAATATGGCCAGGAACGATGGCCGGGAACGATGGTTGAAATCGATGAAGGCCAAGGTGAAGATGTCGTTGGGATGGTCGGCGGTAGTAGAGAGAGTTTAAGAGAGAGAGAGAGAGTGATAGAGAGAGAAGGAAAGTGGGTAATGAGGGAGCAGAGAGATCGAGAGAAGAAAAAACTGAATACAAAAGGACGCTTATCGTGTACTATCGTGCACGCTGTGTAATTACAAAAATGACAGAACATCAAATTACTTATCTGCCCTTAATTTGAGTGGGAAAATGGATGCTTGCACTTGCCTCATTATATAGTTATAGATAGGATAGGGAATGGGTTATGGATTATAATTATTATTAATTATTTATATGATTAATGGGTTGAGTTGGGGTTACGAAAAAAGAATAATGGTAAAATGGGGATTAAGAAAATGTTTTTTACTAACCCATAATGGACAAAGGTCCGGATAATCGACTTTCTCATATTCTCTACGACAGTTACACAAATAAACCACCCTCCATCAAATATTGATTATGGAACAAAGTAATCATCAGGATATTGGATACTCCCTCCGTCCCGGCCGAAGCGTCACTTTTTACCCAAAATGGCGTCCCATTTATAGCGTCACCCTTTCCTAAAAAGGAAACTTTTATTAATATTTTATTATCTCATCCACTATTCCCTCCACTAATTCTCTCTCCTCTACACTCACAACACTTTTAAAATTTACTATTTCCTCCACTAATTCTCTCTCCTATTTTTAAATTACACTCACAACATTTTTACTTCCCACACTTTTCCTTAATTTGCGCGCCACCCCTAAAAGGGTGACGCTTCTACCGGGACGAAGGGAGTATATTTTTTTAATTTTTTATATGGATGGGAGGAAGGCAATTTCATCATTTCTTTAATTTGTATACTGTCACCGTGCCAGTGACATGGGTTAGAGAATACTAGTCTATATTACAATATAGATATGATTTAACCGCCATAAAAAGAATGATTAGAATTGAGTTTCAGAAAATACAAAGAGTAATCAGGATTGAATTTAAAATCCAAAAACAAAGAGTGATCATTATTAAACCTTAACCATCCTTTTCCAATCCAATGGCCTAAATATATACCATTACCCCTCAACAGTTTGTAGAAGTTGAGCAGCGAAATCATCAAATTCTCATTCGAGAGTTTAGCAAACTCCTTCTCTTCCGTAATCAGCCTCACATTCTTTGGATCACAATCTCCTTGCGAAAAACATTCATGACCCAAGGTCGACGAGTCTGCCTAGCAAGGTTTGTGATTTCTATAGTAATCTCTTACATGTAGGTTTCAAATCCACATCACAACCAAACAGCAACTAACTGCGGTCTATCTCTTCAGCTAAACTCAAAGACACTGAAAGAGGCTAGGAATCAGACGTTAGAGTTCTTCATGTCTCACATTCACGCTCTAATCACAGGTACTTTTCCCTCCCCCAATTTACATTATCCGTTTAGTTTCAAGGGATTTTTGAATTTAGGTTATTGGTATTTTATTGCATGGAATTCTATTACTTTATTTGGGTTTTAAGGGTGTTTAGATTTAGGTAATTGGGGATTTTATTTAATTGCTTATGGAGTTGGACTGAAATCGAAGGGATATAATAAAATTGATTATGAATGTGAAGGAAGTCATCAAAGCCCTCAACGTCCCCTGCAATTTCCTTGACATTCCTCACTGGCGCCTTCTCTCAAACCAATCGATCAAAGGGCAAAATCACAATCCGGTCTCTACAGTTTTCACTTTCCAGTCTCATCTCCTTTTCGAGCTAATCAAAGACACCTTTAAACGAGATAAAGGCAAGTGTTTGAGTATTTTTTTTAACATACGTCATTTGCTTTTTATAATTCTTGGTCAAGATTGATATTGGATCGGTTGGTATTTCATGCTTGATTATTCCCCTTGAATCTTGATATTTGTATATTTTGTTCTCAGAAAGCTTTGCTTTAGATCAAAGAATTATATTATTCAGAACTATCTCTTTGTTTTTTTAATTGCTGCACTTGAGAATGGCCTGTAACTAAACGGATGTTTCTTGATGTTAGTGGATGTAATGAACATCTTAAAGTTTGTTAGAGTAAGCTCTAATGTAGTGAGAAAGAAATGCAATTACTGTGAAAATGCATCTAATTAGTGTCACATAGATATTAATACCAAGTCAGTTAATGGTAGAAAGCAAGTTGGAGGACACGTTTATTCTATGAAAATGGAGGGAGAGAATAAGTATGCTGGTGCAGATTTTGGTGGGAGCGAGTTGACAAGTACACTTGGGAATTATGGCTAGGCAGCTGGTATATCCACTTTATAAGGTTAGGGATTAGTGTGTGATGTATAACTTGGAAGGGAAACCGGTTGATCCTAATGTTGATACTACAGTTGAGAATTTTTTTACCAGCTTCTAGGCAAGACAAACAGGCTTAGTAAATTGATGGGTTCTTCCAAAATTGAGTTCTAAAGAGAGATTATGTTTTTTTAGATTATTCTGTTGTGATAACTCTGTTTTATAATGGATTTATTGTGTACTTTAGAGATAGTTGGAGAGACCTTTGGCTAATGCACTTTACCTGTTTGATATTTAATTTTTGGATGAGTATAGATTTAAACATGGTGTCCGTGGATGGTGGTCAGGGGGGGTAGAGGGATTTGTGTATTGATCTCTGTGAATGAGGGATGGGTGGTTAGTTGGTTGAGTCCTGATATGAATTTTGTGTTATGTACTTTTGTTTGATGTTCAGGTTTCTATTTTCCAGAAATTAAATTAAATGTTTCTTAAGAAAAAGTTGGATGAAGGGAGTAGCATGTAAATCCTGTCTTATCGGTAGGGGTCCCCAAAAAATTCATTAAGTTACGACATTTAACTAAATAATCTATGTGATTTCTAATGTGATTGCATGTTAAATAAATTTGTTTATCGTATTCCTTCCATGATCTCTCACATGTTTGTACTGCTAATTCAATTTTAATTAAATCTATACCTATAGTATATTAAACTTGGCAAAATCAAATGTGGGAGCGACACCTCATCAATTTTTCGGCAATACTTGCCTCTCAGCGTTCCACGTCAGCGTCTATAGAAACGTTTTAGGACTTTTCATTTTCTGTAAACCATGTATTAATTCTTGGTAATACATATAGACTCATTATTAGAATATTTATACAATACAACGTATATAGTTTATAATATTTGGTTTAAATACATTGTACCTAAAGTAGTAAAATAGATTAATTACATTGATTACTGACCTTTACAATTAGAATGTACACAGTACCAATGAATAGGGCTTTATACGGTCACATAATCTGGTAATTAATAATACACCTTATTACATTCCAACATCCTACTTATAATGAACACCATATTAGGTACCTTCATTTACTTAATAAAAGGATAGAAGCAATTGGGAGCATGAAACCTGGTAAGGGGGGTATTCCGTCGAATATAACTGATCTTAAAGAATTTGTAAGATTACGGAACTGTACATTTTCTTCTCCATTAAGCCATCCGTTCCTACACTGCCTGGGTGAATAACATTTATTCATGAGACTCTCCACTTCATATACAACAATTGACTGGTACAAATATATAAACATAAAGAAGTCTTACTAAGTCTACAGTATACAAGAATGGCACCTCAAGTTATATTGATCTAGCAATTTCGAAAAGGCAGATGCGATAAGAGAGTGGTTGTCCGCGTCGCCCGTATGTGGAAATCATACAACACTAAGAAAGAACATGAGGTGATGAACGGTGACTTTGTAGCGATCGATGAGAAGGTAACTTTAAATAATCCAAACAGTCGTTAATATTAATCTAACTAATAATCCATTGAAGTAATATATTTCTATTGGTTATGTTGTTAACAGTCAGAGGCTATTCACTGTAGCATAAGGAGCAAATTTGTCCCTGATTTTGAAGGACTCTTTACTGTTGAAGGTATTTATAGTATAAAGAACTTCACAGTTGCACCAACGAAGGCAGAATATCGAGTGATTCATAGGGAATTCTTCCTTCTGCTAGATGCCTCAACATTTGTTGAGGAGATTGTTCAGAATGTACCTGATATCCCTATGCATTTCTTTAATATTGTCCCATTTGACAAGTTAATTGCTACGAATGAAAATAATAAAAATTTGTGTGGTATCTTCCCTAAGTGGTTTTTTTCATCATTTCTAAGTATTACGAGAATTTTTGTCCTCATATCTTCATTCCTCAGATGTGATTGGTTACGTTACTGGAGTATCAGAAAATGAACAAATGTTAATTTTCAATGATGATGACCCTTTGCCCAAAATTGTCAACACAGAAAAGGCAAGAAAAACTATGTTCACAGAATGGATGGAAGCAAATAAAGTCGATGAACATGCAAAAAGTTTGACTTATGCTGACTTTCCTAAAGATTATGTATGGAAAAAAGGGACACTTATGTAGAAACGACATAAATCTGGGAGGAGTATTGGTCGGCTAACTGATTCACACCCAAGTTCTGGAGAGTGGTATTACTTGCGTCTACTATTGAATATTTTCAAAGGCTGTGAAAATTATAATGATATTAAAAAGTTTGATGGGGTCTTATATCCGACGATGAAGATGGCCTGTTATGCCCGTGGGCTCCTGGAAGATGATGGTGAATGGCACGAAGCCATAGATGAAGCAAAACATTGGGCAAGTGGTCCACAAATAAGAGATTTGTTTCTAACCATTCTGCTGTTTTGTGATGTTTCAAATGCAGGTAAATTTTGGGAGTACAGTTGGTCAAAAATAAGTGAAGATATCCTGAGAATACGAAGAAGGATATTGAGGCTTCCTTCATTGACACTAGGAGTGGATGAGATTAAAAACTTGACATTGGCAGAGTTGCAAAAAGTGCTGGTAAAAAATGGAAGGTTTTTGGACGATATACAAGGAATGCCTTTGCCCGATAAACGATTGCTAGATCAGTTG
The DNA here is from genome assembly GCA_022495995.1 of Adenophora triphylla var. japonica. NCBI lineage: Eukaryota > Viridiplantae > Streptophyta > Magnoliopsida > Asterales > Campanulaceae > Adenophora > Adenophora triphylla. The sequence goes on along the minus strand of JAFEMH010001622.1, from coordinate 280,849 downwards.
AAAAATAGACTTCTTATGGAGGAACAAAATTATGATGTTAATAATCTTTGTGAAGAACATGAAGTATTAAGAAATTCTCTCAACCAGGATCAATTGAATGTATATGAGAAGGTCATTTCAGCAGTAGAGCAACAGCAATCGAAATTATTTTTCCTCTATGGTTACGGTGGGACAGGGAAAACATATTTGTATAAAGCAATTATCAACAAGTTGAGATCAGAAGGTAGAATTGTACTAGCAGTTGCTTCGTCAGGTATTAAGCATCTTAATATTATTCATTTTAAAATGAATTACTTAAATTGTGCACGTATAAAAATTTCCTACGTGAATTATATGCAACTTTCCTCCTTAAATTAACATATTATTATAGGAATAGCAGCTTTACTACTTCCAGGAGGACGTACAACTCACAGCAGGTTCAGAATTCCTCTCACTCTTGATGAGAACTCAACATGCCCAATAAAGCAAAAGACTCAGCTTGCTGAGCTGATTCAGAAAGCTGCTTTAATTATTTGGGATGAAGCTCCTATGGATTCAAAATATGCTTTCGAAGCCGTGGATAAAACATTAAAAGACATTTTACGCGGCACAGCCAATTTTGACATTGAGAAACCCTTTGGAGGCAAAATATTTTTATTGAGTGGAGACTTTAGGCAGTTTCTTCTTGTTATTCCCGGAGGAACAAGGGGTGATATTGTGTCTGCATCATTAAACAACTCATATTTGTGGAAGGATTGTGAATTATGTGTTTTAAAGAAGAATATGCGTCTGCAGAACTCTTATTCAACAATTGATGGAGACAAACAGAGTTTGGCTGAGTTCTCAAAATGGATATTAAGAGTTGGAGACAGTGAGGAAGAGTCCAGGAAAAGAGGTGATGCTGAGGAAGCTGAATGGATAAAATTACCAGATGAAGTACTGCTCCCTTCATCTGACAATCCAATTCAAGATATATTTTCATGAACATATCCAAATTTCAACTCAAGAAAATTTGACACAACCTATTTGACTAAACGAGCAATTTTAACTCCGCGAAACGAGGTTGTTGATGAAATAAATTCATTCATTATGAGTTTAGTCGAAGGAGATGTTAAGGAATATTCAAGCTATGATACCATAGACAAGTCAAGTGAAAGCACATGCAATAACGAGATGCTATATCCTATGGAATATCTTAATAGTTTGAAGTTTCCTGGTATACCTAATCATGTTTTGGAGCTAAAGAAAGGAGTTCCAGTTATGCTACTTCGTAATGTAAATCCAAGTCAAGGTATGTGTATTGGGACAAGGTTGATTATTACACAGTTAGGCAAGAGAATCATCGAAGGCACAATAATTTCGGGCTCACATATTGGGCATAAAGTCATTATTCCAAGAATAACATTGACTGCTGCCGAAGGAAAAGTCCCATTTGTTTTGAGACGGAGACAATTTCCAGTTAGAGTATGCTACGCGATGACCATAAACAAAAGTCAAGGTCAAACATTGGCAAACGTCGGGTTATATTTGCCACAACCTGTCTTTAGTCATGGCCAATTGTATGTTGCAATATCCAGAGTTAAAACACCAGATGGCCTTAAAATTCTCTCCGTAGAAAATGATGAAGATTATATAGGGTGGACTAAAATTGTAGTTTATCGCGAGGTTTTCAATACATTGTATTAATTTAATTTACTAAGCCTTATAAATTAGCATATATAAATATTTATCTGCTACCGTGTAATAATATCTTAATGTCTATTCCATTCTTTTAAATTAGACAGAGTATTGGCTTAAAATGCACACATAAAAAAATATTAAATTTGTAGAAGATAAAACTAATTAGAAAGTAAAGATTAGAACAGTTCATAAAATAATTTCTCACTTAACTTTGGTTACTTCTTCTAATACTTTTATTGGTCTCTTTTGTAAGGTCCCTATTTATTAACTGCTATAATCAGGATTTAAGAACCTGCAAAGAAGATGAAGAAAAACACTTGATATTAGATTAATATTCACTTCCAAACTCACACATCAGCTTGCTCTCATTTCATGACCAATGGTAATGATATTGATGAACTTTTTAAGACCACATTAACAACAAAAAACAAGACACTTTAATTTAGTTCTACTAATAGATTTATACATCTACTAAATTATGTAATCAATAACAAGTTATTTGTATGATTATACAAGTTAATGGAAGCTGCTACTTTAAATAGTGACTATTTAAAGGATATAAGCCTAACAATTACTACTAGAAAGAAATTTTATATAATAATAAAGTCATAATTTGATCAAAACAGATAAACTTCAGTTCCATTACATCCAACACTAGGGGAAAGAAAACAAAGACTAAAACATTCAACCAAGAAAAAAAATCAACCACACTAACAACAAAAGGAAAATAAAACTAAAAGCCTAACAAACCAAACATACTTAAAACTATTATAGCCAAAAAACTAGCAAATTGTGACAACCAACACCACATAAACTCTTTCATAACCCATGGGAATTGTGGGGTAAAACGAGTTGCACGAACACGCTTCACATCAACATAGCTAAAGTTAACATTGTTCACCACTTGGACTGAGATTCTGTTCCTATTGAAATAAAACCACAAAATATTCTGACCACCCTCCCTAAGTTCCATCATTTTGAAATCATCATATTTAGTCATCAAAAGCGAATGCAGCCTGCTCCTCTGAAATCCTTCACTGATTACATTGACCTGAGGATTCATAAATTGGACATATGTGCTGAATTTCACATCCATATCTTCCACAGAGACATGATCTTCAGAAAGAACCATGAAAGACATTGGGTCATTATGAAACTCAGGAGCATGAATCCATCCATGAACTGAAGTCCACCAATTTTCACCGTCAAGAAGAGGAGCCATGTTTCCTAGGTTGTCAGGTGCACACATTACTTCAACAGCATCTAGAAAACCCCAACCATTTCTCCTTAAACCAAACTTCACTTCAATACAACGTCTATCAGCCACAACATACTTAGCAACTTCATCATGAAGTTAGTCACTATCAAAGACAACTGACTCTCCTCTCAAAAGGTATAGGTGAGGATTAGGGGCTAAACTCAACCCTTGAGGAAGAAAATAAGAAGGCAAATTCATAATGTTGAAGCAAAAAGTTTGACACAAAAAAGGAAAATATTTATAGAAATGAATAAGCATTCAAATTTATTTCAGCCCTCAACTAACCGACGCTAATTTACAAATCGTCGCGTCTCTCCATTACTTAAACGTAGACCTATATAACTTCTCATCATTACCACGTACATAGATATATTAACGCAAATCAAATCAACGAGCATATCGATAGCAAGTGCTAGAGCAATTAAAATTACCTGCAAATTCGGGGTGCTGATGAACTCCTCAGTTGTGACGTATTTCATTGAGCCCTAATTTATCTTCCAAAGAAATATTGACCGAGTAATGAATATAATTAAGGAAGCGCCAGACAAATCAATTAAAGCCCTAGAGATTTAAATGAATATGATGACGGAAAGGAAGCTGAACGGCGGTAGAGGGCGGCGCTAGGTTTCTACATGAGGTATCCACTTGATTTTTCTCTCAACTCCTGAATAAAGTCCATAACATACGAGTAAGCTTTAAAACCTAAACACAGAAATGAAATACCCACTACTACCAAATTGCCCCCCTTTATTCCCAAAATTCCTTCAAACCCCACCAAATAATTTACAATACAATTTTTTGATATAGTCATTCACATTTTAATAATATCATAAAACCCCCTAGAACAAATAAACCCCGTGCGTAGCATGGGCTTCCTACTTGTTTTATTATTAAGTGTGTCTGGTGGAAGAGTTGAGATGAAGATTTTTGTTTGTGAAATTCATTTGACATGATTTCTTTCCGAAAGTTTCTCACAACCTACATTTTTCATTGTTTTGGAATTTTAGAACCGAGAAACCGGATCGGGACCATACCATTGGAATCGGACTAATGAGACCGGTCATATAATGTATTGGATTGGTCCTGGTCATAATTTTTTACAGAACCGAAGTATTGGTACGGTCCTGATTTTCTATAATTTTGACAAAATCGAACAAATTCGAACTGTAAACACCCCTAGTACAAAACAGTACTATTTTGGGTAGTTCGAGAGGTAGACCTTTCTCTCCCACGTAAACGTAATAATACATTTGTTAAAGATTAAACAAGTCGAATACAACACAAAACTGTTATATAATTACTGCATGAGAGATGATTAAAAGAAAAAGTGAGATCAAAAGAAAATTTTCCTCTTTTAATTTATAATGATGTCATTTAAATGTGTAACTTAATAAAATGGGATGAGATAAACAAAGTGTTAAATTCAATTTAGCTCTCCATATTAGGTTTAAAATTGGGGCTAATTACAATTTGGTTACCAGAGTTTTTCAATTTGTTACAATGGGTTATCCATTTTGTATAATTCAAATTCGATTCCTAAATTTGTAATATCGATGTAGTGTGATGTAAAAATGAATGGACTATTATAAACTAATGAATGTGCCACACACATGGCATTTTAAGGGGTACAATAATCTTTTTCGCAATTCATGAAATTTGTACTAAAACACAAAAACACATTTAGGTGGATGAGAGAGAGAGAGAGAGAGAGAGAGAGAGAGAGAGAGAGAGAGAGAGGAGTGGAGATCTTTTTTAATGAAAGTGTGAGAAGTTTTTCTTTTTTTTTTCTTTTTTTCACTACTCACACACACACACACACACACACACATACATACATGCATGCATGAGTGCGCCTAGGAGATAAATCCTAGGGAGAGAAAGCCTTCCATCTAACTTCTGGGGGGATCGAACCCATGACGTCCAGGTTGGAAGCCATGAGCTCTAGCCAGCAGGCCAAATCCCCATGTGCGTGGGAAGTTTTTCTTTGAAATCAGAAGGGTGGGAAGTTTTTCTTTGGGAGGGGGAGGTGGGAAAGTTATAATCGGCTGAAGGAGGGAGGAAAAAATTTAGGCCGTCGGATTTATTTTTTTAGAATCAATCTCAGTATCTGCGGTTACCTGCATTCCCTTTTGTAATATAGACTATTACTCAAATGCGTGCCAATGACACGGTAAGGTATGCATGATGGTCAAGTGAAGAAAATTAACGAACCCTTTTCAATTTTGTCTTTCTCACGTAAATCCCCATCACAACCATTTTTCCTATTTCCCACGCCAATTCCGAACCATACATCCGTACCTATTACCAAACAAAAAAGTTCCATTGTCTATAGCCAGCAGAAGAAAATCAGTTATAACATATGTTGCTAATTTCAGTTTCTATTAACAAAATGCTTATATATTAAATAGAAAAGAATAATACCATTCGTCTAAAATTATTGGTTTTTAGCTAAGGACACTATACAGCAAAAACCAAGTACACAAGTCAATAAAAATTAGTGCCATATAATCTCTATATTAAATGAACGTTAGTAACAAATTCAAAATAAAATGAGCTTTTGACAAAACAACAAACACATGAAGCGCCTTAACAACAAGCTCATTACATACCTATGGCACTCGGGGGCTGCGACCAAAACATTTAGCAAGAGAAAGCAACGGTAAAGGATGCATTTCATAAGCATTCATAAGGGCCGCAACTAATGACAAAGCAAGATGATCCGTGTCTGGGAATTCTCCGTCAACGAACCTAAACAATTTTCGTCTCATACTTCTCCCAAAGCTGCTACAAACACATTATAGTTTCCACCATACACTTTACATATTTTGAATCTCTTTCGACCATTAATAATGCATTCATCACCTGGATGTCGATACCAACCATTAAGAAAAAATTACTCCCTTCATCCTTAAATATAAGATCCTTTAAAAAAATTGCACTTTATATTTTTCAAATATATAATAAAACATGATTATAAAAAAGGAAAAATTATTTAAGGACAAAGTTATTTAAGAAATAGACATTCATTTTGAAACAAAATTTTCATAAATATAGATTCATTTTAGAGCAAAGAAAGTAGAAAGAAAAAAAATCCAAATCTCTCCTTAAAACATGTATGATGACAATATCATTTATTTATGTCATGCAGATTATTGAACAAACAATTACCTCTCTCTCCCTTCTATAATTCCCAAAAATGAACGTACAATTTTTTTTCAAGACTTTTGGGACAGAAAGGAGTACTTCTATCTTCCTTTTGTAATCCCCAACTACCTTGTTTTCTATATTCTTACTCACCACCCGAGTAGCAGATTATATATGTTAATTATAAAATTAATCATAGTAATTTTTCTTAAAAGTAATAAGTCATTTTAGGATTGAATTTCACCAAAGTTACACTTATAGACACTTACATTGAGATAAAAATTTAACAACATTTCTCAACTATAACAATAAAGCCTTAGTCCCAAAATGATTTGGGGTCAATTCAAATGAAAAATAAAGTACGAAAATGTGTGTGTGGGGGGTTAAAAGAAGAAATAGGTGGAATAAAAAAAATGAAAAAGAGAGAAGACTCAAAAAAAAATTCTCAAAACATGACATATTTCACCTATGTATCTAAGTAGATGGAAAGAGGGATACTACAGAATCATGAATCAAAGTTGAGTCTTTTTTATCTGATTGGTTATCACCTAGTTCTCAATATATACAGTAAATGTGTATAAATGCAGTTCATGAAATACCTCTCTTTCTGGATGTTGTAATCAGCGATAGTCCGACCAACTTTCAAGTTGCTTTCCGGAAAAGATCAGTCCTACTGATGGATCTGGTTTTACCCATCCAAAAGATATGGTCCTAGCTTATTTGATGCTCGAAACCTTGGGAATTTAATGCATTTTGTAGAGTTTTGAAAGTACAGGGGTCAATGTGCAACAATGCTGAAAATAGAAGATTTATGCCTACTTTGGAAGTTTTGGGACCTAATTGCAATTCAGGAAAATATGGGACTAAACTGAAATTATGAAGTTCAAGGGCCAAAATGTAAATCTTGGAAATTCAGGGACCAAATTGGAATTATGGAAAATTGGGAGGAATTTGATATTATGAAAGTTCATGGGCCAAAGTGAAACTCTGCAAAGTTCAAGGATCAAAGTGCAACTGAGTAAAGTATAATGACTAAAGTGCGACTGTGCAATTATTACGAAACGAATCCAAGGATGGAAAATATCAAAAAGGCTTTGGCCCCAAAATCATAGGCAGTGGCCGGCCAAAGGCTGAGAGTGGGCCAAGAAGGGTTGGCCGAGGAGCAAGGGCATGGCTGGCCGAGGAAATAGCTGAACTTGCTGTTTGCATGGGCGGTCGCAGGAGCAGCTTGGGCAGCCGCCGAAGATTAAAGTTTTCAAGGCCGGAAATCACTGTACATATGGGCGAACGCTGAGGTTTTTTGGGCGACCGCCCAAGTGGCGGATCAGAGGCGAATTGGGCCGGATCAGGAGGCGAACTGGGCTTGGTTTGGGCTGGATGATTGGCTGTGTTACACGCTTGCAGCCTAGGGTTTTAATGAAGATTTTTAGCAATTGGTTTTAAATAGGATTCATTCTAGAAGAACACTATTGCCAGGGAACAACATTGTTTTTATTACGATTCGATTCAGGTTTTGTTTCATTATTTTAATTTTGTAATTTTATTAAGAATATGAGTAGCTAAATGTCTTATTCGTGGATTGGATGTACCACTATTAAATTTTTATGCTAGTAATATTTTAATTCTTTCACACTTTTCTTGTTCTTGTTCAATGAAATTTGCTTAAATCATTTTTTAGGCTTCAACTATATTGATTGATATTATTGGTTTTTAAATAATTAGGGTTTAAATTATTGCACTTGTTGGGTTTTATGGGTCCATGCGCAACGGAATAAAGCATCTAATAACACAAAACCCAAGAGCCCTAGGATCCGTTCTATATGATTAAATTGAATTCTTATGAGATAGATTTAACTAACCTTAGTTGCTTTCCGTTCTTTAGCTATCGAACGATTTGTCAATGTGATTTTGAATCATAAACTTCGAACTCTAGGCCTTGATTGTCGTATGAGCGAATACCCTCTAGTAGTATCCACACCTTCGAATGAACCAAGAACAATTTCTTGATGATTGCTAGATCATAAACCTTTGAAGAACATTGAGAACCTTTTGTTGTGATTTTCTTTTCAGAAATTCGGCTAGATTTAGGGTTAACAGACCTTTGTATTTATACTACTTTAGTATGGTATTTGTTTTCTAATCAAATTAGGAAACCAGTCCGTAAATCGCCTTTGGCTAGAAGTGTCGCACGACCAGACGAGTCCTATGGACAAGTTCTGTCGCGCGATGTCTTAAGCCATATCAGGATTTCTCAATTTTCTTCCTCTGGTTTAATCAATTAATTCTAGTTGTGTGTGACCCAATAGGATTATATTATGTTGGCAATGAGCTCGATCATATCGACTCTCATAAAACATAAGCGGACTCTAGCAAGACATTATGTCTACCCAAATAATATAACGTAAGAGTTCACGTTTCCAATGGTACATTTCCATTTCTCCCTTTGTCTCACGATGTTATATTGAACACAAGTCATGGTCCACGTCAACTTGTACTTGCTCAATGCTTTCTCGATCTTGAGTATAATGATAATCCAATCGCATTGGGGTATGGCCATACACTTTCATCATTATCACTCATCGAGGGGCCCAAGAAAAACATCTCTCTTTCAAGGGATAAATTCCATCTTGACTTATCATCCTTCCCATCATGATTTCGATCATGCCAAAGATAGCCTTTATAGATATCGTGTTAAGATATCGTTTGACTAAAATCGAACATGACTTTCATCATATGTAAGGTCATGATAATCTCAGGTCTAGGGACTAAATGAAGTGACCATATGAGATTTAATTGTGACATTTGACCATGACATAAATCTCAAACGGGTCAAGTCCAGTCACTTGTTCTCTAACAAGTACCCATAAATTTAATGTGCATCTCTATGCATATAATCATCATATGATTATCCATTAACATTTATACTAATTATTCACTTAATAATTAGGGACGGAGATTATTACAAATAAATATGCAAAATATATAATAATCAAATAATAAACTTTTCATATAATAATAAATAATGACTGTCAACACATAAGTCTATCAACCATAGGCATAGGGCATAACACTAACAGTCTCCCACTTGCACTAGGCCCAATCTCCCATGTATCGAATACCCATGGTCCTAACATGACCATCATGCTTGGCTTGCGAGAGAGCCTTAGTTAATGGGTCCGCCACGTTGTCATCAGTGTCTACTTTGCATATCTTTACGTCTTCCCTTTCGCATATCTCTCGGATAATGTGAAAACGTCGAAGTATGTGTTTGGATCTCTGGTGTGACCTTGGTTCCTTTGCTTGTGCAATGGAACCATTATTGTGACAATAAAGTTCAATAGGATCCTTGATGCTTGGAACGACTTTCAAATCACTAATGAAATTTTTGATCCAAACAGCTTCCTTAGCTGCATCAGATGCCGCTATGTACTCAGCTTCGGTTTTAGAATCAGCGATGGTACTTTGCTTGGAACTTTTCCAACTGACAGTGCCTCCATTTATTGTAAACAAAAATCCTGTCTGTGATCTGAAATCATCTTTGTCGGTTTGGAAGCTAGCATCTGTGTTGCCTTTTACTACAAGATCTTTTTCCATTCCTCCAAAGACCAAGAATACATCCTTAGTTCTTCGTAAGTACTTGAGAATATTCTTGACTGCTATCAAATGTGGTTCGCCGGGATCCGATTGGTACCTACTCGTCATGCTTAGAGCACACGAGACATCGGGTCTAGTACATAACATAGCATACATGATAGACCCAATTGCCGAAGCATATGGAATACCATTCATTCTCTTTTGCTCATCATTAGTCTTAGGACTTTGAGTCTTGCTAAGAGATACACCATGCAACATTGGCAAGTTTCCTCTTTTAGAATTTTCCATTTGGAATCTTCTAAGAACCTTGTCAATGTAAGTACTTTGACTTAAACCAATCATCCTTTTAGATCTATCTCTATAGATCTTGATACCAAGGATATATGCAGCTTCGCCCATATCTTTCATTGAAAAGCACTTTCCCAACCAAGACTTGACAGTCTGTAGTGCAGGAATGTCATTTCCAATGAGTAAGATATCATCGACATACAACACTAGAAATAGTGCTACGCTCCCACTAATTTTCTTGTATACACAAGGTTCATCTTCGTTCTTGATAAAGCCAAACTCTTTGATTGCTTCATCAAAACGTAGATTCCAACTTCTAGAAGCTTGCTTCAATCCATAAATGGATCTCTGCAACTTACACACCTTGTTAGAATTTTCTGGACTGACAAAACCTTCAGGTTGTATCATGTATACATCCTCAAGTAACTTTCCATTTAGGAAACCTGTCTTGACATCCATTTGCCATATCTCATAGTCATAATATGCGGCTATGACAATTAAAATTCTAATAGACTTAAGCATAGCTACAGGCGAAAAGATTTCATCATAGTCGATGCCATGAATCTGCCTATATCCCTTAGCTACAAGCCTAGCCTTATAGGTGTGCACCTTCCCATCCATGTCGGTCTTTTTCTTGAAGACCCATTTGCACCCTATGATTTTTACACCTTCGGGTGGATCAATCAAGTTCCAAACTTGATTATCAGCTATGGATTGTAATTCGGACTTCATGGCCTCTTGCCATTTTTTCGAATCAGGAGCGGACATCGCTTCTTGATAGAAAGTAGGTTCATCGTTTTCGATTAACTCCACTTCATCACTTTCCGTAATGAGAAATCCATATCTCTCGGGTTGGATCGTGACCTACCACTTCGGCGAAGGACTTGTGCATCTTGAACCGGTTCCACAGCTTCTTGTGAACTTGGTTCAGTTTCTACCATTGGTTCAATGTTGTTTTCGGGTTCTCGAATTTCTTCGAGATCTATTTTACTCCCACTGGTTCCTTTGCGAAGAAACTCCTTTTCTAAGAAAGTACCATTTCGAGCAACAAACACTTTGTTCTCGTTTCGATTGTAGAAATAGTATCCTTTAGTTTCCTTAGGATAACCCACAAAAACACATTTGTCAGACTTAGGTGCTAGCTTGTCAGAAGTTAACTTCTTGACATATGCATCGCAACCCCAAATCTTCATGAAAGACAAACTAGGTTTTCTTCCATGCCACATCTCATATGGGGTCTTTTGAAACGATTTGGTAGGAACTCTGTTTATAGTGAAAGCAGCAGTTTCTAGTGCATGTCCCCAAAAGGATAAAGGAAGCTCAACTTGACTCATCATAGAACAAACCATGTCCAACAAAGTTCTATTCCTCCTTTCAGACACCCCAAGTTATGTCGCGCGATGTCTTAAGCCATATTAGGATTTCTCAATTTTCTTCCTCTGGTTTAATCAATTCATTCTAGTTGTGTGTGACCCAATAGGATTATATTATGTTGGCAATGAGTTCGATCATATCGACTCTCATAAAACATAAGCGGACTCTAGCAAGCCATTATGTCTACCCAAATAACATAACGTAAGAGATCACGTTTCCAATGGTACACTTCCATTTCTCCCTTTGTCTCACGATGTTATATTGAACACAAGTCATGGTTCACGTCAATTTGCACTTGTTCAATGCTTTCTCGATCTTGAGTATAATGATAATCCAATCGCATTGGGATATGGCCATACACTTTCATCATTATCACTCATCGAGGGGGCCAAGAAAAACATCTCTCTTTCGAGGGACAAATTCCATCTTGACTTATCATCCTTCCCATCATGATTCCGATCATGCCAAAGATAGCCTTTATAGATATCGTGTTAAGATATCGTTTGACTAAAATCAAACATGACTTTCATCATATGTAAGGTCATGATAATCTCAGGTCTAGGGACTAAATGAAGTGACCATATGAGATTTAATTATGACATTTGACCATGACATAAATCTCAAACTAAGTCAAGTCCAGTCACTTGTTCTCTAACAAGTACCCATAAATTTAATGTGCATCTCTATGCATATAATCATCATATGATTATCCATTAACATTTATACTAATTATTCACTTAATAATTAGGGACGAAGATTATTACAAATAAATATGCAAAACATATAATAATCAAATAATAAACTTTTCATATAATAATAAATAATGTTAACACATAAGTCTATCAACCATAGGCATAGGGCATAACACTAACATCACTTGCGTGGATAGTTTTTACATTGGCCTAAATTCCATTGAATAGATCTATTTGAAGACCTTGCGGAAATCAAACGAATCTAAAATCACTTGTTCATTGGTTTATAATGTACTAGTAAAAGCCCGTGTCCGAGGACACGTGTGTTTTTTTTTAATTTTAAAAAAAAAAATTCTAGTAAAAGCCCGTGTCCGAGGACACGTGTTTTTTTTTTAATTAATTTTTTTAAAGGGCAAAATGGGAAAGGGACAACTTAGTGAGGGCAAAATGGGAAATTTGACATTTGAAACTTTTCATTGAACTGTTCATGGCGTGTTGCCATTTATACTATAGATTACTCTATGTTTTGTAGACCTTGCGGAAAACATTACATCGAAGTAATATTAGGGTTGCAACCCGGCCATCTAACCATCCCAACTCTTGTCAAAAGTGAATGATTTCTTGAACAAAATTAGTAATTGCTTTTATATATCAGCATAGAAACGAAATAGTTGTGAAACCCAATTCGTGAATCTTTTTCAATTGTTATCTGTGTTTTTTTCTCTACTTTAAGTTCTTTGTTATTTTAGTTTTAATAAAAACCAAAATCAAACCCCCCCTTTTGTTACTTTACACTAATTAAATTCACTCGTTTTCACACAAGTCTCTGAGCATATTGTTACAACAGTAACTTGTATACTTGCAAGGTTTTTATTACAAGAGAATTTTATCCATCACTTGCTGGTCATGTGGAATATCTAGAAAACAAACAATTATTTTACTTTAACAAATCAATTCATTTCAAGCTATATTGAAATCAATTTTACGTCAATTCAATTAAAATTAACAATTGAAATTACCTTCCTTGTCTTGAAATTACCTCGGGTGTAATCGTCCTCCCAAATAAATATTATATTATATCAATCAAAGCATAAAGTCCTGGTTTTACATTGACAACAATACAATTGTGATATAATCTTTTCCATTCTCCGTGGTTATTTGTGAAGAAACGTCACCCGATCAGCAATAAACAACTGTTGCCTAGCATCACTATTAACTTCCACTAAATAAACACAAGGCCAAAACAAAATTAGGAACATGCGATTTATCTTGATAAAGAGCTTCTTCGAACAGAGTAGGGATAAAGTACATAATCTGAACCGGTAAAAATATAAAAGGCTAATCATTATACTTAACAAACCTAACATTTCCATATATTTTTCAAATTCACAATTCTTCACCTCTGGTGTTAATAAATGACCACATTTCGAGCCTCCATGCTTCTTGACTTTGTGCGTGTGTGATTAGGGTGGGGGTGGTGCGATGATGTGTAACTGCCCTATGAGAGTGAATAGTTGAGATAATTGTAATCAAGATCAACACTTTACGGACAATGCTTATTTAGAGCTCGCAGAAAAGAAATGACGAAGAGATAATTGAAATCTTCTTTGGTGAAAATGAGAAAACAGAATGAAGATTTGCAGAAATGAAATAAATAAAAGCAGACATCACTTACATTTGAAATTACGGGACTAAACCGACTGTTGCACCATAATCAGTTACTTATGCACAGTATCAATTCATTTGACTTATCTACGGTACCCATTTAAATTACGGGACTAAAAGCCACATCTCCTCCTTCCCTTGAGCGCTGCCAGGAATCGCTTTTTTCAAATTCAATCTCAACCCTTCTTTATCTTTTCTAAAATTTAATCTCAGCCACTCTTTTTTGTGTGACGGTTATTATTGATGTCTATTGTAATATATACTAGTACTCTCTTGCCCGCGCCTAAGGCACAATGACAGTTTGAAATCAATCAAGAACTGCACATAAGAAGTTATGTTCTATGTCGTCTTAGTAGATTCACTTCTATTATAACTTCAATAACATCTTTCCACTTTGGAAATTAACCTCGTAGACATACTTGAGAAATCAACGCAACATCAAACTATTGCTAAAAGAGAACAACAAAATCAATGTTTGACATAATACTTAAAATCCAACAACTATCATCTACAATTACTATATTTGAATGAAGTTTTTACATACAAAATTCTAAGAAAGCACGAAGCAACAACTAAAAATAGAGGAGCTAGGATATACCAGATGCCCATGTACTTGCATCAGTGTCTGCAAGCTGCGACCATAACTTTTCAACCTACGTGCCATTGACATCAAGTTCTTCTCCATTGATCTCAATTTAAAAAGTTCAACTAGATTTTATAAGTTCATACGCTGGCGAATAATCAATTTTGATGCATCATTTGGGCATCTACTACAATGGGAAAGAAAGTTCTCCTGAATAGCAATAGTCAGTACAACGACAATTGTTGGTTCACTCAATTACATAAAAATATAACGGGTGGAAAAAAATAGTGGGCAAACTGCTTCCTGTATTTTTCTACCCTCACACCCCTATGCTATTTTCATTCAACTTAACACAAAGCATAAATTCTATGTATTTTTTCAGTTGAAAGTACGAACAACATCACGCAATGTACAAAAAATCATCTCTTGCAAATTATCGTAACAATAACCCAAGTGATTGTTAAAAGAGTAGGTTTTAGGGAAAACCTGTTTCTCCATAAGTTATAAAAAGTTCACTTTAAAACAGTGAGTTTAGGCTTTAAAACACCAAATTGATATATTTAAAAACAAGACTTTTTATAACTTATGGAGAAACAGGTTTTCCCGAAAATTTTCTGTTGTTAAAAAAGCACTTTAATTTTCTTATGCTTTTGGAAAAAAAAATTCTTCATTTGACTAAACTAAAGAGATATCCCTACTTCAGTTAAACAAATTTCATGATGACAATATACGACAAAGTGATTTTTAACCGAACCTCTATTCCTATAGCAGTACGGTCAACATGAGCATGATGATGCAACCATGCATTTGAACGTTAGACCCCCATAAGAAAATGTGATTTTCCCTACTTGAATTTACCTTAAAATCTAATGTGGACTCCAATACTAATACAAAATGACAATGTTAGATCTCTAGCAAAAATTGAAATAATGGTCTTAAATGACATAATATGTCAGAAATCAGAAAACACAATTAATTATATGAAGAAAGAAATGCCCAATTTTGAAACGGAGTTATTAGATCAGCAAGTGTCTAAATGGATTCCATGTAAAGGTTAAGGTCATTACTGCCACGGGATATCACAATCTTCATTTGATGGTTGCAATCCATCAAGTTGTTGCCATGCAATTTCCTACGGTATATATAATTTCTTGTAAATCCTCAAAACTTATCCCAGTATAACTCTCAATTATCTTCACTTTGTTGTCAATGCTATCTCCTTCAACCCCAAAATATGCAATCACAACAAATGAACTAAAAATGCAAGAAGAGATTTTCACCTCTTCGCGGAGATTGATGAATGTGGATTTCAGCAAGAGAGAGAGAGAGAGAGAGAGAGAGAGAATGTAAAGTAGAGAAGCCTAGCGATTGATGAATGCAAATCTCTTTTCATAGTTGTAAAGTAAAAAAGAAAGAACAAAAGAAAAAAAGAATCCTTCACGCCCATTGCAGTCATACCTAAAAGCTCTTAATAGATGCCATGAAACAATACATATGATTATGAAGATAACGTTTGCTCCGTTTATGCTCAATGTTTGAAAGAGTAACTGCTTTGCAACTGTACTACAATAAAAGTCAGGAACAACAACTATGAAGGTTTAAGTAAAAAAACTATTTATATGAAATTGTACACCGAGATCAAATAGATCACCATCTCAATGTGTAATCCTCAAATAAGAAAGCTTTAATAGTAATGGGTCACTTCATAAAATTAACTAATGGAATAAGTATACTAAAAAACAACCACGGCAAAGACAAACCCCTGATTTTCGAACTCTGGAAATCCTTAATTGATGGGAACGGCGTCTCAAACACATTATACCAAGTAAGAAACTCGTTCTTCGATAGAATCGAAACTTCTTCTTTTTAACGGATAATAAGAACAATAAAAATAACCAACCACAATCCACCAAAAATGTATAAATGCATTGATTTTACAGTTAAAAACAAATTCCATACTCACATAAAAAGATTAAGGACAGGAATTGAAGCAGTGAGATTTGATGGGTTAGACTCTCAATAATATAGATCATGAGGGCACCTGAATGTGGGTCAAAGTTAAGCATGTAATATAATAAATATAGCTTCAGGCTCCTTCCAAATCCAATTTCAAACCCTCCTTCCAGATTTTCCATCTATATTTAACCTGTTGAAAATTAAATTATAGCACTACAGATTAAATAAACAATTTAATCAACAGTAGGAGATTTATTGATCAAGTCAAGAACGTACCAATAAGCCAATAGCAAAACCAACAGCAAGGAAACAGGATCAGAAAAACACAACAGAAACAAGTAAACAAATGATTAGAAAACTTATCGTGATTTGATCGAGTCGCCTTAGGAAGACTGTCCTAAGAGAAAATATTGCCCCCAATTGGTGCAACTCAGGTACAGGCAAATTTCTCCGAGGATAAAACGATCACGGATTACGTACCACAAAATAGCACACAGGTAGGTAATCACCGGCGGTCTTATCTCAGTCGCCTTGAATCTCACGAACGAATCTCCATGAACGGGAGTAATCAACAATGAAAGAAAACTAGAGAAATAGGTTTTTCTCTTAATCTCTCATAGTATCACACGGCTGGAGGGAGTTAGAATATATACGAGTGGTGATTTTAGGGTTTTAAAATCTTAATTTGACCTAAAAACCCACTTCAATTCGGCCTAGGAAAGTCAAAACCCGTCACATGCGCGGCCGCCCTGGGATCTTGCGCGATCGCGCTAGCGGCCAGAAACAATTGGCGAGGTCACGGCATTCAAGCGCGGCCGCCCTTGGCCTAAGCGCGGCCGCCCTCCTTGGCAGCAACTTCGACGGATTTTTCCTCCTTGGCCAAACTCAGTCCACATCCACGACACTCCAAGGTCATAGATCTATGGACTTCATACCACATGAATCAAGTATTCCAACAATCCTCCACAAGTTCATAGAAATATGACGTGTACAGATTGTCCATTGCCATGCTTTCAATAATGGTACCTTCCGGCTTGAACCACTACCTATGTTATCCAACGCAAACCTCCACAGGACCAGATGAACGGGTGTCTTGAATCTGATGCCTTTAGATGTAGAGGCCTTTGTTGGTAACAAACACGACAAAAGCTATGATAGGCCCTCTATCGAACACTTGATGCTTATAAGCCATACGTCCCGATCCTCTATCATGAGTGCTTTCAAGGAATAACCCGAATTCCTCTAATTGCGGCCAACAATAACACTCACTTAGCTGGGCATCTCAGAAGATGTACTGCTAACATCTTGTCTAAAAGACTTGATCCCATTCAAAGTTCCAAACTTTTACTTTATTAGCAGCAACGAGCACCTCTAGGCTATTCAGGGGATAGACTCAGACATGTAACATGTCAATCTATTATTAGGTGCTCCGACTCACCCCACAGCTTGTTATTACCACATTGAATCTCCTTTGTGGGATCTCCACTCAGGTAGATTGGGTTGCCACTGCGTTTGAATCAGACGGGGTTCAGACCCATCCCCAACCTAGATTTTTGAACTAGAGCAAATTCTAGCCCTTTGGTTAAATGATCAGCTGTGTTATCCTTGGTACCAATATAATCAACAACTATCACCTTCCGAGACACAAGATCCCTTATAGATTTTAATCTAATTTGGATGTGCCTCCTAGTTTTACAGTTGTACTTGACACATTTCAGTTTCTCAATTGTGGCAGTGTTGTCACAATGTACAGAGATAACAGGCATTGGCTTACTGACCATGGGCAACTCAGACATAAGTCCTCGAATCCATTCAGCTTCCAATCTAGTAGTGTCAAGGGCAACTAATTCGGCCTCAAATGTAGACCTAGACAACAGAGTTTGTTTGGTCGACCTCCAGGCGACTGCAGCTCCGCTTAAGGTGAAAACATACCCCGTACAGCCATAACTCCCGGAGTTATAGGCAATCCAGCTTGCATCACTATATCCTTCAAGAACAGAAGGATATCTCCCGTAATGCAGCCCAAGGGAAATCGTTCCCTTCAAGTACTTGAGAACTCTATCAAGAGCTTCCCAATGTGCTTTGCTTGGACATTGAGTATATCTAGCCAATCTAGTAATGTGAGCACCCAAACCCGGGACCTAACGTGTGTCCCGAGCTTGGGAAGCTCAAACTAAGAAAACTCATCTTAGATTTTTAAAACTTTTATTTGCCTTTACAAGAAAACCAATTCTCAATTTTTCCATAAACAAAATCAAATAAATATATCTCCACTTGGAGGAATTTAAACAAATACTTTAATAACCATACTTGATTAATTACATTGAAAATCCTAATTAACATTGTTTGACAAAAGAGTTTTTCTTACAACTTATAAAAGAGTAATACTTAAATATGACTCCTGACAACCCACTCATATACCTATCCTGTTAAGTCCCAAAAGCAAGAGTCCAACTCTTTCCCCGGCCTCACTGGTTCAGGTCACCTGTCTCAGCACAATCTAAAGCAGTAAAAGGGAAGGGGTGAGAATAAATCTCAATAAGCTATCATCACTATTCGCCATGTTCCTTCACCCACTACCTAAGTTATTTTTATTATTTTTACACATCACAAGCCATCCAACAATACTCTCTCCACCATATATATTAACCTTTATAATACTCTTTCAATTACCAACCTATATTTGATCAAACCATCACTCTACTCATTTCCAAATCCCTTTCTTATTATTCCAACAACCAAACAAATTGTCAAACTTATTAAAAATCATTTATACGGTAATAATAGCATTGTATAACACATATAACAACAACTTTACAACTTAGCCAACTTCATAAAAGGGACCCTAAATAATACCACATACTTAAATCATTTTTCTTAACATCAATACTATACCAAAACTTCACTATACCACATCTCAACTAATTTAACAATTTCAACCCAAGTAAAATGCACCAACCCACCTGCAACATTTCCCATATTCAACCCAAAACCATTTGAATTCATTACTAAAATACCATGACTGTGAGACTACAATTTAAACATCCTTCATTTTCTAGAACCTTTCGCTGGTCATCATTGTTTCCAGCCATTAGAATAAACTCCTGCACTAAACACTCGGCGTCAAGTACCACACATTCCCACTTAGTTTAGACATCTACCCTTGACCTCTAAACTAAGCTCTGATACCAATTGTGAGCACCCCAACCCGGGACCTAACGCGTGTCCCGAGCTTGGGAAGCTCAAACTAAGAAAACTCATCTTAGATTTTTAAAACTTTTATTTGCCTTTACAAGAAAACCAATTCTCAATTTTTCCATAAACAAAATCAAATAAATATATCTCCACTTGGAGGAATTTAAACAAATACTTTAATAACCATACTTGATTAATTACATTGAAAATCCTAATTAACATTGTTTGACAAAAGAGTTTTCCTTACAACTTATAAAAGAGTAATACTTAAATATAACTCCCGACAACCCATTTCAATATACCTATCTGTTAAGTCCCAAAAGCAAGAGTCCAACTCTTTCCCAGGCCTCACCTGGTTCGAGGTCACTGTCTCAGCACAATCTAAAGCGGTAAAAGGGAAGGGGTGAGAATAAATCTCAATAAGCTATTATGAATGCGGCAAGATGCCAAAACAATATGCAACACGTAGCATGGTAACACATAACACCTTATGAAAGCGGTAAACACATTACGTTACCTCATTTTACCTTCCCCGTACGAACAATAAGTCGTACAACGTGGGAGTAAAACTCCGCTCTTTGGTGAATTGCCCCCATGCACATTCACCGCTTATAGGTCTCATACCCAGAGATCCATATAAGAAAATAGGATACTTATATAACCCTTATTCAGGAGTATCATATAATATCATCGCTCTTGTAAAGCTTTTGGCTTCATACGAGCATTCCACGGTACACCAAATCGCAGCATAACCGTAAAGGCTTTTGGCTCAATACGGTAGCTTGCGCCCCCACTCTGTGGCCACGGAGGGGAACGGTCCTGGTATGATGAACCTTCAATCACTTATAGAACAAATCCATAATTGATTGAATTCCATTATACCCCGAATATCAACACGTTCAAGCACATAATAGATACTTGAAATATAATCCACAAAAAGGGATAATAATATAACAACATGGTAATGTATACTCATGCTAATCCATACCGTAGTGCAACAACCATTTAATACCTTATGCATAATACCATAAATGAATATGAATTCAATTAAGGTAACAATATAACCACCTAATCCACAGGGATGCAATATAATCAACATGCCGATAATCCACAATTGGGATACAATACGAGCAACATGCCGATAATCCACATTGGAATACCATACAACCATATACCAAATAATCCACAATTGGGATACAATATATTGATGTAACACATATATATTCCTAACCAACACAATAGTGTGATTATAGTCTCTACACTGTTCAACTAATCACCAAGGTATGGGAGCAAGTAAGGCCAACCTAAACCATAAACCATTCATACAAAGTTATTACTCAACCTTGAATATTATTAATAAAGGTGCAAGACCTACTTCCCACAATTTCATTTTGACCAAATAAGACATCATGGCCTAGCTAAGGCATTCTACCTTAACTTAGGTTAAAAAGATTTAATTCCTATCCGAAGTAGATTAGGTTTCACTACTTTGAAAGGGTTAGGAATCATACTTAGTGGTTGTGGTTAAAATTCAGCAAGAAAGGAAACTGGTGAAATTCTGGTGACATGGGCGACCGCCCAAGTCACTATGGGCGACCGCCCAAGAGGATCTAAAAAGGTTTATACTTTCTGGGGGGTTGGGCGGCCGCTCAAGGGCCTATGGGTGACCGCCCAAGAGAGATTCCAGCACTTCGAAATTTCTAACTCCTTTTCACATATTTTCTTTTCCCCTTTTATAATCTTTCTTAAAAGTGCCCAAAAGGATTTTCTAACTTTACAAACCTCATTTTAAATCATTTAATCCCCAAATAACATAACCCTAAATCATTTACCACTTGATTCTCCACCCATTTCACTACCACAATTCAAGTTTAACCTCCTTAATCTAACTTAATCCATTTTCTTACACTATTGATCATCTTCCTTAAACAACCACATCATTCTATAACATAAACCCATTTCTTAACTACAAAGAAGGTTTCCAAAGCATTTAATAACCATTTTAATAATAATAACAACACCAAATAATTCATGAACATTAATTAGAAGAGAAAATCATAATAACCCCATTCAAGTCATTAACATATTACTCCCATTATACCCTCATTCCTTCAACTTAAACTCCCATATCATAACTAAAATCAATTAAATCTTGAATAATCATTTTACTCAAATAACCATATTAAAAATACAATATACTTTTTCTTTTCATAAAACATTCATTAACACATAAAATGTGCAATATTTAGAAAGAAGTCATAATAACTTACATAGTAATATGAGATGAAACCAAGATTTTTCTAGCTTGATGTATTCCCCTTGCCTCTACGAACATGGAAGTACACCCGGATCTTAAAATGGAGGAGGATTGAGCTTACAAGTAGCTTGGAAGAGATGGCCTTTTGAAATGAGTTCCCATGGATATTTTTGGAAGGAGGAAGATGAAGAATAAGAGATGGGGAGGTTAATAATGAAGGGTGAGGGAAAAAGTAAGAAGAAGTATGGGAAGGAGTTGACAATAATGAAAAAGGAGGAGGAAATCAAGGGGAGGGCATGGCCCCCCATTCCCAATAACCAAGGCTTTCAACAATTTCCACATCAAAAGCCTAACTACCCATATTTTATTTATTTTACCCATTTCTATTATTATACTTCTCCCAAAATGCTTTATTTAATTTTCCAATTATCTCATCATAATATAAGAAATCAATATATAAAATGAACACATAATATTAATAATAATATTAAAAGCAAATAATATGATGCTAAAATAGTGGCTAGGGTTAGGGTCGTTACACTCACTTCCCCTTAAAGAAAATTCGTCCCGAATTTTTAAAAGACTTACCTTAAGGATCAATAACAAAGATTACTCTCCCAAGCATTTTGAATTACAACCTTCAAACAGTTTCCTCAATGCCATGATTCTTCTATACATTCTCACTACCTAAGTATTCTAGAATTAAATCCCGGAATTTCGATTCTAATAACTCTCAATGGTTTCCCCACATAAGTCAATTCCACCAAATCATTCTTAACTGAAGAACTCCATACGTACGAAGGATCATACAAATGATTTTTCCATACCAAGCTTCACACAGTACCACTTAAATGCTAAACTAAAACTGCTATTATCCACAATCGCTAAGGTTAATTAAAATTCCCGAGTTTGAGAGGAGATCCATCACACACATAACCTATTCCTCAAGAATCTGAATAGTATTCTAATCTCTCCCTTTCGACTAACTAAATCTTCCCACTCTTAGTATCTGTGACAATCCCAAAAGGAAGCTTCAAAAGATAAGGTTCCCCTTAACTAACGAAGAACAATTGTAACCACTCTCGGTAGGGTGTATGAAAATTCCACTTTATCTAAGTCAACTTCCTCGAAGCATACGCTATTACTTTCCCAATTCTCATAATATCACAACCTAATTCTCCTTTAATACGCACTTAGAATTTCACAAAGTCCTCACATTCATTAGGTAAGGTAAGGATTGGATCTATAGCCAATCTATTCTCCATCTCTATCAATATAATTCATACTTATTACATCCTACACCATTTATACATCCTTTAGAATTAATTAAAGCAACGATCTTTCATTTTTCAAGAATTCCTTAAAATTTCCTTCGGTAGCACTTGCCAACCCCAAAGATCACGAACACAATCCTCGTAAGATCTAGGGAACATCCAAGCTTAAGACTTTAGAACCCAAAATTTGGAATCCTCTCAAGCCAACTCACACTTGCTAAACTCTTCAAACAATGAATTCCCACTAAAGGCAAATAACACAACTCACAAATGATCCTCTCATAACTTTAAATAACCAAGAAGCTCATCAGTCATAACTACCATAAAGCCGTCAAGATAAATATTAAAATTCTGATTATCATACTTAGAATCAATACATGAGATACTTTGATGGAAACACATTTACCATCTACTCATAACTAGCACATAAACTCTTTGAAAAGACTTCTTGTGCAAGTCTAACACATACCAATTACCCTTCACATCTTTAACCAAAACTTTCTGCCTTTAATGCTTATATAACAAGAGTACCATATAAAAGTTTATCTATATTAAATACCAATATAATCAATTTAGGTATAGAAAAGGAGACTCACTTCTTATGATAGTCTACCAACGCACAACAACTACTTAACCCTCCAGGTCAAGTATATCTCATAATTACACATCGGTAATCATACCAAATAAACTGGCAATACATGCCCAGCTATAACCACATCACCACCGTGGTAAATCAAAGAAGATTCGAGGTATTCTCTCATAAGAGCAGAATCCTCTATCAATAAAACAATTTCTCAAGTAATGTATGCTACATAGAAGCAACATGCAATGCCACACATAATGATATGAAACAAGATCTATAAAATATGACCCCTAACTTCTGAGACAGGTAATATACCTCTAGTGACCTCTGAGGGAGCTATCTCTCCTATATCTGAAACATATACTCGACCTTTAGACCTTCACTTTACAACACCATTTTACCCTATTCAATATTGCTATTACTAAATCTTTCTTCACATCCTTTCATGATCATTCTAACTTAACTAAAATGGATACAGAATTCCCAATCACTTTGAATATCAACCTTACCATATTCATTCCAAAACCACCATTTCCTGCTTATTTCCAAAGCCCTATTAATTGGCTAACCATTACAACCACTATATACATCACCTAATACATCATATACCATATATGACCATAATTCAACAACAACTATACCATTGAGTCAACTTTAATTATAAGGTTCTCAAATGATACCATATACCTTCTCCAAGTCATATAATCCTATTACTCTATCTTTCCACATTAACCCATACCTATCATCACTATTCGCCATGTTCCTTCACCCACTACCTAAGTTATTTTTATTATTTTTACACATCACAAGCCACCCAACAATACTCTCTCCACCATATATATTAACCTTTATAATACTCTTTCAATTACCAACCTATATTTGATCAAACCATCACTCTACTCATTTCCAAATCCCTTTCTTATTATTCCAACAACCAAACAAATTGTCAAACTTATCAAAAATCATTTATACGGTAATAATAGCATTGTACAACACATATAACAACAACTTTACAACTTAGCCAACTTCATAAAAGGGACCCTAAATAATACCACATACTTAAATCATTTTTCTTAACATCAATACTATACCAAAACTTCACTATACCACATCTCAACTAATTTAACAATTTCAACCCAAGTAAAATGCACCAACCCACCTGCAACATTTCCCATATTCAACCCAAAACCATTTGAATTCATTACTAAAATACCATGACTGTGAGACTACAATTTAAACATCCTTCATTTTCTAGAACCTTTCGCTGGTCATCATTGTTTCCAGCCATTAGAATAAACTCCTGCACTAAACACTCGGCGTCAAGTACCACACATTCCCACTTAGTTTAGACATCTACCCTTGACCTCTAAACTAAGCTCTGATACCAATTGTGAGCACCCCAACCCGGGACCTAACGCGTGTCCCGAGCTTGGGAAGCTCAAACTAAGAAAACTCATCTTAGATTTTTAAAACTTTTATTTGCCTTTACAAGAAAACCAATTCTCAATTTTTCCATAAACAAAATCAAATAAATATATCTCCACTTGGAGGAATTTAAACAAATACTTTAATAACCATACTTGATTAATTACATTGAAAATCCTAATTAACATTGTTTGACAAAAGAGTTTTCCTTACAACTTATAAAAGAGTAATACTTAAATATAACTCCCGACAACCCACTCATATACCTATCCTGTTAAGTCCCAAAAGCAAGAGTCCAACTCTTTCCCCGGCCTCACTGGTTCAGGTCACCTGTCTCAGCACAATCTAAAGCAGTAAAAGGGAAGGGGTGAGAATAAATCTCAATAAGCTATTATGAATGCAGCAAGATGCCAAACAATATGCAACACGTAGCATGGTAACACATAACACCTTATGAAAGCGGTAAACACATTACGTTACCTCATTTTACCTTCCCCGTCTGAACAATAAGTCGTACAACGTGGGAGTAAAACTCCGCTCTTTGGTGAATTGCCCCCATGCACATTCACCGCTTATAGGTCTCATACCCCAGAGATCCATATAAGAAAATAGGATACTTATATAACCCTTATTCAGAGTATCATATAATATCATCGCTACTGTAAAGCTTTTGGCTTCATACAGAGCATTCCACCGGTACACCAAATCGCAGCATAACCGTAAAGGCTTTTGGCTCAATACAGTAGCTTGCACAGCCCACTCTGTGGCCACAGAGGGGAACGGTCCTGTGTATGATGAACCTTCAATCACTTATAGAACAAATCCATAATTGATTGAATTCCATTATACCCCCGAATATCAACACGTTCAAGCACATAATAGATACTTGAAATATAATCCACAAAAAGGGATAATTATATAACAACATGGTAATGTATACTCATGCTAATCCATACCATAGTGCAACAACCATTTAATACACTATGCATAATACCATCAATGAATATGAATTCAATTAAGGTAACAATATAACCACCTAATCCACACCGGGATGCAATATAATCAACATGCCAGATAATCCACAATTGGGATACAATACGAGCAACATGCCAGATAATCCACAACTGGAATACAATACAACCATATACCAAATAATCCACAATTGGGATACAATATATTGATGTAACACATATATATTCCTAACCAACACAATAGTGTGATTATAGTCTCTACACTGTTCAACTAATCACCAAGGTATGGGAGCAAGTAAGGCCAACCTAAACCATAAACCATTCTTACAAAGTTATTACTCAACCTTGAATATTATTAATAAAGGTGCAAGACCTACTTCCCACAATTTCATTTTGACCAAATAAGACATCATGGCCTAGCTAAGGCATTCTACCTTAACTTAGGTTAAAAAGAGTTAATTCCTATCCGAAGTAGATTAGGTTTCACTACTTTGAAAGGGTTAGGAATCATACTTAGTGGTTGTGATTAAAATTCAGCAAGAAAGGAAACTGGTGAAATTCTGGTGACATGGGCGACCGCCCAAGTCACTATGGGCGACCGCCCAAGAGGATCTAAAAAGGTTTATACTTTCTGGGGGGTTGGGCGGCCGCTCAAGGGCCTATGGGCGACCGCCCAAGAGAGATTCCAGCACTTCGAAATTTCTAACTCCTTTTCACATATTTTCTTTTCCCCTTTTATAATCTTTCTTAAAAGTGCCCAAAAGGATTTTCTAACTTTACAAACCTCATTTTAAATCATTTAATCCCCAAATAACATAACCCTAAATCATTTACCACTTGATTCTCCACCCATTTCACTACCACAATTCAAGTTTAACCTCCTTAATCTAACTTAATCCATTTTCTTACACTGTTGATCATCTTCCTTAAACAACCACATCATTCTATAACATAAACCCATTTCTTAACTACAAGAAGGTTTCCAAAGCATTTAATAACCATTTTAATAATAATAACAACACCAAATAATTCATGAACATTAATTAGAAGAGAAAATCATAATAACCCCATTCAAGTCATTAACATATTACTCCCATTATACCCTCATTCCTTCAACTTAAACTCCCATATCATAACTAAAATCAATTAAATCTTGAATAATCATTTTACTCAAATAACCATATTAAAAATACAATATACTTTTTATTTTCATAAAACATTCATTAACACATAAAATGTGCAATATTTAGAAAGAAGTCATAATAACTTACATAGTAATATGAGATGAAACCAAGATTTGTCTAGCTTGATGTATTCCCCTTGCCTCTACGAACATGAAAGTACACCCGGATCTTAAAATGGAGGAGGATTGAGCTTACAAGTAGCTTGGAAGAGATGGCCTTTTGAAATGAGTTCCCATGGATATTTTTGGAAGGAGGAAGATGAAGAATAAGAGATGGGGAGGTTAATAATGAAGGGTTAGGGAAAAAGTAAGAAGAAGTATGGGAAGGAGTTGACAATAATGAAAAAGGAGGAGGAAATCAAGGGGAGGGCATGGACCCCCATTCCCAATAACCAAGGCTTTCAACAATTTCCACATCAAAAGCCTAACTACCCATATTTTATTTATTTTACCCATTTCTATTATTATACTTCTCCCAAAATGCTTTATTTAATTTCCCAATTATCTCATCATAATATAAGAAATCAATATATAAAATGAACACATAATATTAATAATAATATTAAAAGCAAATAATATGATGCTAAAATAGTGCCTAGGGTTAGGGTCGTTACAAGTAACCGAGTAGGATATATCCGGTCTAGTACAATTGGCAAGATACATCAAACTTCCAATAAATTGAGAATATCTCAACTGAGCCATCGGTACTCCACTTTCATTCTTAGTAAGAGCAGATGAAGGGTCATATGGAGTCTTAGCCACTTTGCAATTCTTATAACCAAATTTCTCAATTAGACTTTCAGTATAATGAGATTGCGATATGGTTATGCCACTAGTTGAACGAGTCAACATAAGGCCAAGAATCACACTAGCTACTCCCATATCCTTCATCTCAAACTTACTTTTCAAGAATTCCTTAGTAGTATTAATTATCCTCATATCCGTTCCAAACAACAGGATATCATCGACATACATACATAAGACAATACTACTATCACCAATACTTTTGCTATAAACACACTTATCAAACTCATTAGTAACAAAGCCAAACGATGAGACAATTTTATCAAATTTTTCATGCCACTGCTTAGGGGCTTGTTTGAGTCCATACAAGGACTTAACAAGTTTACAAACCTTTTTCTCATTGCCAAAGGCCTCAAAACCTTCAGGTTGATCCATATAAATTTCTTCCTCTAGATCGCCATGCAAGAAAGCGGTCTTAACATCCATCTGATGGATAGGAAGATCATATACAGAGGCCAATGCGATAAGCATTCGGATTGTAGTCATTCTAGCAACTGGCGAATAGGTATCGAAATAGTCTATTCCTTTCATTTGCTTGAATCCCTTAGCCACTAACCCAGCCTTAAACTTGTCAACGGTTCCATCCGGTTTCAGTTTCCTTTTGAAGACCCACTTACATCCTATCGTGCTACAACCAGGAGGGAGATCGGCCAATTCCCATGTTCCATTAGAGACAATAGAATCCATCTCACTCTTAACAGCATCCTTCCACTGCTTGGCATCAGAAGTAGCCATAGCAGCTTTGAAGGTTAGAGGATCACCCTCGACATTGTAAGTGATGAAATCACTTCCAAAATACTTGGTGGTCCTTGCCCGTTTGCCCCTTCTTGGTTCAATCTCATCGTCAGAATGAGTTGCACTGGAATCAACCCCCACATTTGTCAGCTCCTCTACTTGAGCAGGAATGGAATTAGTGGTTGGGTTAGATTCCTTAGGAAGTCCGTCCTTCATAGGAAACACATCTTCAAAGAATGTTGCATCACGTAACTCAACTATAGAGTTCACATCTATGCCAGAAATTTCAGATTTTATAATAAGAAATCTCAATGCATAACTTGTTTCAGAATAACCTATAAAGATAGCATCAACAGTTTTAGGTCCAAGCTTTTTCCTTTTGTGTGCGGGTAAAAGTACCTTTGCAAGGCACCCCCACACTTTTAAGTGTTTCAGGGTAGCCTGTCGACCTCTCCAAAGTTCAAACGGACTTTCCTTTCTATGTTTAGGAGGTACTCTATTCAGAATATGGCAAGCCGTATTCAAAGCCTCTCCCCACATATATTTGGGCAGTCCAGAACTTATGAGTAAACTGTTAATCATATCAGTAAGGGTTCTATTCTTACGTTCTGCAACACCATTAGATTGAAGGGTGTAGGGAGGAGTCTCTTCATGTACAATTACGTTTTCTTGTTAATAATACATGAAGGGGTTAGACTCATATTCACCTCCTCTATCAGACCTTAACCATTTAAGTTTCTTGCCAGTTTGTGTTTCTGATTCGTTCTTAAATATAATGAATTTATCTAATGTTTCATCCTTAGAATTAAGCAAATAGACATAACAATATTTACTAGCATCATCAATAAAGGTGAGAAAGTATTTCTTTTTGTCTTTGGTCAACACGCCATTAAATTCACAAATATCAGTATGAACTAAATCTAGGATTTCAGAATTTCTCACAACTGACTTAAACGGACCTTTTGTAGATTTAGCTTCAACACATACATGACACTTAGAATTTTTATCAATAGCATGTTTAGGAATAATATCTAAATTCATCATTCTTTTCACAGAATCATAGTTAATATGTCCTAAACGACCATGCCAAACATTTGAAGATTCAATGGAATAAGAAACAGGATAATCAATAGAACTAAAATTATTGTGCGAACAAACATCAGTTTCAACTCTAATTTTAAATAAACCATCCGAGAAATAACCTTTCCCCACAAAACTATCAGAATTCAAAATTATGACCTTATTACATTTAAATAAAATCTCAAATCCTTCCCTAACTAGACTAGAACCACTAATAATGTTGCGACGAATATCAGGAACGTGATACACTCGATGCAAGGTAAGAATGCGCCCATTAGGAAACTTCAGGTCCACGCGTCCAATCCCAAGCACCTTTGCAGCACTAGAGTTCCCCATCGTCACTGATCTACCACGCTCAGGCTGGTAAGACACAAATAGCAATTTATCAGCACAAACGTGCACATTTGCCCCAGTGTCAACTAGCCACTCGTTGGGTTCATAGACAGTAAAGATTTCAGGAAAAGAGGTTACATACTTTGTAACGTTGCAGGTCAGAGCGTCAACTCCAGGTGCGTCAGATTCAGGATCATCATAATCCTTCGGACCCAACACCATGTTGACAGCAGGATGGTCATCAGCAGAACCTTGTGGTCCTTTTCCTTTCTTGGACGGGCAGTCCCTAGAAAAGTGTCCACCTTCTCCACAATTCCAGCTTGATTGTTTTGCTTTTGGCTTTCTAAAGTTATTTTTCTTAACTTTAAATTTATCATGGTTTTCTTTATCCTTAGAGTGAGTTTTCACACCTTTTCCTTTAAACTTGCTTTTACCAGTTACCATATTAGCAAGCCTTCTCCACATGTACGCTAGGTTGGTTACCATTATGCACCTCTGAATCGCAATTGCATTCATCAACTCATTGAGTGTCAAGCTTCCAGTACGATGCTTGAGGGTCATACCGAATTCCCCCAAGATCGAGGAAACTTCTCAATAATAGCCATGACAGCGAACTTATCAGGAAGTCCCATGTCAGCATCCTTGAGTGACTGCAAAATGATTTAGAGTTCGTGCACTTGGTCGGTAACCGACTTTCCCTCGCTCATGTGATAATTTAGGAACTTACCCACTTGGTACTTTTCCACACCGGAGTCATCGGTGCTGTACTTCATGGAAAGCGATTCCCACAGTGACGCAGCAGTGAGAGGAGCAGAGCAATAAACATCAAAGAGTGCATTCGACAAAGCTGACAGAATGCATCCTCGAACAACATCATCATGCTCCTTCCACAATTTAACCGCAGCCACACTAACTGGATCATCGCCATTCAGAGCGGGAAATTTGGATGACAGCATACCAGACATGCCCTTAATTGACAGCCAGATCTTCATGCGTTCAGACCAACGCTTGAAGTTCTTACCACCGAACTTTTCCGGAAGATCTGAGGTGTCAACTAGGGACTTAAATGGAGAGCTAGAGGTACCAGCAGACATGATTCAATAAAACTATTTTCTCTTAGACTGTTGGAAATTAAATTATAGCACCACAGATTAAATAAACAATTTAATCAACAGTAGGGGATTTATTGATCAAGTCAAGAACGTACCAATAAGCTAATAGCAAAACCAACAGCAAGGAAACAGGATCAGGAAAACACAACAGAAACAAGTAAACAAATGATTAGAAAACTTATCGTGATTTGATCGAGTCGCCTTAGGAAGACTGTCCTAAGAGAAAATATTGCCCCCAATTGGTGCAACTCAGGTACAGGCAAATTTATCCGAGGATAAAACGATCACGGATTACGTACCACAAAATAGCACACAGGTAGGTAATCACCGGCGGTCCTATCTCAGTCGCCTTGAATCTCACGAACGAATCTCTATGAACGGGAGTAATCAACAATGAAAGAAAACTAGAGAAATAGGTTTTTCTCTTAATCTCTCATAGTATCACACGGCTGGAGGGAGTTAGGATATATACAAGTGGCGATTTTAGGGTTTTAAAATCTTAATTTGACCTAAAAACCAACTTCAATTCGGCCCAGGAAAGTCAAAACCCGTCACATGCGCGATCGCCCTGGGATCTTGCGCGATCGCGCTAGCGGCCAGAAACAATTGGCGAGGTCACGGCATTCAAGCGCGACCGCCCTTGGCCTAAGCGCGGCCGCCCTCCTTGGCATCAACTTCGACGGATTTTTCCTCCTTGGCCAAACTCAGTCCACATCCACGACACTCCAAGGTCATAGATCTATGGACTTCATACCACATGAATCAAGTATTCCAACATAACCGTCATGTTAGACCCTTCCTGCAAAAAAATTGTTGCCGTTTGTAAAGAATGGTAACACGAAACGAAAGGAGTAATTTCCAAAGAGGGGGTTTATTTGCGTTTTACGGTGGCGAAACCAGTTACTGATTTACGGAAGGAGCGCCTATTGAGAATTTGGCGAGGAGAGGTAGTAACGACCGATAACGGCAGTAGTGAGTGGGAATAGGGAGTTGTGTAACGGTTGAGATTGATATCAGCCACTCTTTCTAAAATTAAATCATGTCCACTCTATATTATATGGTGGTTATTCTCTCCCTCTATTGTAATATAAACTAGTACTCTTACCCGTGCCAATGGCACGGTGATATTATAAATTTGGTCGGTCCTATAGAAGTGTATAACGTATTATGCGATAGGGAGGATGGAGAGGTCGATTGCCTGAATGTACCAAGCCCCCTCTTTTACACCCAGCGAGCTGGTCATTCTCCTATTTTTCAATGTTCATGTGCCACATTGTAAGTACTCAAATCTGGATCGTTAGAATCCGTTAACTCATACTTTCCAGGTTAACGAGACTTTCCAGGACTGCCCCGATCATTCAAAATTAAAGTGTATTAAAAACACGTTAGAACACGTGAAAAATATCACTTTTCCATAAATACGCAATTTTCGGGATTTTCCGGGACTGTTTTCGACATTTATTCAGACAGTTATTTAAAAAACAGTCAAAATACGACCAAAAGGACCAAAACGCCCTTGCTTAATGACTAAGAAAGACACGTGTCACACATGCACAAGCCCAAGCTCAAATCAATCACTTCAAAAACCAAAAAAGACCAAAATACCCCCCAAACTGAAGAACTCGCCATCTGACCTATTTTACTTGTTTAATCAGCATGTTGCCAACCAGTCACATCAATAATTTCAAATGCCCAAAATGCCCTCAAACTGAAGGAAAGGTCGGACGGCCTGTTTTGCTGTTTTACTGCCTATAAATACAACCTCTGTCATTCAGTAAAGGGTAAAGAAATTTTAACCCTCCTCCCCATTTGCCTCGATTCCAGCATCCCAAACCCCTTCGAAAGCCCCAGAAATGCCTCGATTTGCGTGAAAATAACGTTTTCCCAAACAAAACACAATCCAAACACTTTTCAAACACTTTTCGTATCCGCTATACGATCCCTCGGGAGATAGAGTCAAAACCGAGCCATCGGTAAACTCTCCTTCTGAATCTTCCGTTTCATCTCTTTTTACGTAATCTTCGCTATTTCTGTTCCGATCAAACTCTTCAAAATATAGACACTACGTTGTCTACGGGTTAAGAAATGATCCTCTCTCTATCACTTTTCTCTTTCGAAAAGAGTGATTTAGAGTTAAAACGGAGATCTTGACCCATTGTTTATCACTTTATCTTATTATGTCATTTTTACCATCCGAACCGTTTGGCTCGTTGATTGTCATTTTTACCGTTCGAGCCGTTTGGTTCGTTGATTGTCATTTCTACCGTCCGAATCGTTTGATTCGTTGATTGTCTTTTAAATAACACTTTTTACCGTCCGAATCGGTTGATTCGTTGATCGCATCTTTTACCGTCCGAATCGTTTGATTCGTTGATACCGTCATTTCAATATCGTCATTTATCGTCCAAACCGTTTGGTTTGTTGATCGTATTTACTTTTAACATCCGAGTCAAGAAATTGACTTGTCGATCGTTATTTCATTACTGTCATTTACTTTAAATGTCTTTCTTTTACTGTCATTTTATCAAAAAAAGGGGTAACGTTATAATGCCCGATCAAAATCAAAATCTTTCCTTTACTATCATTTTTCTCAAAAAGGGGTAACGTTATAATGCCCGACTAATTTCAAAACCCGCCATTCAAACTCATTTTCAATCCAAAAAACTACCATTCAAACTCATTTCCAAACAAAACACAAACACACACACATGCCAGTTTTCGAGAAAGGTAGAAAGACACGTCAATACGAGGCGTTTCGGGCGAGCCCAATTTATCTCTTCCCTAGGTGTAACGTGACCTCCGAACCTAACAATCTCTGTTCAAAAGCCTTTCTTAAGTTTTGGCTCATAATAAAAATGATCCATGTTCAAAAGCCTTTTTAAAGTTTTGGCTCATAATAAAAATGGCGTGGAGACTCTCTTCTTTCCGTGAAATTCAAACTGGCTCGCCGCTCTCGCGATCGGATAATTTCAGTTGGCGACTCCGCTGGGGACATTAACATGTTTTTCAAAACTGCTTTTGTTTTAAAAAACATTTTGTGGGTCAAACTTTCGTTTACCCTTTCTCGTTTTTGTGCGTGTGTGTTTTCTTCGTGTTTCGTGTTACTCGCTTTTTTCTTTCAAAAAGGAAATTTTAAACAGCTCCGGTTTTCAAAACATTGGACTGTTTTCAAAAAAATGTGTTGCTTTTCATTCCTTTGAAGCCATCAGTAAGAGCATTAGTCAGCCATCACTTCTATCCCGATCCCCATGCCATGATCAACGCGGGTCCCCAATTTGAGAAAGACCTGAAGGAAAAGCCAGCCCTGAGCACAGTTCCATCTTACCGATACAGAGCAGCAACTACATCCAACCCTGCACCGGCTCCCGGCAAAGGAAAGGGTGCCACTGTCGACTACATCCAGCAGGGAACTCAGTCAAAGAATGGGAACACAGGCCAAAGAAACAATGACTCTTCCAGGAAGCGACCTTTCCTTCGTATTGACAAGATAGACATGCCTCTAAGCAAAATGTTAGAGGGATTGATCAAAGAAGGCCTGCTCAAACCTATGGAGAATTACAAGCCAAGAAATCCCCCTGTCAACATTGACGTGAACAAGTATTGCGCCTTCCACCAGTATCATGGGCACATAACTGATAGTTGCATCAGTCTGCGATATGAAATTCAGAAGTTAATAGAAGACGAAAAGCTTAAGCGTCCTGGCAGTTCAACAACAAAAAGCAACTAGATTAGGGGCTACCTATCCTCAAGATTTGCCAACTGTCTTTTAGTCAACCTTCGTAGGTTCTAGTACTTTCCTCGTTCAATCAAGTCCTCCTCGGACATTGTAGTTAATCTTAATTTTCTATAAAAAAAATCTTTTTCTTTTCTCGCTAAATTTGAGACATTATTTGTACACCTACATTACATTTAATGAAATGGTTGTATCCTATATGATCACTTGCGTTGTTCAACAAATAATCTCTGGAAATAGTTAATGTTCTGATTAATCGGTGTGAGAAAGTCAACTAATGCCCTCCCTATACACCTTCCTTACCTCACAAAGGCAAAAGCATATCATAAGTCCTTAAGTTATATTCAAATTCTTTCTCCCCCGATGAAAGACGACGATCAAGAAGCAATGGAATCATTGAATTAGCAGTAAAAAACGACTTGTCAAGGAATCATCTCAAGGCCCGTGCCTCATCATCCAACCTTCCTATCCGATCCTTTTTGCCAAAGGGACCACAAATATTCATACCCTTTCCCAAAGCCAAACATAGTTCAAGCCAGAACTACGGCGACCTGAGCTCCTTACACTGAGAGGAGCGTAGGCAACCAGAAATGGTCCGATCATAAACATATACAAATCCCATAAACCCGGTCTCATCGATGACCTCCCCTATACACAGACCTTTCTTTCACACATAGCCAACTTTGATCCTCGACATCGGTTGACTTTCTTCTCATGATTAACCAAGACGTTTGTTCATATCGAGATTAGTGGTTGAGTAACCCGAACATTAATAAAGGGGTTTAAGCAATCTTGTGATCATTGTGAATAAAACAAGTTTTCAAATGTCTCGACAAGTCTTTTTTTTTCTACGATAATAGGAAAAAATAGAGCTAAACACTGTCTTTCTGTTAGCAAGGGCTTCCATACACTTTTTCAAGCCTCTCTACGCTCATACTCTCTCAAAAGAGTCAAACCAAAAGCGAGTTTTGGTGCCTGCATTAAACTAGGCATCTATATAATATATAAAAGCAGAAACATTTCAAGACCATACAGCTCGCCACGTGGAATTCCAAGTCAGCTCTATGTTCACCAATTATTAGCCGCCATGTGTCACATTCAATGAAGAGTTTTATTTTAGATTTTGATTTAAACACAAATTTTAGCTTTTAAATCCAAACAAAATATTTTTAAACGTAATAAATTCAAACTACAGCGGTTCAACTACTTCATCCGAAAGAATATGATGGTGGTAGAAAGTAGAAACATTGTCTTGGAGCATGCACTGATTTCTCTTATCATTATCCCCCATATTAGATTTTAGATTATCAAATTAGTTTATTTTATTGGATTAAATTTAATTTTTTTAAAATTGTATTATTCTCTCCATCCTAAAATGAATGATTTTTTTTTCAAAATTTAATAATCATTTTAAAAAATTTAATTTTAATCTAGAAAAAATAATAAACATTCTTTTAATTCATTTTCAAAATTTTACATTTGTAAAAATATAATGAATTATGAAAAAAATTAAATCAAAAAATTTAAAAGAACATTTATTTTGAGACAATAATGGTCATTCAATCTATATAATATATAAAAGCAGAAACATTTCAAGACCATACAGCTCGCCACGTGAAATTCCAAGTCAGCTCTATGTTCACCAATTATTAGCCGCCATGTGTCACATTCAATGAAGAGTTTTATTTTAGATTTTGATTTAAACACAAATTTTAGCTTTTAAATCCAAACAAAATATTTTTAAACGTAATAAATTCAAACTACAGCGGTTCAACTACTTCATCCGAAAGAATGTGATGGTGGTAGAAAGTAGAAACATTGTCTTGGAGCATGCACTGATTTCTCTTATTATTATCCCTCATATTAGATTTTAGATTATCAGATTAGTTTATTTTATTTTATTGGATTAAATTTATTTTTTTTAAATTGTATTATTCTCTCCATCTTAAATTGAATGATTTTTTTCAAAATTTAATAATCATTTTAAAAAATTTAATTTTAATCTAGAAAAAATAATAAACATTCTTTTAATTCATTTTCAAAATTTTACATTTGTAAAAATATAATGAATTATGAAAAAAAATTAAATCAAAAAATTTAAAAGAACATTTATTTTGAGACAATAATGGTCATTCAATCTATATAATATATAAAAGCAGAAACATTTCAAGACCATACAGCTCGCCACTTGGAATTCCAAGTCAGCTCTATGTTCACCAATTATTAGCCGCCATGTGTCACATTCAATGAAGAGTTTTATTTTAGATTTTGATTTAAACACAAATTTTAGCTTTTAAATTCAAACAAAATATTTTTAAACGTAATAAATTCAAACTACAGCGGTTCAACTAATTCATCCGAAAGAATGTGATGGTGGTAGAAAGTAGAAACATTGTCTTGGAGCATGCACTGATTTCTCTTATCATTATCCCCCATATTAGATTTTAGATTATTAGATTAGTTTATTTTATTTTATTGGATTTAATTTAATTTTTTTTTAAATTGTATTATTCTCTCCATCCTAAAATGAATGATTTTTTTCAAAATTTAATAATCATTTAAAAAAAATTAATTTTAATCTAGAAAAAATAATAAACATTCTTTTAATTCATTTTCAAAATTTTACATTTGTAAAAATATAATGAATTATGAAAAAAAATTAAATCAAAAAATTTAAAAGAACATTTATTTTGAGACAATAATGGTCATTCAATCTATATAATATATAAAAGCAGAAACATTTCAAGACCATACAAATTTCGCCACGTGGAATTCCAAGTCAGCTCTATGTTCACCAATTATTAGCCGCCATGTGTCACATTCAATGAAGAGTTTTATTTTAGATTTTGATTTAAAAGTGTTTTTTGAAATAAGAATTTTTGGTAAAGTTTAGGTGTGTGCGCTAAAAAGGGTGTAACTTTTGATTCTGGATGAACCACGGAACGCAAGCATATCAAATCGAAGCTCTTTTCGAGACGGACAAAAGTCATGGGCATAGCCCCATGACACTGGTTTTTATAAACATAAAGCTCGAATCTTGGCAGTCAAATGATGTGCTGAACTAATTTAATTTTTGTAAATTAATATTAAAATATTTTTTAATATTATTTTAAATTATTATTTTAAGTTCTGGATAATGCCAAGATTTGATTTTTGAATTAACAGTTTCAACTGTCATAAACTGTTGAAAATCGTAGTGCAATTTGAAAAGACATGTCTTTTCAAAACTTAGTCCTATATAAACCATTTCAGATTGTGTTCCAATATACACAAAGTTTTCATCTTCTCTTTCCCTTCTATCTTTCTGATAGCATTTAGTATATTGTAATGAACAAGCTGTTGCTGCAGTTACTTATGCATGATGACCATCCTGGTCTAAGCCAAAACAATTAGGAAAAACATGGTATGAGCATCATTTGCATCCTAAACGACAACATGAATACGAGGTATACTCTCTCCATCCCATATACTCTGTAATTTCATTTAAATAAACGAAAACAATATGGCCTAATGAAATTACAGATTATAGCAATAAGTAATAATAAACTTTAATATGCCCGTCGAATTTCGACGGGTTACTTACTAGTTCACATAAAATCGGGATTCGTCCCCACTTCTCTAAAATACGTCCTTGCAAGTGTACATTACAAGCCATTTCTTTTACATTTTGGTTGACTGATTAAAAAAAATCAAGGACGATTGCCTTGACTGGCCACGTAAGGTTCACGATCTAGCAATTTACAAAAATTGAGACATTTCGGACAAAAGTTTGAACAGTAAGTCATATTTGAAAATAAAAATTTTAAAAAGAATTAAATGAGAAAAAATTCCTTTACGGATCCATTGAGTTATTATCTCATTTTTATCTTATTTTTTCTCTGAGAATCTCTAAGACTACCTACAATGGTAGAATGAAACAGGGATGAAATGGGATTTCAGTCAGCTGAGGTAGTCCAATGGCTGAATGAAAGTGAGTTGAATTAATTAACGGGATGAAAACTTTCATCCCGGTTGAATCCTTTATTTTATTTATTTATTTTTTTTTAATCTGCCATGTGTCAGCTCCCCATTGGCCCGAATTGGGAGAGTGCGCCACACCGCCCGGGAAGGCGCGTGTGACGTTGGTCTTTTCCGTTTTTTTTTTAACTGCCATGTGTCAGCGCCCCATTGGTCCGTACTTTATTATTTTTTCACCCAATTATTTAAACTCAATTATCTCATAATAAATGATTTAAAAATAAAAAGAAAAATTGACCAAAATTCATCATTTTTTCCCTACAAATTGATATAAGTTTCATTTGATTTGGACACAAAAAAAAAAATACTTAGTTTTCAATTTGGGCTGAATTATTACCTAGTAAATTATTTTTTTTTAAAATTTTTTTTTTCACCAAAATTCATCATTTTTTCCCTACAAATTGATATAAGTTTTATTTGATTTGGACACAAAAAAAAAACACTTAGTTTTCAATTTGGGCTGAATTATTACCTAGTAAATTAATTTTTTTTTAATTTTTTTTTTCACCAAAATTCATCATTTTTTCCCTACAAATCGATATAAGTTTCATTTGATTTGGACACAAAAAAAAACACTTAGTTTTCAATTTGGGCTGAATTATTACCTAGTAAATTATTTTTTTTTCACCAAAATTCATCATTTTTTTTCCCTACAAATCGATATAAGTTTCATTTGATTTGGACACAAAAAAAAAACACTTAGTTTTCAATTTGAGATGAATTATTACCTAGTAAATTAATTTTTTTTTAATTTTTTTTTCACCAAAATTCATCATTTTTTCCCTACAAATCGATATAAGTTTCATTTGATTTGGACACAAAAAAAAAACACTTAGTTTTCAATTTGGGCTGAATTATTACCTAGTAAATTATTTTTTTTAATTTTTTTTTTCACCAAAATTCATCATTTTTTTCCCCTACAAATCGATATAAGTTTCATTTGATTTGGACACAAAAAAAAAACACTTAGTTTTCAATTTGGGCTAAATTATTACCTAGTAAATTATTTTTTTTTAATTTTTTTTTTCACCAAATTTCATTTGATTTAAGTTTCATTTGATTTGGACACAAAAAAACACTCATTTCTCAATTATCCTTCTTCATTTTAGCATTTATTTTTAAAAAATCATTATATTTTTTTTACCTATAAATTGATGCAATATTTTTTTTAATTAAGTGTAAAATATTTTTTTAATTATAAATAATAATAATTATTATTTTATTAATCATAAAAATAAAGAATATAAATAAAATAAAATAAAAGTAGTGGGGAATAGAATGATGAGTTGGAGGGAGTTGAAATTTAATTTAAGTTAGCCATTGGAGTGGGGGTAAATGAAATGGGTAGATGAAATATTAGGTGAATGAGAAAAAGTGTAAAAAGTGTTAGATGAAATGGGGGAGTGGGAAGAAAGTACCACTGTGTGTAGACTAAGAAAACACTCACACACACTCTCTCTCTCTCTACCTTCTTCTTCTTCTTCCCCCAACTGCCGCCCTCCTCCAACCGCCGCCCTCCTCCACCTCTTGAAATCCGGCAGCCTCCCACAATCACCGATGCCACCATCCCACTACCATCACCACCAGCCCACCGCTATCTTATTTTTTCTCTCTCTTCCCATCTCCCCATCTTCGACTCCCCTTCTATCCATCTCTTGTTCACACATTCAGTTTCAATTGTCCTATTTTGGAGTCCCTTTGCAACGATTCCGGCGCCACAATTCTTCCTCAGTTCCGGGGAGAACTGTAGCACGCCCGATCACCCAAAGCACATACCTGACGCCCCTATCCCCGTCATCTTCTCCTTTTTGTCGCCCCTGCACCCTTAGATTATCTGGAAACTCCTTTCACCATTAACAATGTCAACCAACTCGGGCCATCGGTAATAACACACCTCCATGGCGGGCCTTGCGCATTCACTCAGTAGCACTTCCAAGCTCCGACTCCACGCTCAAACAACAGCAACACTGGTCATCATCGTTTCAAATTAGGGCTCTGATTTTTGGGTTTGCTTTGAATATCGATACTCGGATTTCGCTAATCTGAATGGTTGATTGAGTTGTTTTAATTGTGGGCCCTCCCCTCCTCTTCTGCTGACAAGTGTGTGTTGGGTGGTTTTTAGCATTGTTTGGGTGTTGAGGTTACAAATCTCGTTAAAAATTTCACATATAGGTACATATTTGAATTTATTTTCCTACTTCGTTAGCTTCGTTAAATGCCTTGCAAAAAGAAAATTATGCCCCACTTAAATGTCATGTGTGAGGTACATGACAAAGATTTCGTTAGTTTTTAATGGTCTATCCATTTTTACATCACATTGAAATAGTTTTACAAACTTAGCAATCGTATTTGAAAATTTTACAAAGTGAATAATCGATTGCAATAAGTTGTAAAACTCGGGTAATCAAATTGCAATTTTCCCATTAAACTTGATACTCACTCTGTCCTAAAAAGTTTATCTTAATTTTTACTTTCATGATCAAAGTAATCGAATTTTGATTATAATTTTATGAAAATCTTGATATCTTCATCTGATTCTAAAAATTATTATTAATAGTATTTATAACGATAAAACAATAACAATTATTGCATAAATATATTTAGATTTTTTTAATTATTATCAAAATTTGATTGAGTAAACCATATGATGACGCCACGACTTTTGGCCTCGGAAGGTGGCTGAAACGCGTCGGCACCTCGGGAGAAACCTGCAAAACAGCACCGTTAGGGGTGCGGGGGGGAGCCCCGCTATAACCCTCGGGCGTAAGAATCAGTCGGTGTTTATGTGTATAAACTGTATATGAAACTCTCTAGGGAGAGTATTCTAGAGAGAGAGAGAGAGTGTGTGTTGTATGTGTAAAATGAGAGAATGAGAGCTTACCTTAGCCTTGGAGGGTTATAGTATTTATAGGGGTGAAAGGATGTATATGTGGTTCTTTATGAGGGGTCTCAATGTAAATATTTGGTATATATATATATGGGATATATTTGACCGTATGAGACTGTATAAAGGTGTATGTATAAATATATCGAAAAGTCAGGGCTCATCAATAGCCCCCCTACTCCAAGTGATGATTATTTATGGTCGGAGCGAGGAGTACGATTTAGGTAGAGGCTGGCTTGAGTATATATTTATGGCTGGAGCTCGGAGCTCGCCAGATTGGCTTGAATCCCGGAGGCAGGAGCCTGGGAGATTGGAGTCTAGGGAGAGAAGGTGGCAGTCAGGTGCTGCTTTTATCTCGGTCACGGAGACTGGGAAGACTGGAAGTCTGGAGTCACGGAGACTGGAATGTGCGGGCACAATCCCGCCGGACTGCGATCTGGATCTGCGGGCACTAGCCCCCGGGTTCGTCGGAGAGGGGAGAGAAGGTGGCAGCGACAAGCTACTTTTATCTCGGCCACCTCTCTCGGAACCGAAGATTAGATCGGGGATATGACGGGGACTAGGAGTCACGGGGACTAGGAGACACGGAGGCTGGAGTCACGGGGACTAGGAGCCATGGAGGCTAGGAGCCATGGAGGCTGGAGTCACGGGGACTAGGAGCCATGGAGGCTGGAGTCACGGAGACTAGGAGCCATGGAGGCTGGAGTCACGGAGACTAGGAGCCATGGAGGCTAGGAGCCACGGAGGCTGGGAGCCATGGAGGCTGGAGGCAGCGATCTGCCTCTGAATGCCAAAGATGGCCGGAGATTTCCGAATATAGGTGGGAGAGCACCATAAAATAAGCATAGATCCCGGAGATAGTTTGAATAAAGCTCTCGGAGATTCCCGAGAGTAGATAAAGCGGGCACGTAGCCCGTGGATGAATATCCAATAATAAGAATGAGCGAGCCCCCGAGCTGGCTGTTGAGCTCCAAATATGCATAAACCTGCAGGTAGTTTCAAATATATTTGCCCGAAGGCTTATTGGATCTTAATTGCTCGTCTTTTAGGCTGTTTTGAGTTTTGGCAATTTTTGAGTACCATGATACTTGCATTCTTGCTCTTTCTCCAGCGTTTTTGACTTGCAATTAAACTTTATACTCTCCTTCCGCGGTCAAAATCTTAGTAGGCCCTTTGCCCGCATTTTTTGAGTTTTCCTAACTCTTTGTTCAAAACCCCTTGGAGTTTTGTGTGAGGGTCTTCTGGCGATCTGGTAACGGGCTTATATGTAGGCCTTTGTCACATACAGGCATACGAGTAACGGCCCTAACGAGGACCTTCGCGCACTGAGCGGGGACAAGGGCCTTGGCCTTTGTCCTCGCTGGCATCTATATCCACTTATTCCTGGTGGTGTCACGCGGGCAGGACAGGGTATCCTCCCCGCGATCGGAGTACGGATCGTAATGGATCTTTGTACTCATATAGGCTTGCGGACCGAGAGATCGTTGCGCATCAGTAGGTAGGAGCTTATATGTTTGCTCTTTAACCTACTGGCATCCGCTTGCGGGCATCCACTTTTAGCTTTTGAGGCTGGTGGGAATAGGTTTTTGCATCAAAATATGATGATAACTTCTCCTTTATATATACATATAGTCTATACTCCTTCCAAAAAATTACAAAGATTTCAAAAGAAGTATCTTTTAAGGTGGTCGCTATTCCAAGCGTGCTTAAGCTCTTCTCCCTCTTTTGGTCGCAATATGTAGGTGCCCTCCTTGACTATTTTGGTGACCTCATATGGACCCTCCCATTTCGGGGACAGTTTGTTGAAACCAGGTTGGGTCCCCTGGACCTCTACGCTTCTGAGTACCCAATCTCCAACTGAAAAACTCCTCCTATTTACTCTCTTGTCGTGGTGCTTCTTCGCTTTCTGCTTGTAGTTTACCATTTTTTCATATGCCCGCATTCTCTTTCCTTCGAGATCGTCCAGGTCACACCTTCTGTTTGCCTCGTTTTGAGACTCGTCGAAGTACGTGACTCTGTACGAGGGTAGGGCAACCTCAACTGGAGCCATTGCCTCTGACGCATACGTGAGCGAGAAAGGAGTTTCTCCTGTAGAATTCCTTGTAGTTGTGCGGACAACCCATAATGCGGTCTGGAGCTCGTCCAACCATCGTCCTCCTCGCCCCTCCAAATTTTTCTTTAGGGCGGTCAGAACTAACTTGTTTGCGGCCTCAACTTGGCCGTTTCCCTGAGGATAGGCAACTGCGGACTTACGATGTTGCACCTTCATTCTCACACATTCAGCAGTGAATTTCGCAGAGAATTGGGTGCCATTGTCTGAAATAATTGCTCGGGTGTAAGTACCCAAATCTGGCTCATGCCTTCCGGTTAAATTTCCCGGCAATTTCGGTAAGTTTTCCGGTCATTCCCCGGACCTTCCTAGTGTTCCGGAAATGTCCTAGAGCAGTCCCAAATTAAAATAAGGGCTGTAGGGAGCCTTCCTAATTAAGAAAACACGTTTTTCTTAATTAGGGAGAAGGTTCTAGAATAATGCCACTTTGCATGGTTCTAGAATGCTGAGTCATTATGGATAAGACCGCACGGCCTCATTTGCGAAGGGCCTGCAGCCGCACGGCTTCATTAGCCTTATCCGCATCGCTCTATAAATAGAGCCCTCCTCTACCCATTTCAACACACACAATATATGAGAAAAATACTCAATACACTCTCGAAATACGTGAAGAAA
Organism: Adenophora triphylla var. japonica; assembly: GCA_022495995.1. Taxonomy (NCBI): domain Eukaryota; kingdom Viridiplantae; phylum Streptophyta; class Magnoliopsida; order Asterales; family Campanulaceae; genus Adenophora; species Adenophora triphylla. The sequence goes on along the minus strand of JAFEMH010001622.1, from coordinate 236,325 downwards.
CCGCTGAATTCAAGAAGAAGAAGAAGGAAGGCCAAGAAGCTACATCCCTCCTCCTTGAAGACCAAAGATCGACCTCTCCTCCTAGCTCCGTCCCGAGAAGCAAAGGAAGTCATTGGTAACCTCGCACGCCCTAACCTTGCATTTTAATTGATATACTTGCTCATTGCATTCATATATCTTGCTTGGGACTTGGTAGCTTAAAGATCACATCTTTATCATCCCCTTCCCCTTTTTTGCATGCATTAAGACCTCATTTGTCATAAAAATGTAGTCTTTTTCATAAAGGTGCATCCTTTGCACCTAAAATCCCTATTTTCCAATAAAAATGTTATCTTTATGCATCATTTGCATATAAAGATCAAATCTTTTTCAATAAAAATGCATCCTTTGCATCAAAACCCCCTTTTCTAATGCATCATTTGCATAAAAATGCTATCTTTATGCATCATTTGCATAAAGATCATTTCTTTAAATCAAAAAGCATCATTTGCAAACATAAAAATGTCATCTTTTCCTTAAAGAGTCATTTTTCACCATGCATTTCCCCTTTTCCCCTAACCTTGGAACGGACCGGTGTAAAAGTTCTCATCTTTGCATCGTTCCTTCCATTAAAGGTTCATGATTTCTTTAGGAAAAGGATAACCTTGAACCCTATATCTCCAATTATCGCTTAAGAATGAGTATGAAGCCTCTATACGAGCTCGACCGTCTTAAAGCGTAGGATTGATGGGCTAAGGACATTCCTTCCTAAAGAACCTCATCTTTGACCCAAAAGAGAGTCATTCTCTCGATCACGCAAGTCCCGAGGGTCCCGAGGTTTAAAATGCGATGATCATAAGTCATAAGATGAGGACGGGATCATAATCCCAAATACATAAATTCCAAGGAATCCCGAGCGACAACCAACAAATGGTTTGTACGTCCGGAAGATAACTTGGGACATTCCCCCCCCTTATTTTCAAACACATGCACACAAAGAAAGCACGCAAGCAAACACGATTAATGAAATCTAGGGAGACTTGCTCCGGCAAGGCACTTTGGGTGAACGCCAAACGTTCTTCCCAAGGGGTAACTTAACCTCCGAACCCATAAAACCTTTTTTTCAAAGTTTTGAGGTAATCAAAATGGCGTGGCGACTCCGTTTTTCAAATAACTCGGATGTCTTCAAACTCGCGTGAATTCCAATAAACAAAAATTTTGGGGCACACATTCACAAGCTTGGCGACTCACTGGGGATCATCCCAAAGGAGAAAAGCTTTATTTTCAAAACAAAAGTCGATACTTGGTATATAGGTGGACCCCACTTACCCTTCCTGTATCGCTCCCTAACCCGGGGCTTGGGATAACCAGGTGGTTTAACAATCCCACGTACCAGTATCCCTTTTTTCGAAAAAAATAATTTTGAAAAATATACAAAAAGCTTTTCCCTTTGAGCGGGTTAGACTCCCATCGCCGATTTCATTAATCGTGTTTGCTTTCTTTTACCATGCATTGCATCATTTGCATCTTGGAATCTGTGCATACTTTGAACGGGAAATAACCCGAAAAATAGCAAAAGGAGTGGAACCTGGAAAATTGATCCATGCCGTACGGCTAATCCTCATAGGATTCGACCATACGACCTCGCGGCAATTCCACCAGGAAAAATCATGGTTAACTGGCAGCCCTAGCACTTGGGGCTATTCAAACTCCATGACCGACTGGGCTCCTTAAAATTTACGTGCTTATGTGTTGCATTTTCCCCCGTCCCGAAAATCATTCCTTTAAAACACATTTCGAAAATCTCCGTTTTAACTCAAAAAGGAACATTTTTAGGAGACCGCACACTACGCGCACTCCGATATATCCTCGTACACTTTTGCACGCACGTCCTTCAAACCCGAGGGTGGTTCCACTGCAATACGGACAGCCTCTTACGATGCTCCCGGCGCGCACGGAATCATCCCAACCTCCCCATGGTAGCCTGTCGACCAATGCACATCCGTGTCACACGTTTCAAAAATCCGTGACTTTTGGTTGGTTTTTTCCGTGTCATATAGCCCAGCTTGCATACCCACGTAAAGGTCAAGCCTTAGCTCATAACGGAAACCAAGATTTTCGCTCAAGCGAAATTCCGCCGAAATTCCGACAAGGAAAAATCGGTGGGATCTTGACTCCGAGCATTGACTATTGACCTTGACCCGCACGGAATGCGTAAGAGTCAAGACCAAGTCTTTGCCAAAATAAAAGATCTTTCGCTCAAGCGAAGCTCGCCAAAATTCCGACAAGGAAAAATTGGCAAGATCTTGACCGGCATTGACTTCGATTCCGACTCGCAAGCACCGCGTATGCAACGAAGTTCAATGTGACACCGTGTCATCCGGCTTTTGCCGCCCGACCCATGCCTATTATATTCTCGGACATTACCGAAAGTCAAAAACCGTCATTCGCTCAAGCGAAACTCTCTCGAAGATCCGTCAAGGCACAGAGACGAGACTTTCCCGGTATTGCCTTGACTATAATCCGCATCGCTCGTGCGTTGAAAGGTCCTATGACATGCTGGACCCGATAGGAGCGTTCTTTACTCTCGGTCGGTGGGATCCGCGTGCCCTATAGGACCTCGCCGGGCCGTCCACCCCGGGAGGTCGAAATACAGGTGGAATACGAGGGGCTTATAGACGTAGTGACGGAACCCACCGATCCAGGATCTAGAGTAGTTGTGAAAAAGAAGGGCGTAACCCCTTTTCGAACCAAATAGATATTAATAAAAGACACTGTTTTAAGTAAACTTGAAGATTCTAATTTGCATATTGCTCGAGCCTTCACCTAAACACCTACCCCGAGTCTAAACCTTTCCTATCCCTTTCCCGCAGCCGAGAAAGAAGTGGGTGAGAACACCGGGTCGCCGACTTGTTAGCGCAGTAATCCCTCGGACAGCCGCTGTAATCCTCGCTTTGTCGGCTTGTCGTTGTCAAAATGGCCAACATGGTAATCCACAACGGTAATAACCAAGCGGTGGGAGGGGCTATCCCAGCTCAACCCAAGCCTCACATCCGGTATGATGTATGTGATTGCGAAGATCGCCTAGAGTATGAGTATCAAGAATGGATCAATGAGGACGCTCCTTCAAGGAAGAAGAAGAAGAGAAAGTCCACACAAAGAAAAGCTTAAGGAAAGATACGAAGCCGGGGACAAGAGCGTAGGAACTTTGGGAGAGCCTTCTGGGCAAGTTCGACTACTATGTCGCTTATGCCAAAGAACTCCGTCAAAGAACTCCGTCACCCTAAGCATACCGCACTGATATCCCCATGTACAGGGATCTTCTTGAAGCGTAAAGTGCTGAATTTGTGGCCATCGTGAAGTTCAATGAGAAGCTAGCAGATCCGGGAAGCGTAACACGTAAAGCCTATTGAATACGTAGGCCAAGGAAGAATCAAGATCCCCTCTGAAGAAGACTTCATCGCATTATCCAAGCCAACCCTTCATTGGCTACACCGACAAGGTCGTGGTGTCCAAGATCGCAAAGAGAAAATGAGTTATCGGCGGTGCATTGATGAGATGAGCCGCACCCTTCCGCTCAATGAGTCCAGCCTCTACGGAAGAGCTAGCCGGAAGATTGCAACAAGTTACTTTAGTTCCCTCACCATCTTTCCACGCACCGCCCGTTAATGATTTCCGGCAAGCTTTTGATCGCCCGAAGTCTCCGACTTTCGAACAACGCCGGCAAGACCGCTACTTCCTGTGGCAACAAAGAAGAAGGAGTGAGATCCCGGCCCAACCCTTGTCAAGTCCCCCTCGAGTCAATAAGTAGCGTAGGGTCCAGAGTCGTTGTTGTCTATTCGCCTGAGTCAGAATCTTCGAATTCCACCCTCGTAGTCATCCGAAGGCCTCACGCCCGAGGATTATGAAAATGTAATCGATGTCATCTTTCCCCTTATCTTGAATGAAATGACAAATCTTTCTCGATTATCCTCTTATTGCCAACTTAACAAATGATAAATTAACTCAAAACTTAACAACAGCTTAATAATGAATCATTCGAACAAGATGCAAACACACTAAACGAACAATACATTAAAGAAATCTTTAAGGTGTTTCGTAAAAGAGGAAAACCGGGCCCAAGCCGCCGAGGAGATTTTGATAAGTGTGAACTGGGTACTATTGAGGAACCTAAAGAGACACAGATTGGAAGCTTCTTCCAGGGGGTTGAAAGGGACAGATTGATTGAGCCGCTCGTAGAATACGTCGACGTGTTTGCATGGTCATACAAAGATATGCCTGGGGCTAGACGGTTCGATAGTAGAGAGAGTAATCCCTCTAGCACCGTATGCTAAGCCGCAAAGCAAAACCGAGAAAGATCAAGCCGGAATGGTCTCTACAGGTCAAAGAAGAAATTGAGAAGCTATGCGGGTAGGATTCATCGTAGTTATTGAATACCCGACGTGGTTGTCCAACATCGTGACCGTAACCAAGGCCAATGGGAAGTGTGCGGCTGCTTGTGTGGATTTCCGAGATCCGAACAAGGCCGCCCCAAAGACGACTACCCTCTCGCCAAACATAGACATCCCGGTGGACTCCATCGCCAACTACGAAGTCAAATCCTTCGTTGATGGTTTTGCAAAGCTACAATCGCATCAAGATGGCCGAGGAAGACCAAGAAAAGATGCCTTCACCACACCGTGGGGAATCTACCGTTATACAAAGAATGCCATTCGGGCTCAAGAATGTCGGGGCTACTTACCAAAGGGCAGCGACCGCACTTTTTCATGACATGATCCACAAGGAGATTGAGGTCTACGTAGACGACATGATAATCCACTCCAAAGGAGAAGGTGGGCAAAGACTTTGTTGACCTACGAAAATTCTTTGAGAGGCCGAGACAAAGCATTCCATGAGACTAAACCCCGCCAAATGCACCTTCGGAGTGACAAGGGGAAAAGTGCTCTGCACATGGTCACTGAGCGAGGTATAGAAGTTGACCCCGAAAGATCAAAGCTATCATGGATATGAGGCCACCTCAAACCCGCATGTAAGTCAAAAGCTTCATGGGTAAATTGCAAGACATTAGCCGTTTCGCCAATCGCTGACCACTATGTGCGAGCCCATCTTCAAGCTCATGAAGAAGAATGTGGACACGTAATGGACCGAAGAATGCCAAGATGCCTTTGACTGCATCAAGGCATACTTAGTACATCCCCCAGGTACTATGCCCCCACATAGACGTAAGCCTCTTCCGCTCTATCTCACCGGCCATGGGCGTACACGGCAGTTGGGGCTATGCTTGCTCAAGAGAAGAAAAGACTCTCGGGTAGAAAATGCCATTTACTTTGTCACTGAAGCTACAGGGAGTGAGCTTCAATTACTCAAAGATGTGAAAAGACTTGTGCAGATCGTCCGGGTAGTCGGCAAGTTGAAGCATTATATGCAAGCCCACCCCGTGAACTTGGTCTCGAAAATGGACCCCATCAAGTACATCTTTGACAAGCCTTCCCTCTCGATGCGTTTAGCGAAGTGGTCCTTCTTCTTGGCGTAATACGACATCAACTATGTGACCAGAAGGCCATCAAGGGTCAAGCATTGTCGATCACCTCGGCGAATTTCCCAGTAATGAAGACAAAGGGCCCGAACCCCAATTTCCGATGAAGGGATCTTTGCAGTTGAGCCTCGAAAATAGATGGCGCTTGTTCTTTGACTGAGCCGCTAACAAAAGAGGAAATGGTGTAGGAATGCTATTGGTCGATCCGAAAGATGAGCATACCCCCATAGCCCTCAAGTTGAACTTTCTCGCCACGAACAATGCCGCCGAGTATGAAGCCCGCATTGGCCGGGTTTGAGGCCGCCTTAGAAAGAAATGTCAAGGAGCTCGAAGTTTACGGAGACTCACCCGATCATCAACCAAGTCTCCAACAAGTGGAAGACCAAGGGACCCTAATCTACAACGGTATCATGCCCATATGGAGGAGTTATCGGATGTTCAGAGAAGTGACTTTCCACTACTATGCCGAGGGAAAAGAACAGATTCGCAGATGCCCTAGCTACTCTAGCCTCATTGGGTAGAGATCCCCGAGGGAAAAGCCATAAAGCCCTTCAGAGTGGGTAGAAGAGAAGCCCCACTTCGTTTGTGAAGTGGACACGGGACCCGAGCCTATAAAGGAACCTTCGTACAATCGTATTTACCAATTCCTCAAAGACGGAGAGTCGGCTTTCAGAGACAAAGAAGGTAGACCGAAAGAAGGTATCGTAGTCAAGAGCTTACAAGCCCCGAAAAGGTTGGCTTCTCATTATGTCATTCTAGGAGGCAACCTATACAAGAAGCGGTATCAAGGACCACTCCTCTTATGTGTCACTCAAGAAAGAGCCGAGATAGTTGATGACCGAAGTCCACAATGGTCCCCTGCGGTCCTCACATGAATGCGAGCCCCGATGCAAGTGATCCTCGAATGGGTTACTACCGGATCTCCATGGAAACAGCATGCGTTCAACACGTCCGAACCTCGCGACAAATGCCGCCGGTTTGCCAACCTCAACCATCTCCCACCTCACACTGCATCGCATGACGACTCCTTGGCCGTTTGCAACTTGGGGCATTGACGTGATAGGGAAAATATCCCTACAGAAGCAATGGACACGAGTTCGTGTTGGTAGCCATCGACTACTTCACCAAGTGGGTAGAGGCCAAGTCCTACAAGGTCCTCACTTCCGTAAAAGTGGCCCGCCATCAAAGAAAACATAATGTGCGTATATGGGGTGCCCAACGAGATCATTTACGATAATGGGTCACACTTCGAAGGAGACTGCGATAGACCGCCGTCGACCCAGAGTTACTCGCCACAAGTCGTCCCCGTCATGCACCTCAAACCAATGGAGCCGTGGAAGCCGCTAATAAGACACTCGAGCGGATCATCAGGAAGATGGCCACCCGTGGTCGTGATTGGCCCGAAAAGCCGCACCTAGCACTCAGCGCGTAACGCCTGCGTAATGTGCCCACGGGGAGAAACTCCTTTTGCCCTAACTTACTGATGGAAGCAAAGTGTTACCAGCTGAGTTGGGAAATCCCGTCATTAAGGGTCCTCCCGGAAAACAAAGTGTCAATGAAGTGGAATGGTTGCGCGGCCGGCATGATGAGTTAGCCCGCTTGACGAGAGAAGGCTAAGAGCCATGGAACACACCCGAGCCTACCAGAGGCGAATGGCCGCAGCGTTTGATAAAAAGTTCAAGGCCAGAGATATCAAAGAGGGCGACTTAGTGCCGAAAGTAAAGCCCCTACCGCAGACAACCCCCGGGAAAATGGGAACCCGTCTGGATCGGCCCTTATGTGGTGCGTAAGATACCGTCGTGAGGAGCAATGAAGCTTGCGTACTTGGATGGCAATCCCTTTGTCCACCCTGGCCAACGGTGATAAACTCCGAAGATACTATGTCCGATAAAAAAAAAAAAAGAAAAAAGTGCAAAAAGAGTAATACCCACTAGGCCGAAAACCCCAAAAAGGGCGGTCTAGGCAAAAGATGTGGTTGCACATATATAAAAAAAAAGAAAAAAAAAAAATCTTAGTGCAAAAGAGTAATGCCTACTAGGCCGAAAACCCCAAAAAGGGCGGTCTAGGCAAAAGACAGTGGCCGCACATAAAAAAAAATTGGTTCACCGTAATGAACTACGTAGACCCGAGCCCCTTAGCCTTTCTTGTAAAAGGGGAACGTAGGCAGCCATATATGGTTCGGTCTAAACAATAAAAAGGACGATTAAATTTCCATGAAATATGTCCTGATCAATAAAAAAAAAAAAAGAGACATTTGAATTTCCATGAAATGTGTCTTGATTAATTTCTAAAATAATATGCCTTGTTCATTACAAGTTAAAAACTTCTTGATGAGTTCAAGCACGGTCTACCTCTTAACTCTGCTAACCTGCTAAAAAGATCTAAAATACAATAAAATGCCTAAATAAACTAATGTGTTTGCAAATGGCAATAAGAGGGATCTTTAGAAAAGACTTGTCTGGTCGTCATTCGCCGAGTCTTCTTCAGTCTTCTTCCCTTTTCCTCGGCCTCGTCGAGTCCTCTTCCTTTTCTTCTCAATAATGTCGGTATCCCTCATCCCGACCTCTGGTATCCTCGCTGGAGCCTCTACCAACCCCGTGTCAATGAGTGCTCTCTCTATACGAGCACGAGTCCGCACCTCCTCCCTTCCGAGCCTCGGGCCAAAGGAGCGACCTCCTGACAATCTCTTTGTACCGAGCCTCCATATCTCCGACTCAAGTCACCCGATTGGTTATGGCAACTCGCCTTAGCCTCGCCTCCCTCGCAGTCCTACTCGAGTCACGCCGCTCCCAATAAAGCTCGACGTCTACCCTCCAAGATAACCTCGAGTCGCTCCCATCTCCCTCTCGTACGTACCCAAGTAGACAGTGGTCAAGCATGGTGCTCTTCCTGCTCCCGAAGATAGCCCCGGGTGGGAAAGCAAGATGTGTCCAAGCCCTCGAGAAGAAAGAGAAGTCTGGCCGGATCTCTCATATCCAATGACACCACCTCCATGGTCCTGATGTCCTCCCAATCACTCAATGACTCTGTAAAGCCCCAAACCGCCTGGGATACCAAGGAGTGTATGTAGAAGGACGACCTGCAGCAGAATCCCGGAACCCTCACAAAGATAAGACTCCCGAAATATCCTCCCCGGTTGCCGCAACCTCCGGTGGTATCCACCAACGGATGTCCGAAGTGGATAGCCTAGCCATCATCGACTCCCAGCCTACCCCCGGTTCTCGCCGCCTAGGCGCACCTCTCTCCGAGAAATCACCCAAGGGCACCGAGTCGGCAAAGCCCCGTGCAAAGCCCCGAGCCTCTCCCCGTAGCCACAGAGTCAACATAGCCGGACTCCTGACCTCATGAAACGGTCTCCCCGAGCCATCCTATCGATCCCATGAAATGTCTCTCCCAAACCAACTGGACAATATCCTTCCCACCTCGCAGCCTTCTCGACCATGTCCAAGAGGCCACTACGACAGATCCCCACGGACTGCAGCGGTGAACAAAATAGAGAATACGCAGAGAATGAAAGCATCCATAGCCACCGTGGTCGCAGCCATATCTCGGAGACCCAAACCCGCCGGATATCGTAAAGGTCAATCCTATCCGGGGCTACCATCATCCTCTCGGCCTCTCCCAAAGGAATCTGCAGAAAAGATGCAAGCTTTACCCGTCACCGGCACGTCTCCGATCAGCGGAATAGATATAGCCTCGCCCTCGGGACCCCCAATCAAGGCTACGAAGTCTTCGTGCGTTGGGACGATTTCGTTGTAAGAAAAGCAATAAAACATGTCTCCTGGACGTCCTGTAACTTTGTCCGCGGCTCTCAACGGATCCCAATCGGGCGGGAGATCCTCAAATGCCATAAAGACTTGATCTTGAAGGAAGAATCAAGCGCCCCTTGTGATTTTGGAAGTTATGTCTCGCCCAAGATTGAAGACCGGATAGAAAATGGTCTCGCTTCCCCTTTGCAATCCGACGGGCTTCTCCATCGCAAAGTGTTCAAAGAGGGTGCTTTTCAGTCCAAAATATGCTCGGGGAACAATTGGGGACAGTCTAGAGTGAAAATGAAATGAAATGGCCAAGCCTTGCTTTTATTCGAGAAAATAACCAGCTCGTGCAAGACGTTAGCCGCACGGCTCATTTGCCCTCAAGGCTACGCCGCACGGCCACATTAGCCCTCTGCAGAAAATTCTCGGCAAAGAACCAAAGTTGCTGCCCAAGGGAGTTTTCACCCCACTTTTTCAACCAAAACCTCGTACGTAAACATATACAAGCCATTCAAGCATTTATACACCATTATAAATCATTTTTGGCCCGCTGTGATTTCCAATTCCCAAGCAAAAAAGTCGCCCCAAGGCTCGATAATATGCAAATTGAAAAAGCATGAATTAGAAAAGCAAATAAAATGTAAATACAATGTTTTCGCCCCATCGGGCGCCAAATAAAGCAAAAATAAACAAAGTGTGCATAAAATTGTTCATTGTTTGTTTTTGTTCCAAATCTATTCTAGAGACCTCTTAGGCCTCCGATTCTTCTTCCTCCTCATCGCCACTCTCACCTCATAAATGCTAGCCTCCCTCATCAAGTCCTCCCGGTCGCTCTCATCGATAGATGGACATTATCGTGCCTGCACGCGCCTACCGCTTCCAATGCGTCGGGCCAGCTGGGTCCCCGCCCCGAGGCATGGCACGGGAAGAGTACTCCGAGGCCGATGAGGTAGACGCGTGCCCCGACGTGCCGTCTCTGCGCCCAGCTCCGCGTGCATCCGCCGCCGCTCTTCGGCGCAAGCGGCCGCCCTCGTAAGAGACCTAAGCACATGTCCTTCCAGCCCCTATTCTCGCCCACGACTCACCTCTATCGTAAGTACGAGCCGGAACTCCGAGAAAAGGAAGAGAAAAATCTCGTAAAATCTCGTAAAATTGCAAAAGGTAAAATCAAAGCTAAAAAGGGAATAAGACCCTAAGAGTACACTTACAGCTGCTATCAAAAGCGGCAAGGTGTATCGGGCTCCTAAAGCATCGGGGACAGTATCCTCATCCTCCTCGGCACTCCATGGACCACATAGGACAGATGCAGGAGGGATCGGCGAGTCCGCAGAGGCTCATCCTCCCCATATCCCCCGAGTGACCGCCGCCTTCACTAGCTTCGTGGCGCCCTCGTGCGTGTTCCACAAACACAACGTAGGGGGTACCCATATCAAAATACTCCTCCGCAGCCTACGCCGCCCGGTACCTCGCTATCTCATCCTTCCGGCCAATCCCTAGGCCGCAAAGATCCGTGCGGAGGATCCCGAGGAGTAATGGCATCTAGTGGGGAACATGACCATGCCGCCTCGAGAAGCGGTCCCCAAGTAAATGACATCACATGTCAGCCCCGCAGCCACCTCCTCTCGCTGCCACCTCGATGGCATCTCCCAAGAAAATCTCTCGGATACCTGCCCCAGGGGTAGAAGTCCACTCCATCGTGCCCATCCCCGTTGATGACCGGCCTCACCATTTTGTAGTCGAAGGTAATCCGGGTCTTCCCCGTGAATTTATCTCTCGCATCTCCCTCCAAAATAACCATAAGGGAAGATGGTGACATCACTGGCCGGGTTCCAAGGAAGAACCCGATCACCTCGCAAAACCAGCCCGCATGTTCAAAACATCAAAAGGTCATTCTCTCTCTTATAAAAGTCTCAAGACAGAAAAGAGAAAAGAAAAAAAAGGGTTGAAGACAGCCGTGGAACGTAAGTCGTGAGCCACTCGTCGCTTCTCCACTCGCCAGTGAAAGCTATGTGTACCGTCCCACCGTACCCCGAAAGGGCCTCCGGACTAAGCCCTTGCTTTTAGAAGTGATACGTGAACACCCCTACCAATGGCCTCTACAAATGCATCTAGTGCCTGCACCTCACCACCGGGGTGATTTGCCCCATTCCCGGCATCCTCCGGCCAGCTTAACCGCAATCCACCCGATGGTCCTCTAGACTTGTTCTCCGTAGACAAGCACATCAAAAGAAGCGTCAACTCTTCCGTTATCATTTTAAAAGCATGATTATATTCAAAAGTGCACATATTTTCAAAAGATCCCTTAAAGCATTCAAAAGTTTTTCTGAAGCATATTCTTTTTGCATCAAAAACGTGTCTTTCATCACTATAACGCGTCATTGCTTGTCCTAAAGCACAAGCTATCACAATTCTTTGCACATAAGCATTATTCTTTCAAAAAAGCAAAAATGGCATGACAGTGAGGATCATTTAGTCAAAATCAATGCTTTACTCACAAAATCAGAATTTTGACCTAGTTCTAGTACAAGGCAAGAACTCCAAGTCTCATATTGCTTTTTCTCATTCTTACTTCATTTTGCGAGTGAAAAAAGTGAGTCATTCTCATATTTTTCATCCATTGCCTCGGTATGGGATTGCCCTCCGGATCCATTCCAATCGATAGAAGCAAAAAGGGTTGAAGAATTTCAATTCTCTCTCTTCTCCCTCTCTGGGCTGAAGTGGGCGGCAACAAGTGCCCAATGCCCGTTCAAAACCCGATTTTAAATAACTGGAAAACAGTTTCTAGCCGCACGGCTTCTTTTCCCATCTCATGCCGGCGGCTTCATTCGCTTCCGAGCATAAATTACAATCCCGCCCCGGACCTTCCACTGACGGGCATGCAATTTCCGTATCTTTTAACCAAGATAACATCTTTTCGTAAAATATCCCTTATCTCTTTAGCAATCAAGCTTTATTCCCGCCGCCTCCGTTAATTCCGTTATAACGGGATAACACTAGGTGACAACCTCCGAATTGTCAGAACTCCAACTTGTGCTACCTCTATCCGCGAATAGTGAAGTATGCCCAAGTCATTTCAACTTGTGCTACCTCTATCCGCGAATAGTGAAGTATGCCCAAGTCATTCCAACTTGTGCTACCTCTATCCGCGAATAGTGACGTATGCCCAAGTCATTCCAACTTGTGCTACCTCTATCCGCGAATAGTGACGTATGCCAAAGTCATTCCAACTTGTGCTACCTCTATCCGCGAATAAGTGACGTATGCCCAAGTCATTCCAACTTGTGCTACCTCTATCCGCGAATAGTGACGTATGCCCAAGTCATTCCAACTTGTGCTACCTCTATCCGCGAATAAGTGACGTATGCCCAAGTCATTCCAACTTGTGCTACCTCTATCCGCGAATAGTGAAGTATGCCCAAGTCATTTCAAATTGTGCTACCACTATCCGCGAATAGTGACGTATGCCCAAATCATTTCAACTTGTGATACCACTATCCGCGAATAGTGACGTACGCTCAAGTTTCCCAACTTAAGTTACCTCTATCTCCGTCATAAAGAGATAGCGCCGTAAGCTCTAGCTTCATCAGGTGACAGCCTCCGAATTGTCAAAATCTCAAGGATCCTAGACATCGTTCCTAACTATCTAGTGATGCTTGAACTACGATCAAGGCTTGATTCCTCCGGGATACGTAGGTAGCCTTTTATAAAAGGTCCAGCCATTCGACCACTTTGGTCACCCTGTTTCTTTGTCACTCCTCAGTGATAAAGCGCCCCTCATAGAAGTTCAAATATTCGACCACGGGTCACTCCTAGCATGTCCCCGTAGGATCAATTGCTTGACCTCCTAGGTCATTTTCTCTTCTTTTCGGCAAGAGACCGCTCTCTTCTTCCTTCCCCCTCGGATCCTAATCCCGAACTACGGCCTGGCTTGATTCCTCCGGGATACGTAGGTAGCCTTCCAAAAGGTTCAGCCACTCGACCACCTTGGTCTCCCAATCCGTCTCGGCATTCGCCAGATCGGATCCTTTTCTATCGACAACCCCACTCGCCTTGCAAGTGACGTTGCCGAGGGGCTTCGTAAGTACCCAAATCGCTCATGCCTTCCTAAGCAAATTTTCCCGGCAATTTCGGTAAGTTTTCCGGTCATTCCCCGGACCTTCCTAGTGTTCCGGAAATGTCCTAGAGCAGTCCCAAATTAAAATAAGGGCTGTAGGGAGCCTTCCTAATTAAGAAAACACGTTTTTCTTAATTAGGGAGAAGGTTCTAGAATAATGCCACCTTGCATGGTTCTAGAATGCTGAGTCATTATGGATAAGACCGCACGGCCTCATTTGCGAAAGGGCTGCAGCCCGCACGGCTTCATTAGCCTTATCCGCATCGCCTATAAATAGAGCCCTCCTCTACCCATTTCAACACACACAATATATGAGAAAAATACTCAATACACTCGAAATACGTGAAGAAAGGCTGGGAATTCAAGAAGAAGAAGAAGGAAGGCCAAGAAGCTACATCCCTCCTCCTTGAAGACCAAAGATCGACCTCTCCTCCTAGCTCCGTCCCGAGAAGCAAAAGGAAGTCATTGGTAACCTCGCACGCCCTAACCTTGCATTTTAATTGATATACTTGCTCATTGCATTCATATATCTTGCTTGGGACTTGATAGCTTAAAGATCACATCTTTATCATCCCCTTCCCCTTTTTTGCATGCATTAAGACCTCATTTGTCATAAAAATGTAGTCTTTTTCATAAAGGTGCATCCTTTGCACCTAAAATCCCTATTTTCCAATAAAAATGTTATCTTTATGCATCATTTGCATATAAAGATCAAATCTTTTTCAATAAAAATGCATCCTTTGCATCAAAACCCCTTTTCTAATGCATCATTTGCATAAAAATGCTATCTTTATGCATCATTTGCATAAAGATCATTTCTTTAAATCAAAAGCATCATTTGCAAACATAAAAATGTCATCTTTTCCTTAAAGAGTCATTTTTCACCATGCATTTCCCTTTTCCCCAACCTTGGAACGGACCGGTGTAAAAGTTCTCATCTTTGCATCGTTCCTTCCATTAAAGGTTCATGATTTCTTTAGGAAAAGGATAACCTTGAACCCTATATCTCCAATTATCGCTTAAGAATGAGTATGAAGCCTCTATACGAGCTCGACCGTCTTAAAGCGTAGGATTGATGGGCTAAGGACATTCCTTCCTAAAGAACCTCATCTTTGACCCAAAAGAGAGTCATTCTCTCGATCACGCAAGTCCCGAGGGTCCCGAGGTTTAAAATGCGATGATCATAAGTCATAAGATGAGGACGGGATCATAATCCCAAATACATAAATTCCAAGGAATCCCGAGCGACAACCAACAAATGGTTTGTACGTCCGGAAGATAACTTGGGACATTCCCCCCCCTTATTTTCAAACACATGCACACAAAGAAAGCACGCAAGCAAACACGATTAATGAAATCTCGGGAGACTTGCTCCGGCAAGGCACTTTGGGTGAACGCCAAACGTTCTTCCCAAGGGGTAACTTAACCTCCGAACCCATAAAACCTTTTTTTCAAAGTTTTGAGGTAATCAAAATGGCGTGGCGACTCCGTTTTTCAAATAACTCGGATGTCTTCAAACTCGCGTGAATTCCAATAAACAAAAAATTTTGGGGCACACATTCACATCGGGGAACCCCAAATCGGCAATAGATGTGATCGTGGACAAAATTGATTGTATTCTCCTCGGAGATAGTGGCTAAGCCCTTGGCTTCTGTCCACTTGGTAAAATAATCCACGGCCACCACAGCATACTTGATGTTTCCTCTAGCAGTTGGGAATGGTCCAATGAGATCAATCCCCCACGTATCAAACGGCCACGATGGTACGACCAAAGTTTGCTCTGTTGATGGTAGTCTGGGGATGTCTGTAAATCTTTGGCACTTATCACACTTTCTCACATTCTCCTGTGCATCCCTTCTCATTGTGGGCTAAAAGAATCCTTGGAATTTGATCTTGTCTGAGACGGTGCGAGCACCTGGATGTCCGCCACAAACTCCCTCATGGACCTCATAGAGTAAGTTGGTGACCATGTGAGTTTTGACACATCTTAGCAAAGGCTTGGTGAATGATCGTCGAAAAAGTACCCCATCGAGGACGAGGTATTTCGCGGACACCGTTCTGATGGCTCTAGCCTTTACCGGGTCCTCGGGGAGGGTTTGCCTCTCGATGTAATCCTTCATCTCATCTACCCAGTCCCTTACTTGATCCTCAATATTGTTTATCTGAATCCGATCTATAGCAGGTCTCTCTGTGAATTCAATCTGGCAATCTGCTTCTAACTCATCAATTTCTTGATCTCTTACTCTGGAGAGGAGGTCAGCTTCCACATTATCCTCTCTCATGACTTGGTTCAGCTCATAGTAGGTGAAATTTTTGATGAGGGTCTTTGCAAGGTCACAGTACTGAGTTAGTACTGGGTTGATAGTATCATACTCCCCCCTAATTTGATTAACTATGAGCTGAGAGTCACTATTGATCTCTATATTCTGAACTCCCAAGTCTCTTGCCAATTCCATGCCTGCTATAATCGCTTCATACTCAGCCTGATTGTTAGATGCCTCGAACTTGAATCTTAAGGCCCTCTTAAATTTCTCCCCGCAGGGTGCGATCAGAAGTATGCCCGCGCCACTAATCAACTTGCTCGCTGAGCCATCCACGTATAGAATCCATACCTCCTCTGGACGCTCCCTTGGCCGTATGATTTCTGTGCTCGGGCTACTTGGGACTTCTTCGCATTCTCGCCCGCTTTCTTTTTCCCAGTCGTCGTCCGCCATTTTGAATGATGATTCTACCACAAAATCTACCAAGGCTGCGCTTTGATTGTCTTTCTCGGGAGTAGGTGATCCGGAACTCGGTGAGCTCGATAGACCAAGCTAGCATTCTCCCCGAGGACTCTTGGTTTGTGTAAAACCTTTCTAAGCGGGGCCTCGGTCGACGGTTATAGGGTATGCAGAAAAGTAGGCTCTTAATTTTCGAGCAGATACAAGCAAGGCGTAAGCTAACTTCTATATATTAAGATAACGCCCTTCTACGGCGGACAGTTCCTTAGATACATAATAAACTGGTTTTTGGGAGTTATTTTCCTTCCTTACAAGAACAGCAGCTCTGCCCGGGTCGATGCGCCAAAAAGCAGAAAAAGCTCTTCCGGGCCGTCTTTGAGTAGAGGTGGCCGCCCGAGGTATGTTTTGACTTCCTGAAAAGCTTGATGGCACTCAGTGCTCCATGTAAATTCATCAGCTCTCTTCCCCCCTTTGAGAGTTTTGAAGAAGGGGAGGCATCTCTCTGCTGACCACGAGATGAAGCGGCCAAGTGCGGTGATACGGCCATTGAGCTTTTGGACATCCTTCACGCAAGCAGGAGGTTTCATGTGCAATAGGGCTTGGATTTTTTCTGGATTAGCCTCTATCCCTCTTTGATTGACCATGAATCCGAGGAACTTGCCCGCCTTGACCCCAAAAGCGCACTTAAGGGGGTTTAGATTCATGTTATTGCGGTGCAAGTTTTTGAAGGTTTCCTCCACGTCGAGCTCGTGGGAGTTTTCCTTAGTCTTTATAACCATATCGTCAATGTAGGCCTCAAGATTTCTGCCTAGTTGGTTTTTGAAGACCAGATTGACCATTCTTTGGTAGGTGGCTCCTGCGTTTTTCAGCCCAAAGGGCATCATTTTGTAGCAGTAAGTCTTCCCCGCAGCGATGAAAGCTACAGAGCGGACATCTTCAGGAGCCATTTGGATCTGATGGTAGCCGGAGTATGCATCAATGAAGCTTAATACTCTGTGGCCGGCTATAGAATCCACCAATCTGTCAATGCGAGGAAGAGGGAAACAATCTTTGGGACATGCCTTGTTGAGATCGGTGAAATCAACACACATCCTCCATTTGCCGTTGGATTTTTTGACCATTACCACATTGGCCAGCCATTTGGGGTAGGAAATCTCCTTAATTATCCCCGCTTTGAGCAATTTTTCCACTTCTTCCTTGATTGCCATTTCTTTCTCCGGAGAGAAGTACCTTGATTTCTGATGAATGTTTTTGAAGGATGGGTCATCATTGATTTTATGGAGGATCACGTCCTCGCTGATTCCCAGCATATCTTCCACCCTCCAAGCGAACACATCACAATTTGCCCTTAAGAATTCGATCAGGATTCTTCTCTCCTCGCTGTGAATCTCCAGCCCAACCTTAACTGTTTGCTCGGGGAAGTGGGGATTGATTACCACCTCCTCGAGCTCGTCGTTAGGTTGGAGGTCGCTGATTTCACGGTTGTGCAAGGAGTCAATGATTATGGTTGGGGGGTTGACCTGAGCTCCAGTCAGTGTTGCCATAGAGTATATGATATCGCGGTCAATCTCCCCCTCTATTCCCCGATCAATATAACCTCCCTCAATAGGGGCCAATTGCTTTGATTTTCTGCTCGTCTTGAGCTCCACCTTCGTGGAATGGAAAGAAAGCATGCCAATCGGTATGGGTGCCGGCGGGAGAGCAAGGGTTTTTCCCTTTTTTGATTTGTCCTCGCCTTTTACTTCTTTCGATTTGTCCTCGCCCTCTATCGGCGGGCAGGATGCCTGGCCTTTCGTTCTTTCCTTTTTCCTCAAGTGCTAGGAGGAATCTCCTGGCCGGTTCTTGATGGTAGCAACCCCGCCTGGGTGTTAAATTTCACCCTTTGGTGGGGAATGGACGCAACTATTCCCAATTCGGCTCGAGCGATTCGCCGAGAATGGCATTATACTGGGAAGGAAGATCGACCACCATGAAAGTTATCTTGGCCGTCTTCTGCATGGGCTTTTCCCCAATAGTTACGTCAAACACAATCGTCCCCTTTACCCTTACGGCGTGATTTGTTAAGCCCTCAAGCATGCCCGCATATGGAAAAAGATGTGCTTCAGTCATTCTCATTCCTACCAACGTATGGTAGTAGAGTATATCGCGGGCCTCCAAAAGATTCTACCAACACTCGGCCTATGTTTGCCCGGTTGATTCTCATTCTGAGGGTGAGAGGCTGAGTGGAATGAAAAAGGGTGGAGGCAAGTTCACTCCTTTTGAACCCAATTTCTTGCTCTTCTTCCGGAGCCATTGCGGGGATGGAGAAAACCTTTTCTAATGTCCGGATTTAGAGGGAGAGCTGTTTGTTGGAGGGAGGTTCTTCCCCGATGAATTTTATATTGTAGTCTCCGTCGTCATCCTCAAAATTGTCTCTTTCCACCCTCTCGGGACCACGAGGGTTTCGTGCCCGCTGCTGGTTATTATTGGGGGCCTGGTTGTTTCCCTTGATCCATCTGGTTAGTTCCCCATCATTGATTCTCTGCTGAATTATTCTCTTTAGCTGGAAGCATTCTTCAGTTCCGTGCCCGTGATCATTATGATATTCGCAGAACTTTGTCATACTCCTCTCATTTGGTTTTCTGAGCATGGGGGGAGGAGGAGGAGGAGGAAAGTCTGATGCCCTCATGATCACTGCTCTGGGCTCGGTGAGCTCGGTGTAGACTGTTTCCGCAACTTTTTTTCGGAGCTTGTCCGACCCACGGCCTCTGTTCTTGCCCCGGTTGTTAACGTGGGCGGCCTGCGGGTGGTCTCTGAACTTGGCTTATTCTTTCCTTGGTGAAGCTCGGGAGCGGGCATCGCTCTCTTCGGCGGAGGCAATGGCAGAAGCCCTTTCGTACATCTCCTCCACTGTTTTTGGTTGGCTGGAGGCGAAATTCAATTTCAGGAAGGAGGAGGTGAGGCCTCCCTCAAAGCAAAGTCTAATATCCCCCTCTTCCAGATCCACTATCTCCTCGCTCACCTTTCTGAAGCGAGCAATGTAATCTTTTGTGGATTCGGTGGGGGCCTGCTTGACACGGACAAGATCTCGTCTTTGGTCTAGCGGGCACCTGGCTCCAAAGAAAGGCATTAAGGAAAATGTTCCTGAAGTGGCTGAAAGAGTTGATGGAGCGGGGTTTGAGAGCCAGCATCCAGGATAGGGTCTTGCCCGTGAAAGTGGCAGCTAGAGCTTTGCACATTACGAATTTGTCCGCGGAGAATAATGCCATTTGGCCCTCAAATCGACCCATGTGGCTCCTCGCGTTCTTGGAACCATCATATGTATCCATCTGGGGGGGCTTCCCCTTCTGGATAGGTGCCCGCGCGATCTTGTCGCTGAAGGCATCCATTGTGCGACCACATTTTTGGGCTGCCTTCTGATGGGTCTCCCACATTTTCTGCATGAAATCAACGAACTCAGGGTTTTGGCTATCAACCTTCTATTTTTTATTACGTGGAGCCGCGGCCTTCCCCTTGGCCGGAGCCAAGGGTAGTGCTTGGGGCCTCGCACGTTGGTTTGACTGCGCCTCTTCCCCAATCTCCTCGCTATCATCTACGTGCACCACACTGCGCTTGGCCAGCTGTCCGCGCTCAAGGGTTGGTTCAATCCGGTTTGCCCCCGCAGCTTGACTAGCAAGCGATTTAGCGGGAGCTCGTTGGGAGAACCTTTGGGACCCTTGTGGGAACTGTAGCCCTCCATTGGCCTCTATCTCGAACATTTCCAATTGTTGGTCGGCAATTGCCATGGCCTCAGCGACCAGCTTGGATTTTGAGTCCAAAATTTCTTGTCTCCTCAGAATTTGCTCCGGGGAGAGAGGAGTGTTCATGGTGGTGTTTCTGGGGGGAGCTTGGGGAGTTTTGGGACTTTTGTTTAGGAGGGCTTGTGCTTTTTCAGCACGTATTTGGGTCCGTCGGCTTGTGCATGGCTTTCCGGCCGGGAAAGGGTGTGAGCGAGGCGGGAACGGGCCCCCATTCTATTGAAGACAGAGTTAGTTTGCTTACCCTTGTTGATAGTGGAGGGTGAGGCTTGGTTCTCATCCTCCAAGGTCAAATGACCAGCGTTTTCCAATATCTTAGACATATTCTGTGAAAAGATGATGGAAAAAGAAGAGCCTTTCGGCACTTGTTTTGTTTAGGACACGAGAGGTGCCTTGAAAACAAAATACACGGGAAGTAAATAAAGAAAGCTCTTGCTTCCCGGCAATGGAACCACTGATGACGCCACGACTTTTGGCCTCGGAAGGTGGCTGAAACGCGTCGGCACCTCGGGAGGAACCTGCAAAACAGCACCGTTAGGGGTGCGGGGGGGAGCCCCGCTATAACCCTCGGGCGTAAGAATCAGTCGGTGTTTATGTGTATAAACTTGATGGATGTGTATTTTCCCATCCAAATGATGCACTTTTAGGCTTTCTTTGTGTTTGATTCCCGAGTTTTATGTATATTTGATATGGGTTGTTAGTGTTTTGATAGTTCAAAATAAGCGCAACAATGCTGAAATCTGGGACAAAACTAACATTTGGAAGTTCAAAGGACTAAATGGGAAATATTGGAAAATTCAGGGACTAAACTGGAAATATGGAATTTTTGGACGAATTTAATTTATAAAAATTCGTGGGATTAAATGAAAAATAAAATCCCAAAGAGCGAAGTGCAAAAGAAGTCATTATAGTGGTCAAAGTGGACTTGGCAATTGCGGAGACGAACCGAATAACAAATGGTATTAAACAAGGCATTCCACGGCTGGAGCATGGCCGAGAGGTTGGCCGGCCATTGCAAGGCCAGTTAGGGCTGTTGGGGCCAAGGTTGGGCCATGGCCGGACAAGTGGAGCTGCTGGGCCAAGGAAGAGGAACTGGGGTCTGCAATGCTGGGCGTCCGCGCCAATGAACCAGTGCGGCCGCGCTTAGGGAAGAATTACACGGCCAAATCTAGAGCGACCGCTCCATCACCAAGGGCGGCCTCGCTCCGCCGTATCCATCACCGATTTTCACAACTTACTGAAGGGCATTATCGTATTTTCTCAGCTTTTTGCCCATAGTTTTGCCCTAGTTTATATATATATCACAGGCAGCCACGGCAGGGGATTCACAGATCATATTATTAGAATTTGTTTTTGCTTTTCTTTTGGAACAATTCAATTGAAGAAGAAGAACAATTAATTCCAGGTTTTTATTATTTGTAAATTATGAGTAGCTAAATTTATTAGATTTGTAGATTGTTTTGATCTTCACCGGATTTCTATGCAATATTAATGTTTTAATTCTTTCTATTTAATTCCTTCTAGTTCAATAATAGATTTTAATTTCTTGTTCTTAGATTCGAGACGTATGTTAAGATACGAACTCATCTTTGAATAATTGGGTATTTATCGAGCCATTAATTTGGGCGATTTATACATAGACCACTATTAATTGAATAACTTTAATTTGGACCGTAATAGAAACTGATTAAAGTTAGGTTCTTTTATTCTTGTGTTCTTAATTTATTCTTGGCATATTGTGGAACCGTAATAGACACTACAATATTAAAAAGAGTATTTAGGATTGTAATCCGGCCACCTAACCGTGTCGATCCTAGCTAAAGTGAATGAACCCTAGAAGTTGAATTGATGTTTTATAAGTGAAATTCTGCATAGAATGATGGTGAAGTGAAATCCAATTTACGAATCTCTGCTCATAATCTGTTTTCTCGTTTAGTTAGTTTTTGTTATTTGTTTTATGATTTTAGTTCTCAATCAAATCTAAAAATTGTGGTTACAAAATTCACTGCTTTCACCCTATTTATTTACCAACGAGTCTCTGTGGATTCGACCCCTGCATTTGCATACTGCTACACCGGTAGTGAGTACACTTGCTCGGTTTTTATTACAAGAGGGAGTTTTCTTCCATCAAGTTTTTGGCGCCGTTGCCGGGGACTTGTTGCAAGTAAACAAGTAAGTTAAGTAGTGAATGCAAGGTCGTCGTTCTTTGAAGCCTACATTGGTGCCATTAGACGATAACATAAATAGACTTGAGGAGGCATTTGAGGGCGATCCCCTCTTTAATCCTCTCTTTTCAGATTCGGACATCGAATCAGAACCCTCCACCACCGAGATAGAGGAAGAAAAAGCCGAGATGGCAGAACCACCGGCACGAATGATGAATGATTACCTTAGACCTAGGGTAGACACTTCTACCTCATTCATAGTGCTGTCCGAAGAAGCAAAGAATTTAGAGGTCAAAGGTCAGTATTTTGCTATGTTACCTAGTTTTCAAGGGATACCAGGCGAGGATGCCTTGACTTTCTTGAAAGAATACATGATGACGGTAGCCCAGTTCCTACTAAGGGCGGGAGTGACTGAAGAGCAGATTAGGCTTAAGTGCTTCCCTTACACTTTAAAAGGGGTAGCGAAAACTTGGTTAATGATGCTTCCATCCCATAGCATCAGCACATGGACTGAGATGCAAGATATTTTTCTCAGGAGGTACTACCCACATCATCTACAGGCTAATTTTAGGCAGAAACTGATGACTTTCACACAAGATATGGGAGAACCTCTCCATGAGGCTTGGGAGAGATTTAATATGATGCTTATTCAATGTCCTCAGCATAATTTCTCTTTACCCTCTTTGAATCAAGATTTCTATGATGGCTTGAATGATTTCACTCAGTCTGTTGTGGACAATGCAGCAGGAGGCTCTATAGGAGCCAAGACCCCTGAGGAGACTAAGGCATTATTTGAGATGTTGAGTGCTAATTCTCAACAAAAGAGTTCGAGGGGTAGAACAAGGGGGGTGCTTGAATTGAATGCTAGTGATAATATTTCAAAGCAGATTGCACTTTTAAATAATAAATTGGATAAATTGACTGCCTGTGGCACTTCTGCTGGTGCCAATGTTATTACTGATTATTGTACAAATTGTGGTTTGTCATCTCATGTGACTAATATGTGTCCAAGTGCATCAAATTTCTGTTATAATCCTGAACAGGCACATGCTTTCAATGGATATAGACAAAGGCCACCACCCCAAGGCAACCCATATGGTAACTACAATCCATGGGGTGGCCATCATAATCAGCAAGTGAAACCTCTTCATGTGCCACCACCTGGACAACATGATAAAGAGCCTTGGGAGCTGGCAGTCCAGCAGTTAAGGATGGAGATGCAGCAAAGCAACAGAAATACAGATGCTGCGTTTGAAAAGATGGGCACACAAGTAGAGCAACTTGTGAAGGTTGCCCAAGAGTTGATGAAAGAGAAGAACCCACCTGAGCAAGCAAAGTCAATCACAACAGTGTGGGATGAAAGTGAGGAAATTGAGGAGGTATTTCTTTCTTCCCTTGATAATTTTGAATGTGATAATTGTGATAATGTTAGTGAGGAAGAGGATGAGATGGGGGAGGTTCAATATGTATTTTCTGCATTAAATTTAGAAACCCCTCTCCCCAATGTTGTGAAAACCACACCCCAGAGAGGTGCGGAGTTTGAAAAGATTAAACATGTTCAAAAAGACCCCGAATGTTTCACTATCCCAATTTCTTTAGGAGGTCAAAATTTTAAAGGTTTGTTGGATCTTGGGGCAAGTGTCAATGTGATGCCCTTTCATGTTTTTAAAAGTTTGGGGGTATGTAAGTTGAAACCACCCATGAGAGATTTGCAACTCGCGGATCTCTCAATCAAAAGACCCTTAGGGGTTATTGAAGGGGTGTTGGTTAAAATTGATAAAATCATTATCCCCATTGACTTTTATGTGATGTGTATGGAGGGATCAAGTGAGGAACAACTGAAAACTCCCATTCTACTTGGGAGGCCATTTATGTTTGACACTAAGGCCACCATTGATGTGTGTCAAGGGGTGGTGTCCTTGAGAGGTATGGGGGAGGAATGTAAGTTTTGTATGCTTAAAAATGATAAGAAACCCTCCCCCAAAGATGGTTTTGTAGGAGCCATAACTGATGTTCCAATTTTTAAAGATGATGTGAATGGATGTGAGAAAAGTGGGGATAATGCGGACGTTTATCCCATGGCTAGTAACACTAAGGCCGACCAATACTCTAGGAGTAACGGGTCGTATCACACCCCACACGACTCCCATAAAGAGTCGATTCCATCACATCTACCACAAGGGCCTTCAAAATGTAAAGTTAGTGAGGAGAGTTATAGTGATTTATCTGATTCTATATTTTTAAATATTTTTGTGCATGATAACTCTCTTGATCTTGGTTGTGAGAATGGTGTTCTGCAGGTTGCAGAAAAGAATGAGTTTGTGGGTGGAAACCCCAATAAAAAGAAAAGAAAGAGGGGTAAGCACAAGCGTAAAGTTTCAAAAATAAATGTGGCTTTACCCCTACTTGTTGACAATGGAGAGCTGATTTGGAAAGA
Organism: Adenophora triphylla var. japonica; assembly: GCA_022495995.1. Lineage (NCBI taxonomy): Eukaryota > Viridiplantae > Streptophyta > Magnoliopsida > Asterales > Campanulaceae > Adenophora > Adenophora triphylla. The sequence continues at coordinate 211,843 of JAFEMH010001622.1, read as the reverse complement.
GAAGGGCGTTTGTGCCCGTGAGGAAAGGAGATGGTCCAAAGGCCGCAAAGCAAAGGCCAAGTAAGCTTGGGATCATAGTCGGGCTAACGACTTTAACCAAATGCGCTGCTTGGGAGGCAACCCAATGAGGTATGTTTTATTTTTATTTTAATTACTGTCTAGTAGTGTCATGTCGTCCGTCGAACCCAAGGCACGCTTTTGTTCTCTTTGCTATGAGGACATAGCATGTTTTGAGTTTGGGGGTGGGCAACTCTCTGAGTTTGTGGGTTTATAGGGGAGTGTATATAGTGTCACCCTCCAAAAAATTAGAAAAATTTTAAAAATTTTGTTCTTTTCATAGTTGGGATGTTGGCCTAAGTCTGTGATGATTAGAGTGTGCTTTAATTTTAAAATCACATATGCTATTATTAGTGTGGTGATTGGGATTGCATTGAAACATTTAAATTATGATTGCACCACCTCTCACTTCCGTATCATTTTTTTGGTCATTGTCATCAACTTAGGTGCCTTTTATGGGATCACTTTGTGTATTCTCGGGGTCCCTAGAACATGTTTGCATGATTGTCAATAACACGTCAATAGGTTACGTGATATACATATGGCTATTCTTTGAATCCCTTTTTGTGAGCCTTAAACTTTCGAGTCACTTATATAAAATTTTCCGCTAGAACCCCGTTTGAGCTTGAAAAAGAATGGAATCTCTCACAAAGTGAGAGGTTATCTTAGACCGCCATTCGCCTTCATTTGTACCCTCATTATCCCACCCTTTTAGCTTATACACTATTTTCTCACCTTTCAAGAAAGTGAAACTAGGGAAAGAATGGGGATATTTTGGGGGATGGTTTGAAAAAAACAAAAGGATGGAGTGGAAATTGGTCACGAAAATAAAAAAGTGGGTCATGTTATGTCATGAAAAGAGGGGCTTGAGCAAAATAGTAAATGCACATTCTTTGTGATACATATGTGCAAAGTAAAAAAAAAAAAAAAAAAAAAAAAAAAAAAGGAAAGAAAAGAAAAAAAAGCCTTGCCTCTCTAATGTTGAAGTGGAAATTTTGTTTCAAGGTGACCAAAGAAAGTAATGGAATGTGCTCAATCCCATGTCGATGTATGAAAAAGTTTTAGTTTATGGGTTGGCACATTGGGAAGTACTAAGGGTGAGTGGAGAAATTATTATCAAGTGAGGATGTATTGTTACAAGAAGACTTTCTAGTCTCACTTTCTTATGTTCGTATGTCCTTACCTTCATTTGTACCCATGAACCTAGCCCTGCGATCTTTCGCACTTAACTTTTAAGCCATATTATTCTTTCAATATCGAGTAACCGGGTTGACAATCGTGTCAATATGCATATGAGTGTCCTTTTTGGTTTGTATTGTCTATGGCATATTGATTTAGAGCATCGCTTAGTGAATCCATAAACAATCTTAGGTTGTTGACAGTGACCTCCCATAATTCATTCATCATTCAGGTCGCGGTGGAAAATTGTGATTTTTATGCTTCAATGTGATTGTAATCCCATTACTGTGGTGGCACTTGTTGATTATGTGTGTTGGTGAGAATCTGAGACTTGTATGGTCAATGACTCATCTGTGATAGAACATCCCAAAAAAAATAAAAATAATTATTTTGTTTTAATATTTTATTAGTAGTATTTAGAGTAGTTTTATTTTACTTCTTTTAGTTTTGTTTTACTCGGGACGAGCAAAAGGTTAGTTTGTGGGTGTTTGATGGATGTGTATTTTCCCATCCAAATGATGCACTTTTAGGCTTTCTTTGTGTTTGATTCCCGAGTTTTATGTATATTTGATATGAGTTGTTAGTGTTTTGATAGTTCAGGGGCTGAAGCGCAACAATGCTGAAATCTGGGACAAAACTGACATTTGGAAGTTCAAAGGACTAAATGGGAAATATTGGAAAATTCAGGGACTAAACTGGAAATATAGAATTTTTGGACGAATTTAATTTATAAAAATTCGTGGGATTAAATGAAAAATAAAATCTCAAAGAGCGAAGTGCAAAAGAAGTCATTATAGTGGTCAAAGTGGACTTGGCAATTGCGGAGACGAACCGAATAACAAATCTATCTATATATAATAATAAGATCTTGGTAATTTTTTGGCCATTGAGGGGTATTTTGGTCAATTCACGCGGTGGCAAAGTTGAAATAAAATGGGCTGGAAATAGAGGTGTCGCGCTGTGATTGGAGGATATAAATAAAAAAAAAAATTTATAATTAATTTTGGACACGTGTCGGCGTTTGGGTGAAGGGCGTTTACGTCTTTTTCAGGGCGCGTGTGGACACGCGCCGACATTGAAGCGTTAATTCAGCTGATTTTTCCTTTTTTTTTTTTTTTGGGTGGACACTTGGCGTGTTCCTATTAGCCGATTGGTTTTTGATTTTTTTTTTCACCCATTTCTTTTACCTTAATTCTTTTCTAATAAATTAATTTTTATTTAAAAAAAATTTACACCAAAATTCATTATTTTTTTTTCTCTTTAAATAGAGACTTCTTTCATCTGATTTGGATAAAGAAAAAAAATCCTCTTTTTTAAATATAAATTTATTAATTATTCTTTACTAATTTTTCAATTTTTTTTAGTTAAAATTAATTAAGTGTGAATTAATTGTTTTAATTATAAATGATAATTAAAAAATCCTCTTTTTTAAAATAATTATTTTTTTTAAAACCAAAATTCATAAAAAAATTTCTCTTTAAATAGAGTCTTTTTCATTTGATTTGGACAATGAAAAAAATTCTCTTTTTTAAATATAAATTTATTTTTATTAAGTGTGAATTATTTATTTTTACTTATAAATAATAATAATATCTATATCTATCTATATATAATAATAAGTTTGTGGTAATTCAAGGGGCTTCGAAGGGCATTTTGGTCGTTTCACACGGTGGCAAATTGGCAAATAAATCGGCTGAAATGGCAGGTGGCGAGCTATGATTGGCTGAGGTTTTTTATTTTTTTAAAAATCAATTAGGACACGTGTCGACTGGCGGATGAGGGTCATTTCGGACATTTCCTTGGCGTGTGTGATCCACGTGCCGACAAGGGCGCGTTAGATCATAATTTTTTTCCCTTTGACACGTGGCAAGCCCCTATTGGCTGAATGGATTTCAAAAAAAAAAAATTATCCCATTTCTTTGAGATCATTTATTATATATTAAATTAAATTTTTTTTCACCAAAATACATAATTTGTTTTCTCTTTAAATAGAGACTTCTTTCATTTGATTTGGACAAAGAAAATAAATCATTTTTTTTTAATATAAATTTGTTAATTATCCTTTACTAATTGTCTGTACTAAATATTTTAAAGTGTATGATAATTTATTTTTCATTTCACGATATTTTTATTATTGTTTTACTTTTATTTTTTTACATCAAAATTCATAATTTTTTTTCTCTTTATTTATAGACTTCTTTCATTTGATTTGGACATAGAAAAAAATTTCTCTTTTTTAAATATAAAAAAATATCCTCTTTTTTAAAATAATTTTTTTTCACTAAAATTCATTAAGTTTTTTCTCTTTAAATAGAGACTTTTTCATTTGAATCGGACAAAGAAAAAAAATCCTCTTTTTTAAATATAAATTTATTTTTATTAAGTGTGAAGTATTTATTTTTAGTTATAAATGATAATAATAATAATAATAATAATAATAATAATAATAATTTTACTAATCATAAAAATAAAGAATCTAAAATAAAGTAAAAGTGGCGGGGTATAGGACGATGAGTTGGGATGGTGTTTAATATTCTTAAACAAAATCATTGTGTATTTATAAAGTATATAGGGTTATTTAATATAATATATATATATATATATATATATATATATATATATATATATATATATATATATATATATATATATATATGGGGGAGTGTGATGAATGTGGACTTTGGTTTCTATTTAATAAGTGGGATTGGGTAATATGGTTATTTTTTTAATTTTAGTTTGATATATCAAACAATTTATTTAAATGGTAAATGATTTTAAATATTGATATGTAATGATGATAATACTGACCACTTTGATGTTTTTACTAACAATATATTATACAAGAAAGTTTTCACAATATATAAAACAACTCGCTTTTCTGTTTGTTTTAATTTAATTGTCGTCTTTTGAGCATGCAGTTTTGGTAACTCAGAAGCTTATTCTCAAAGTATTATTTGTTGTATACATTAAAAAAATGGTATATTGGTTGAAATAATAATAAAAAAATAATATATGTAGAGTTTAAGGGGAGAGGAGGGTCAATTTACCCCCCTGCGTTGTTGGCTCTGTTCATATATATATATATATATACTCCTCCGTCCCACTATACTTGACACCCAAGGGGTGGGTTCAAAAACCAAGGAAAAATACTAAAATAAAAAAAATGTGTGGTGGAAAATGAAGAGAGAGAATGAGTGGGGTAAATAGTAGTGTTGGTTGAATAAATGTGTGGTAGAAAATGAAGAGAGAGAATGAGTGGTGGGGTAGAGTGAATATAAAAATATAAAAACTTGGTTATTTTTGGAAGGTGTCAAGATAATGGATTACTTAAAATGGAAAGAAGTGTCAAGTATAGTGGGACGGAGGGAGTATATATATATATATATATATATATATATATATATATATATATATATATATATATATATACTCCCTCCGTCGATCTACATACTTCACACTTTGTCTCCTACATTATTTTAATACTCACAACACCATTATAATTTACTATTCCCTCCACTCATTCTCTCTCCTATTTTACTTTTACACTCACAACATTATATCATTATTTTTTTTCTTAATCCACGCGTGAACAGTAACCGTGAAGTATGTACTTGAACGGAGGGAGTATATATATATATATATATATATATATATATACATAATTTATATTTGTAAAATGTTTATTTCAAAATTTTGATTTATTTTACAAAACTAATACACAATAATAATAATAATCAATTTTTAAAGTTATTTCTTAATTTTCGTTATCTATAAAATTCCCAATTTTATTATGTATTACTTTAATTTGTTTATGTGTATGTATGTCTAATAATTTTTTTAAAAAAATATGAAGATGAATTAAAATAATTGATAGAAGATAGAACTTATGGATTGGTCATATAGGGGATGATGAATTTGGATTTGGGTTTGTATTTAATTATTGAGTTAATAACTTATTCATTATTTAATGTCTCATAATTGTCTGTAATAAATATTTTAAAGTGTATGATAATTTATTTTTCATTTCATGATATTTTTATTATTGTTTTCCTCTTATTTTTTACACCAAAATTCATATTTTTTTTCTCTTTATTTAGAGACTTCTTTCATTTGATTTGGACATAGAAAAAAATTTCTCTTTTTTAAATATAAAAAAATATCCTCTTTTTTTAAATAATTTTTTTACACCAAAATTCATTAATTTTTTTCTCTTTAAATAGAGACTTTTTCATTTGATTTGGACAAAGAAAAAAAAAATCCTCTTTTTTAAATATAATTTTTTTTATTAAGTGTGAAGTATTTATTTTTACTTATAAATGATAATAATAATAATAATAATAATAATAATAATAATAATAATAATAATAATAATAATAATAATAATAATAATAATAATAATAATAATAATAATAATAATAATAATAATAATAATAATAATAATAATTTTACTAATCATAAAAATAAAGAATCTAAAATAAAGTAAAAGTGGTGGGGTATAGGGTGATGAGTTGGGATGGTGTTGAATTTTTTTAAACAAAATCATTGTGTATTTATAAAGTATATAGGGTTATTTTTTTTATATATATATATATATATATATATATATATATATGGGGGAGTGTGATGAATGTGGACTTTGGTTTCTATTTAATAAGTGGGATTGGTTAATATGGTTATTTTTTTTTTATTTTAGTTCGTATATCAAACAATTTATTTAAAAGGTAAATGATTTTAAATATTGATATGTAATGATGATAATACTGACTACTTTGATGTTTGTACTAACAATATATTATTCAAGAAAGTTTTCACAATATATAATACAACTCGCTTTTCTGTTTGTTTTAATTTAATTGTCGTATTTTGAGCATGCAATTTTGGTAACTCAGAAGCTTATTCTCAAAGTATTATTTGTTGTATACATTAAAAAAAAATGGAATATCGGTTGAAATAATAATAAAAAAATAATGGGATATATGTAGAGTTTAACGGGGGAGGAGGGTCGATTTACCCCCTTGCGTTGTTGGCTCTGTTCATATACTCCCTCCGTCCCATCCGAAAAGGCACTTTTGCCTCCTTGCACGGGAATTAAGGATAGTGGGTGATGGTGTAAGTGTTGTGAGTATAAAAGGTGATGTAGGAAAGAGAAAGTGGGATAAAAAGTAATGAGTGGATAGGTGTTGTGAGTATGACAAGTGGGTCCCATGAATAAATAAATATTTAAAACTTTCCTTTTTGGGGGTGTGCCTTTTTAAATGGGACACCCAAAAAGGAAATTTGTGCCTTTTCGAGTGGGACGGAGGGAGTATATATATATATATATATATATATATATATATATATATATATATATATATATATATATATATATATATATATATATATATATAATTTATATATAATTTATATTTGTAAAATGTTTATTTCAAAATTTAGATTTATTTTACACAACTAATACACAATAATAATAATCAATTTTAAAAGTTATTTGTTAATTTTCGTTATCTATAAAATTTCCAATTTTATTATGTATTACTTTAATTTGTTTATGTGTATGTATGCTAATAATTGAAAAAAAAATATGAAGATGAATTAAAATAATTGATAGAGGAGAGAATTTATGGATTGGTCATATAGGAGATGATGAATTTGGATTTGGGTTTGTATTTAAATATTGGGTCAATCACTTATTAATTATTTAATGTCTCATAATTGTCTGTAATAAATATTTTAAAGTGTATGATAATTTATTTTTCATTTCACAATATTTTTATTATTGTTTTCCTCTTATGTTATGCTTATTAATAAAAGTCAAGGTAGATATTTATCTTTTGTTGTTTTTTTTTTTCAAATAGATACTATGTATTTTGGTATTGTCAATTATATTTTGCATTATCGAAATTTCAAATTCCCGATGGTCCGAACATATTGATATGTAATGATGCACTTCCTTCCTCTTTCGACATTTGTACTGATAAAGTTGTCTTTTAAAGAAGTGTTTCACAATATATAAAAATGTTTGTCCCATATAGTCATTTTATTTAATTTTCGTCTTCTTAAGCATCAATAACTACTCGTGCATCGCACGGATGTAACACTATATTTATTTTAATGACCTTCAATCTGATATTTTTACTGACAATATATTTTTCAAAGGTTTTTTTTTTATAATGTATACAAGCATCTCTATTTTCTTTTGTATTCGTTTAATTTTCAATCAGTTATTCGTTATTAACTGTCCGTGCATCGCACGGGGGTTAAACTAGTGGTATTAAACAAGGCATTCCACGGCTGGAGCATGGCCGAGAGGTTGGCCGGCCATTGCAAGGCCAGTTAGGGCTGTTGGGGCCAAGGTTGGGCCATGGCCGGACAAGTGGAGCTGCTGGGCCAAGGAAGAGGAACTGGGGTCTGCAATGCTGGGCGTCCGCGCCATTGAACCAGTGCGGCCGCGCTTAGGGAAGAATTACACGGCCAAATCTTCTGTCCACTAGAGCGACCGCTCCATCACCAAGGGCGGCCGCGCTCCGCCGTATCCAGCACCGATTTTCACAACTTACTGAAGGGCATTATCGTATTTTCTCAGATTTTTGCCCATAGCTTTGCTCTAGTTTATATATATATCACAGGCAGCCACGGCAGGGGATTCACAGATCATATTATTAGAATTTGTTTTTGCTTTTCTTTTGGAACAATTCAATTGAAGAAGAAGAACAATTAATTCCAGGTTTTTATTATTTGTAAATTATGAGTAGCTAAATTTATTAGATTTGTAGATTGTTTTGATCTTCACCGGATTTCTATGCAATATTAATGTTTTAATTCTTTCTATTTAATTCCTTCTAGTTCAATAATAGATTTTAATTTCTTGTTCTTAGATTCGAGACGTATGTTAAGATACGAACTCATCTTTGAATAATTGGGTATTTATCGAGCCATTAATTTGGGCGATTTATACATAGACCACTATTAATTGAATAACTTTAATTGGGGCCGTAATAGAAACTGATTAAAGTTAGGTTCTTTTATTCTTGTGTTCTTAATTTATTCTTGGCATATTGTGGAACCGTAATAGACACTACAATATTAAAAAGAGTATTTAGGTTTGTAATCCGGCCACCTAACCGTGTCGATCCTAGCTAAAGTGAATGAACCCTAGAAGTTGAATTGATGTTTTATAAGTGAAATTCTGCATAGAATGATGGTGAAGTGAAATCCAATTTACGAATCTCTGCTCATAATCTGTTTTCTCGTTTAGTTAGTTTTTGTTATTTGTTTTATGCTTTTAGTTCTCAATCAAATCTAAAAATTGTGGTTACAAAATTCACTGCTTTCATCCTATTTATTTACCAACGAGTCTCTGTGGATTCGACCCCTGCATTTGCATACTGCTACACCGGTAGTGAGTACACTTGCTCGATTTTTATTACAAGAGGGAGTTCTCTTCCATCAAAATTGTATATGAAACTCTCTAGGGAGAGTATTCTAGAGAGAGAGAGTGTGTGTTGTATGTGTAAAATGAGAGAATGAGAGCTTACCTTAGCCTTGGAGGGTTATAGTATTTATAGGGGTGTAAGGATGTATATGTGGTTCTTTATGAGGGGTCTCAATGTAAATATTTGGTATGTATATATATGGGATATATTTGACCGTATGAGACTGTATAAAGGTGTATGTATAAATATATCGAAAAGTCAGGGCTCATCACCATAAAAGTGAACAAACTTTCCGAGAGAAAGAGAGAGTATAATATCTAACTCATTAGCAAAAAAGTTAAAACTCAAAAAGCAATGCCAATACTAGGGTTACAAAAAAAGTTAGACAAAATTTGAATTACAAATATAGTTGAGAATAAATGATTGATATTGAATTAACGAGAGTAGCAGAATCCACAAACACAACATCCAATAATTTTTTGACAGCTGTATCTATCTGTAACCCAAATTTTAATTTTGTAACTTTAATTTTACTTTTAGTCTTAAACCGGATGTTAGAAATAACAGAGAATGCAACGTTTCAGTTGATCATAAAACTATACATCACCATTCAGAAAATATTCTCGTTCAACTATGCTCAATCATCTTTCTTTCCAAATTCCTGACTTGCCACCATTTTCAGTCCAACTTTCATATCAACTTCATCTCTCTTTCTCTGTCCAACTTCCATGAGTAAGGTCAAAAGAGCTTCACACACTTGAGAAGCATCCGCTTCTAACGGGTCATCACTCAATGTCGAATAAACCATCCACGCGTGATCAAGTTTACGCTTTGGCCGGACAACAATGGACCCCGGCACCTCTGCATCACGACAGGTCACAAGCCCATCACTTTTCTCACCATATCTGGTTTGAAGCAAATGGGCTGAGGCAGCCATTGCAGCGCCAAGTGGCATTACCACGGGGAGGAGCGTAGCAGATTGGTCACCTGTGAACATGGGAAGCTCTGCATGTGCGACACGGGATAGTGTGGCCAAGACTGCGGGGGAGATGCTTGCTTCTGTACGGAATGAAACGACGGGGAGTTCTTTTGGTAAATGGTATTTTCTCAAGAATTCTTTCCTCTTTTCGTAAGTTAAATCTTCTAGAGCTTGCATGTCGCCCTTCAAAAGAGACATAAAAGTTAATACTCTCTATGATTTAAAAGTCAGAACTCTTATGGAATATATTAATTTATTATATAAATAAACCCGAGGTCCTGACTCAAAGAATTATATTTGATATCTTGATTTTAAGGCTAATAAAAATAAGTTTGTCCCCTGAAACTCAAAAAGTTTAACAGATCAAAATTTTCAAATGGGACTGCTCCTTAAATGAAAGGTTTCAGAATAATCTCTACGTTCTTAAAAAAGTGTCCGTTTTAAATTTTAGGGGAATTTTAAGAAGTTTACTTGCAAGCAATTTATTAACACGTATAAAAGTATTAAACTTATAGTATTGCAAGGTACATTGGAGATTGATTTGTTAAAGGTGAATTTAGTAACTTCCTCAAGAGTGGATTTGGGAACAACATTCGGAAAATGGATACAAGGAGTAGAAAAGATTTGGATGTGCTGCACCCATGAAACATCTGATCCCATGCTCCCAATAACCGAGATTTGACCACATCTTTCATTTTGTGAGATGGATGGCCGAGATGAACTGGGCAATATGCGGCCAAATCTCAACCATTGGGAGCATAGGGTAGGCGGAATCATGGGAGTAGCAGTTCCAAATCCGAGTAGAAAGTAGGTCATTTTAGTAGGATGGAGGGAATAGTCAATAGCAAGCACCATAAGCTATATGCAAGGATAAAACATTTGATAACATGGCAGTGCCAATTCGAATCAAGTGACTGTCAAAATTACGATGCAGTAACCATTATCATGCGTTACAAAAATGAGGTAAAAAAGGATAAGATTTGATTTTTCAGTGGTAACAATATAATGCGGTTTTTAATATTTAAAGAAATGAGGTAAAAAACAATATAAATGTGATTTTTCAGTTATTAAAGGACAAAACAGAAAGTACTTGTAGCTGCTGACATACCTTAATCACTTTACAGATGAGAATCTCCAGGACTTTCCGCATATTAACATAGTCCCCAAGCTGCCCTTCTCTCAAGATATCTGAAGCAATTGGGCTACCTCCGTAAGGACTCTGAGCTAATGCCAATCCAGCAACCTTATCTTTCAAATCAGGCCAATACATGGATAAAGCAGCAGCAGCATCTATGCCTCCTTTACTATGCCCCAGAAGCAAGACAGGCTTCTTAGAACCCCAATATATTTCTTCAATATACTCCTTTAACTCTTTGGCATTTTTTTCAACTGAAGACTGGACGGTTGATGTTCAGTAAAAAAATAAATAAAAATAGTGGGTGAAGTTGCATATAAGTAGGAAAGATCAAATATACCTCACTATGAATCTTGGCAATATGACACGCCAATCCCAACTTTGAGAAACTTGTTTTAGTATTAATAAAATAAAGTGGTCCATGGTTGCTAAAAAGACCTGCATAGCATTAAGTTGAGAAAATGCAGATTAGGCTTTAAATTTAGCCATGCAAGGAACATAAACAATTCAAAGGCTTTCTTCCCTCTTCCTCTTATCAATAATCTAATCCCAATCCAAGTGAGTAAATATTTCAGGTTGAAAGAATGTAAAAAATTCAAATATACTCCATCTATTTGAATTCTTTGAGGGAAGGAGAGAGAGAGAGAGAGAGAGAGAGAGAGAGAGAGAGAGAGAGAGAGAGAGAGAGAGAGAGAGAGAGGGAAATCTCTAAAGTCTAGAGTAAACTCAGAAAGTGATAAATTAGTTAGGTCAGCTATAAAATTAGACTCTTCTAGTGGAGTGATCCAAAATAGAAGACTAAATGATTGGAGGGTAAATTTCTACACTCAAAAAAATAAATAAAAAAATTAGTTATAAAATGAGACTTGATGTGAAATGATCCAAAATAGAAAACAGGAGTCTTTTTACAGATCAGAGGTAGAATACAAACTGGATAATATAAAGCAGTTGTTAGAATGCCTACTTTAAGGGTATTAAACTAGTAATGTGTCCTTCAAAACATGGCTTGGACACCAGGGACTGATCCACGTTCGTCATAGTCGGTACAGGCGCGCACAATATTTTCCCACATTTAATTGAAATAACTTAAATTTTACCTATAGTTTCACAGAGTGCACCCCACATACAAGTACTGTGTCTAGCTTAGTTGGTAAAGTGCAAAGCTCTTAGCCTTGTAGTCATGGGTTTGAGTCTCATGGTGGGTATTTATTTTATTTTTTTGATTAAATTATGAATCTTTGTAATGAAATTTGTGCACCCACTTAGAAAAGATCCTGAGTCCGCCATTGTTGGACTTGGTCACCAATGGGATGGGATGCTTCAGGGAGCTAAACCACACCAAAGGAACAAAGAAGTTTTCTATACATCATCAAGCCCAAATACATACTGAAACTAGCATCAGTTCATCAATATTTAAGATGCATGTATTTATTGTTACCTGGAACCAACAAATATACCATCGATTTTGGCAACATGTGTAATCCATGCCTGATACATGGAGAAGCAAAAATATCAATTTCTATAACTAAACTGGATAAGTATCATCCTGTAAATGGAAAAAGTGACACCCAGTTGTACCTGATGTCATCTAGTATTTCAGTAAACCTCTCAGTTCCATCTTCAACTGGTGGCATATCTGTAGCACGCTGTAGCCATCCAATGTCATCTGCTGATCCATGAACAGTCTTCCGAACCCGGTCAATAAGGCTGAAAGAAGACATGAACATGAGTTGAATTAATACGTCCTCCGGCCTCAAATATAAGCAAAACTCACCAATTTCAATGCAAAAATAATTAAATATGGAGTTATGACCTTTTTATGCAAGTATATGAATGTCATACACACATATATAAATATATACTCCCAAAGATCATTTTGGGACGGAGGGAGTGTATATATATAAGTATCGGAGAGAACCTCATACAGATAAATAGACTCTCTATTAGTGCTTCGGACAGAAAACAGGTGAAGTATGCACTCTCCCAAATGCAGCGGTAAGATCTTCAAGCCAAGGCATATACCAATTGGGCACTAAACTTTTATGCCTAGTTCTACAATAAGTTTTCTAGAGAGAAACATGTTGCAGTGATAGTAGTGTTACTCAACAACAGTATTCTTACTCACATTATGCAGCTGAAAAAAGAGACGTCCTATATAATAAGGCAATGTGGAAAGATATTCATACAACCGAAAAATGTTCAATAGCAGAATATTTAGAGGTTAGCTACAATCAGCCTTTCTCTTAATTCTCAATGAATCAGCAGAATTTTCCATAGCATAGAAGCCAAGTAATTCTGTTTATTACAAGAAAAATCATGATGAGCAAGCTACAGATGATATACCATACTCCCTCCGTCCCAGAATGATGTTCCACTTTTTTTTATAAATTTGAATGAACTTTGAGCAATAATTTTAGGTTAATTTTAGTTATCCTAAATACTACCAATAATAAGTTTTAGATGTTCGTAATGATGATTAAATCAACCTAAATAATTGTTCAAAATTAAGTCAAATCGGCAAAAAAAAGTGGGAACATCATTCCAGGATGGAGTATATGCTTATTATCTAATAAACATGCCACCATGGTATCTGGAAACCGAGAGAGGTTATATACTGAGGCAATTGGGAAAGAAATTCATACAACAAATCAAGAATGTAATCCTGTTATATAGGATCAATACCCTTGGAAAATAGATATCCCATTTGGGCTGGTCTGTGCTGATTGCACAAGTAAGCTAGAACTTTCAGATGGATCTTCAGCTGAGCTCCTTGTTATTCCATCATGAATAGTTGGAGGACTAATAGTAGTATTAGCTGCTCCAGAAACTGCAGAGAGGCTTCCAATTGAAGATTCAGTTTTGCTTCCTGGAGAATCTCCAACTCCTCCAGAAGCAAATGTCGCCATTTCCTGTGCATTGGAGTCCCTTGTACTACTTTCCACTGTAAAGAAAAGATACACGGTAAAGATAACCAAAATTAGGTTGAACAACAAAGATGGATAATTTTGTGTATAGTCAATGAAAATGTGTCAGACAAACAGTACACAATAAGTGTACAAACGCCTGCTATGCAAGAATACAAAAGCAAGCACATAGAAAAATTGGGATTTTTGAGAGACATTTAGCATCCAAATCCATGAAGTAAAACAATTATTAGATGGATAAAGTATCACAGTACATATGAAGTAAGTAAATGACATGTAGCAAAATTGCTTCTCAAAAACATGACGAAACTTCACATAGAAAAATTGGGATGTTGAGTGACATTTAGCATCCAAATCCATGAAGTAAAACAATTATTAGATAGATAAAGCATCACAGCTCATATGAAGTAAGTAAATGCCATGTAGCAAAATTGCTTCTCAAAAACATGACGGAACTTTATTACCTTCCCAATCAATAGACAGCCAAACTGGTAACAAGAACGAAAATAAAGTGTCTACTCTACTAACGGAAAACCTTGCAAAATATTGCAAGCCCAGAATGCAAAAAGAAAATGGCGCAACAATTCCTCCAGCTTTCCCATAAACAAATGTTCACATTCTCAAAACCTCCACAATGTATTCCTCCAGCTTCCTTACAAAATGGTCACGCTCAACCTACACAAATGCTTCAACAAGGGCCCAAAGAAGCTACTATACCACAGACTATCCTTTCCTAATTTTCATATGTAAAAGGACCCACTCATTAGGGAACAAACAGCTACACACACATTCACAGAAACAAAATGGAACAAAAAAATAACTGTTTTGGAACAGAACAATTTATAAATGGGGAACAAAAAGATCCTTCATTCCTCTTCCTGGAAAAGAAGAACAATAAATAAAAGGTCTTCAAGTGAAATCATTGTAAACTCGTCGGTATAGCTTCATTCGCTTCTACCAATGGAAAATGCTTCAACTGAAACATGAGCCAAAAGACCCAAGAAAGGCATATCATCGTATACATAGTCAAGCATTCCAAAAGAAGTTCCGCGTATAGCAGGTTTAAAAGAAGCGACCCTATACCAAAAAAGAGATGCAAAGTACAAAGGCACGCTTTTTAAGGATGTAGCTTTACTTGCTTGTACCTTAATGAAATTGCACTAAAATAATTTCCTCTTATAAAAATGCAACTCTTTTTGGGGAGGGACAAAATCGTGACGCGGAATGGAGGGACTAGATCTTAAAAGCTAGTCTACTTCACGTAGTGGCCAACTTGTCCTATCATTAAAAAAAAAGCCCAACCTGGCCTATCATTAAAGTAAGGAATTTTAGTGCGATACTAAACCCATTAGGACAAAACCAGAAGAAAAATGAAAATGAAATGGCAATGATTATATACGACTTCTAGAAAGGCTCCAAATGTGAAAAATGATTCCAACCAGCTGCAGGTCTCTACCCTCAAAGGTCTTAGTCTACATGTAAATAAAGTCCAACAATGTTTAGAAGTCAAATAATCTTTTAACAGTCAATGAATTTTCTGATGTCAGGAAATGGCTTGGGCTTTTGGGATAGGACAGTTTACATGGCATCACTTTGGGCTTCGGTTGTGGTGCTTTCCAAGTAGTGCCTACTTATTTGCTCAGCAAGGACTGTTATGCTTAGGTTTTTTGACAAATTTTTCTTTCTTTTTTAGTTGATGTCTCTTTTGTTAGTTTTGATGCACTTTTCATCTGTCTCTTGTTCTGTGCCTCCAAACCGAAGGAAAAATGCCAAATCTCAATTTTTCATATTACCTTCTTTTTCCAACAATGTTTCAGTTTTCACAAGGAGAAGGAATCTTACGTCAAATCATATCAGAATACAGTATGAATGCAATGCTGAAAGATATATCTTATACTCCCTCCGTCCCACGTGAGTAGAGACTTTTAGTCAAATTGATGTAACTTTGTTAATTTAAATAAAAAATAAAAATCTAAAAATTGTTATTGAAAATATTATTAATCGTGATACAATAAGAATTTTTAAGATTTTAATAGAATCATTTTTTTATTTAATTATTGGTCGAAGTTACATAAATTTGACTAAAAGTTTCCACTCACGTGGGACGGAGGGAGTATATAACAGTAGTGGTTCAATGTTCCAAGTAAACAAAGCGTTAACACAAGAAAAACAATGATTCCCCTAAAGGATTTTTTCTCAACATTAAAGACATTCAATCGGAAAAAAACAATGCATTTGTCATTGGGGGAGAGAAAGTGAGAAATCTCGACAGAGGGAGATAGAGAGAAGCCCACCTGAAAAATCAGGGAAACATCGAGTCAGGTATGAAGTTGTCTCAGCAAGATAAGAGGCAGCTTCATTCAAAGCTGGTACAGCGGTAAATAATGGGGGAACAAATCGGTCGGTTCTTAAGGGATTGTTGTTTGCCTGACAAGAAGGCAGTTGTTAAGGTACTTTAAGATGGGGATCATGATCCTCAAAATGCTGAAGCATGACACTCATCCATAATACATAAGTGAAAAGTGAACATGGAGCAAAATTAAACAGGAAAAATGGGTCTCTAACTGATCAAATTGGCAACCTAAGGAAATGATATATCAGCCTTATGAAACCAAATAGTTTAAGACCAGTTATCTCCAGGTAAATATGCTAACTTAATCTTCTAAAGTATTTTGGTTATACATAAATTTCCCCTTATAAGAACGAAAAATGTCTCCATTTGTAATCATTACAATAATTAACTGAATTGGGAATATTAATTGTAAATCCTAATTTTCCCACGTAAGACTGAGGATTGAGTTGTTTTAATCATTGCATGATTGGAATAGCGCATAAGCGCTAATGAGGAGGTTATCAGAATCAGAAAGCATTGATACTGTTTCTGGCATGCACTGCTGGGGTTTCCCTCATCCGAATTTTCCCTGGTCCATCTGATATTTCGCATTATTAAGGATAATGCATGAGCAGGAAATTATCAAGGAAAAGATATTACCAGAAGTGGCCTTGATTCTTCACTGCTGGGGTTTCCCTCGTCCATTAATGATACTGATTCTGACATATGCTGGATAAGAAATTCTATTGTCAGGTTTAACAAGAAAAGAAGAGAGACTAATAAATACAAGTACGAAAAAAAAACTGCAAGCAACAGAGCCAGAGAATTCATGATTCTACAACTTAAAAAAAGTACAACGTGCCGGTAAACAAGACCAAACAGGTTACTTGGTCAACCAACTAATCAGGCCAGGCAGTGTTAGCTATTGAAAAATTCCTACAAACACTCACCATAACAAAAATTAAGAAACAGGATAATTGTAAACTTCAATGGAACTCTAAAATTAAGCTTACTTCTAAAGAAAAATTAAAATCTGCCATTTCCTAATCAACGCCACAAACAGTATAACCCCATCTATTAGCGCATTGCAAGCGACATAGAAATGAACTATGACAGCAAAAATTCAGCTATTAGTTCTTTAAACACAAAATTTCAAAAGCAAATAAAAAAATTCACTTACATATAATTTAAACACATATCAATGCAACAAAATCAACGAAAATATAAGCAAGAAGCTGAAATACGACATCTAAATTTCAAACAATTAATCAAAAAGCACGAATCAAACTATCAAAGTAAACCCTAAAAAGGAGATGGTCGATTCACTTACCTGAAAATTGCTTGAGAAATATTTGCGTAATTGATGAAGTTAAATTATAGAGTTGGGATGGAATTGAGAAATTTGAATCGTTTGGATTAGGGATTTGGTGGAATTGGTTTACGCGCAAATGGATAAAAGAAAAAGATCGTTAAAACTGCCAACCGAAGCAAAGAGAACGTCGTCTTAAGGTGACAGCTAGTGTCGCTAATAAATACTCACTCCACGTCGATCTCGATTATCCATATTTTTTTAGAATATCTAGAAATTATTGTTCATTTTTTTTAAATGTTCGTTTTTATACATCCTCTATCCATAAAAATATTTTTATTTTTTATTTTATTTGTATACAAAAATCCCCATACCACTAAAATATTTATGATGATGTCAAAATCGTCAAATCAGTTCAAATCCAAGCGATCGGATGCTTCGGAGATTACTAGGCCTGAAAATAAGAGAAAACACGTAAACTAAGCCGGGACGACTCCGGCTAACGGCCCTCCGGCGTGAGAGTAAGTTCACGGTTTATGATTAAGAAACTAAATTGACAGAGTTTCTGTATGTAAAAAGTAACGTACCCAATATTGTGATATAGGACTTGTATTTATAGGGATGGATCGATAGAATCCATGTTGAATTGAACTTGTAAAGAGATAAGATATAATCCTAGGAGAATTATATCTATTAGAGAGTTATTGTTTGACTTGAATTGATGTAGGTGGTTACAATCCTGATTGGATCATAACTGGTGAATCCTTGTTTGAATAGGATTGTACGATCTGCTAGCCGGAAAGCCGAGGAGCATGAATGTTTTATCTCGGTATTTGTGTGTAGGCCGAGATGCATGATTTAGCTTCCTCGTCCATTGATGATCTGACGACATGTGAATATGCCGAGGTGAATGATTTTGTCTCCTCGTCATATGAAGATATGTCGAGGTAAGAACTTTTCTCTCCTCGTCATTTGTGACGTCTCGGTGCATGATGAGCCAAGTATGAAGAGCCCGTCGTTGATGTAAGGCCGAGGAGATACTCCTCGGCATACGAGGAGGATACCTCGGCCCTGGTAACTGAGCATTGATACTTGTGTATTGGGCCTTGATTAGCCTTGTTGATGACGAGATACGAGGAACGAGGTGGCCCATGGCGGCTTCTTATAACTTGTGTGGATTATGTTTATAGCCCAATCCATTTGGGCCTGACACGGACAAGCCCATGTTCGTATCTCGGTTTATACTGTTCAGTGGCCCCCGACTTTCTAGCTCGGCCTAGGACGAGGAGAAAGTCATCTCATCCTCGGCTTATGGGATACGAACAGGCTTTGACATGTGTCCTTGGCGTCGCTTCATATAACTGACGGTTAATACCATGATGATTACGCGTGGGCCCCCCAGTCCTGTCATGCCTCGGAAGTTGTTACAAGCATTTAATGTTGGTGGCGCCATACTCGGTGACCCGTATTGTTTTCGGGTTTGACCCGGTTTTGGTGAGTATATAAACTAAAACCCCTCTCAGTTAAACCTTTACACACCCAAGTTATTTGAGAGCAAATAGCAAGGTTCAGGCGATATCTCCTCCGACGAGTCTTAGAGCGTTCACATACCCAGTTTCCGGCGAGGCTTAGTTTTCCGGTGTTGCAGTCTTCCAGCGTGATTCCGATCGTTTTTTCAAAATCAGGTATACATTTCTTCCCTATTATGCTTTTTGTTCATGATTTTTCCCTTTCTAGGGTTTTAGAAGGGATTTTGGTGTGTCAAGAAAAAGAACTGTCATTGTTGAATGTTGAAGCTTTTCTTCATGAATCTTTACTTTTAACTCTCGAAAACTTTGAATCTTTGATTTTCTTCGAATTTTGTATGAATTCCTTTGAATATTGAATAAACTCCCCCATTGATCTTTGATTCCCCTTAGAAATGGCTCGCTCTTGGGATCATTCTCCCCGATTTCGTTATGGGTACCACACAAGCAATTTGAGGGTTTACCGAAAAGAGAGGGGACCATGGTTGTTGGTGACCTTGACAGAGATAGGAGAGATGTTGAGGAAGTATGGCCGTACCAGAATGTTCCTTCAATACCTAGATAGCACAAGGATAGATAGGATTGTGTCAGACTCCCCCAATATTATTGTGTTTGAGGATAGGGCAGAGATGATGGAGCACATCGAAATGTTCTACCCGCCTTCGGACCGTATAGTTCGCGAGGGTCTAAGTGGTAAGGCTCCCCCCTCGGCCTTATGTAATGACGAGGAGGGGTATCTCCCTTCCCCGTCTTAAGATCAGCCATTGACGAGGTAACTAACTTTGACCCCTCGTCTTTTTGCAGATATGACGGGAAGAGAGGGAGAGACCTCCTCGTCCGCCCGAATAGTTGATGCCTTTGTGGAAGGTGCCCAAGTTGAAGGCAGTAAAGGCCGAGGAAGAGGAGGCCGAGGTGGAGGGCAACGACGAGAGAGGCCTCCAAAGGCCGGGGATCCTATGTTGGTGAAGCTGTATTCCAAGTACGGGGTAGATAAAGCTGAGTAAAGTTAACTTATATCGGCAAACCCGTTTTTAAGACAGATAAGGAAGAGAGGAGCTTCTATTATAATGACAACCACGTCCATTTCTACTTCAAGCAGTTCCAACAGGGTCTCCGTCTTCCCTTGGACCCCTTCATCAATGAATTTTTGGACGACGTGAGGGCTGTGCCGGCCATGCTGGGAGCTAATGGTACCCGGGTCCTCGTTAGTTTTATCGTGCTCTGCCGGAGCTTAGGTTACGAGCCGACCATGGGAGCATTCCGTCATTTTTATCAAGTCAGCTATGTCAAGGACAGTTGGCTCCTCGTCATACGGAGTGCCCCCAAGAGACCAAAACTTCTTCTCCCAATGTCTAGCAAGGTTGAAGGTTGGGATAATCATGTAATTAGGGTTGAGAGCCGCCAAGGCTGGGAGTTCCAATCCCCTTACCATGATCCAACTTCATCAGGTCCCGTTCAACAGTATGAATGGACCAAGGACTTGATCAAGCGCCTTGAGGAGTTTGCCGAGGTGGGACTCCTTGACTGGTCGGCATTAGAAGCCTCAGATCATTACTACGTCCAGGCAGGCTTGATGCCGGGACCGAGGGACGGGGTCGTTCCCATTGTCACTATGAAGCAGGGGAGGCATTTCAATGATTGGAGAACGCATCCCGGCCTCGTTTTCCATGAAGATTGTCCGAGGTGTAAGGTCCCTCCACTTGACCAATGCCTTAAGGAAGAAAATGTGGCAGGATGTAAATGTCTTACCCTTTGATACTTGTATTTTTTGCATTTTTGTTGGCTTTCCTTCTGCTCGTATGTAATCATTTCGTCTTTGTCTTTGCAGATTTGACCCCCGAGCAAGAGGCGGAATTAGCCATGAAGAGGTTGAATCCCATGGAGCTGATCAAGCAGAAACGCCGTTTGGCCAAGAAATCGGGCTTGACGAAGAGGAAGGAGGATGCTGTTGGGTTTTACGGGTCCATGCGCAGCGGAATTAAGCATTAAAAATATAAAACCCAAGAAGCCCTAGGATCCGTTCTATACAATTAACTTGAAAAACTTTTAAAAACTATGAGATAGAATTTTACCAACCTTGAACGCTTTCCGTTCTTGAGCTATCGAACGATTTTGATTATGTGATATCGAATCACAAACTTCGTTCTTCAACTTGCTTGAACTCTAGGCCTTGATCGATGAACGAGCAAAGACCCTCTTTCGGTATCCACACCTTTGAATGAATTCAAGAACGATTTCTTGATGATTGCTAGATCTAAACCTTGAAGAATATTGAGAGTATTTTATTATGAATTTCGCTTGAAAATTTCGGCTAGACCATTAGGGTTGACAGACCTCACATATTTATACTACATTGGCATGAATATGTTTCCTAATCGAATTAGGAGACCAGGCTGTCAATCCACGTCTGGTGGCTTATTATGTCGCGCGGTATACTCAGCCACATGGCTAAGTATGTCGCGTGACAAAGGTAGCCAGTTACAGAAACTCTCAATCATTCTTCCAATGGTTTAACCAATTCATTCTAGTTCTGTGTGACCCAATAAGATTAAATTATGTTGGCAATGAGTTCGATCATATCAAACCTCATAAGACATAAGCGGACTCTAGCAAGCCATTATGTCTACCCAAATAATATAACGTAAGAGTTCACGTTTCCAATGGTGTACTTCCATTTCTCCCTTTGTCTTACGATGTTGTATTGAACACAAGTCATGGTCCTTGTCAACTTGTCTTTGTTCAATGCTTTCTCGATTCTTGAGTATAATGATAATTCCAATCATATTGGGGTACGGCCATACACTTTCATCATTATCACTCATCGAGGGGTCCAAGCAAAACATCTCTCTTCCGAGGGACAAATTCCATCTTGACTTATCATCCTTCCCATCATGAATCCGATCATGCCAAAGATAGCTTTTATAGATATCGTGTTAAGATACCGTTTGACTAAAATCAAACATGACTTTCATCATATGTAAGGTCATGATAATCTCAGGTCTAGGGACTAAATGAAGTAACCTTATGAGATTTACTTATGACATTTGACCATGACATAAATCTCATGCGGGTCATATCCAGTCACTTGTTCTCTAACAAGTACCCATAATTTCAATGTGCATCTCTATGCATATAATCATCACATGATTATCCATTGACAATTATACTAATTATTCTCTTAATAATTAGGGACGGAGATTATTATAAACAAATATACAAAACATATAATAATCAAATAATAAACATCTCATATAATAATAAATAATGTCAACACATAAGTCTATCAATCATAGGCCTAGGGCATAACACTAATAGTCTCCCACTTGCACTAGGCCCAATCTACCATGTATCGAATACCCATGGACCTAACATGACCATCATGCTTAGCTTGCGGGAGAGCCTTAGTTAATGGGTCCGCCACGTTGTCATCAGTGTCTACTCTGCATATCTTTACGTCTTCCCTTTCACATATCTCACGGATAATGTGGAAACGTCGAAGTATGTGTTTGGATCTCTGGTGTGACCTTGGTTCCTTTGCTTGTGCAATGGCACCATTGTTATCACAGTAAAGTTCAATAGGATCTCTGATGCTTGGAACGACTTCCAAATCACTAATGAATTTCTTGATCCAAACTGCTTCCTTATCTGCATCGGATGCCGCTTTGTACTCAGCTTCGGTTGTAGAATCAGCGACGGCACTCTGCTTGGAACTTTTCCAACTCACAGTGCCTCCATTAAGCGTAAACAAAAATCCAGACTGCGATCTGAAATCATCCTTGTCGGTTTGGAAGCTAGCATCTGTGTAGCCTTTTACTACAAGATCTTCTTCCATTCCTCCAAAGACCAAGAATACATCCTTAGTTCTTCGTAAGTACTTAAGGATATTCTTGACTGCTATCCAATGTGGTTCGCCGGGATCCGATTGGTACCTACTCGTCATGCTTAGAGCACACGAGACATCGGGTCTAGTACATAACATAGCATACATGATAGACCCAATTGCCGAAGCATATGGAATAACATTCATTTTCTTTCGCTCATCATTAGTCTTAGGACTTTGATTCTTGCTAAGAGATATACCATGCAACATTGGCAAGTTTCCTCTTTTAGAATTTTCCATTTGGAATCTTCTAAGGACTTTGTCAATGTAAGTACTTTGACTTAAACCAATCATCCTCTTGGATCTATCTCTATAGATCTTGATACCAAGGATATATGCGGCTTCGCCCATATCTTTCATTGAAAAGCACTTTCCTAACCAAGACTTGACAGTCTGTAGTGCAGGAACGTCATTTCCAATGAGTAAGATATCGTCGACATACAACACCAAAAATAGTGCTACGCTCCCACTAATTTTCTTGTATACAAAAGGTTCATCTTCGTTTTTGATAAAGCCAAACTCCTTGATTGCTTCATCAAAACGTAGATTCCAACTCCTAGAAGCTTGCTTCAATCCATAAATGGATTTCTGCAACTTACACACCTTGTTAGAATTTTCTGGATTAACAAAACCTTCAGGTTGTATCATGTATACATCCTCAAGTAACTTCCCATTAAGGAAAGATGTTTTGACATCCATTTGCCATATCTCATAGTCATAATATGCGGCTATGGCAATTAAAATTCTAATAGACTTAAGCATAGCTACAGGCGAGAAGGTTTCATCATAGTCTATGCCATGAATCTGCCTATATCCCTTAGCTACTAGCCTAGCCTTGTAGGTGTGCACCTTCCCATCCATGTCGGTCTTCTTCTTGAAGACCCATTTGCACCCTATGGTTTTTACACCTTCGGGTGGATCAATCAAGTTCCAAACTTGATTATCAGCGATGGATTGTAATTCGGACTCCATGGCCTCTTGCCATTTTTCCGAATCAGGAGCAGATATCGCTTCTTGATAGCAAGTAGGTTCATCGTTTTTGATTAACTCCACTTCATCACTTTCCGTAACGAGAAATCCATATCTCTCGGGTTCAGATCGTGACCTACCACTTCGGCGAATAACTTGTGCATCTTGAACCGGTTCCACAACTCTTTGTGAATTTGGTTCAGTCTCTACCATTGGTTCAATGTTGTTTTCGGGTTCTCGCACTTCTTCGAGATCTATTTTACTCCCACTGGTTCCTTTGCGAAGAAACTCCTTTTCTAAGAAAGTACCATTTCGAGCAACAAACACTTTGTTCTCGTTTCGGTTGTAGAAATAGTATCCTTTGGTTTCCTTAGGATAACCCACGAAAACACATTTATCGGATTTAGGTGCTAGCTTGTCAGAAGTTAACTTCTTGACATATGCATCGTAACCCCAAATCTTCATGAAAGACAAACTAGGTTTTCTTCCATGCCACATCTCATATGGGGTCTTTTGAACCGATTTGGTAGGAACTCTGTTTATAGTGAAAGCAGCAGTTTCTAGTGCATGTCCCCAAAAGGATAAAGGAAGCTCAACTTGACTCATCATAGAATGAACCATGTCCAACAAAGTTCTATTCCTCCTTTCAAACACACCATTCCATTGTGGTATTCCGGGTGGAGAGAGTTCTGAAATGATTCCACAACTCTTAAGATGACTGTCAAATTCTTGGCTCAAATATTCACCACCTCGATCGGATCGAAGTACCTTAATAGTTTTGCCAAGTTGATTTTGCACCTCATTTTGAAATATTTGAAATATCTCAAACGATTCACTTTTATGTTTCATTAGATAAACATATCCAAATCTACTATAATCATCAGTGAATGTTATGAAGTACTGAAATCCTTCCCTAGCATCGCTACTCATAGGCCCACATACATCGGTATGTATGAGTCCTAATAAGTCGCCCGCCCTTTCACCGGTTTTGGTAAATGGGTCCTTGTTCATCTTGCCAAGTAAACAAGATTCGCATGTCTCATAAGATTCATAATCATGTGAGTCCAAAAATCCATCTTTGTGGAGTTTAGAAATGCGTTTCTCGTTTATATGGCCAAGACGACAATGCCATAAGTAAGTGTGGTTTACATCATTAGGTTTAGATTTCTTGTTAATGTTATAAACATCATTATCACGATTTTCAATATCAAGAATATAAAGGCCATTGAATGAAACAGCAGTACAATAATGCATATCACTCTTGTAGATGAAAAATTTCTTATCACATAAGAAAATTAAAACCTTCATTATCCAAAACTGAAATCGAAATAATATTCCTACTTAAAGCTGGAACGTAATAATAATTGTTCAAAATAAGTATTAGTCCACTAGGTAAAGTAACTTCATAAGTTCCTACGGCTAATGCAACAACTCTTGCTCCATTCCCCACACGTAGGTCCACTTCACCTTCCTTAAGCATCCTTCTGTTCTTTAGACCCTGCACATTTAAACAAATGTGAGTTCCACATCCGGTATCCAATACCCAAGAACTAGAAGTAGATAGGAATATATCTATAACAAAGATACCTGAAGTCGAAGCAACTCCTTTTCCCTTCTTCAGTGCTTCCTTGTATTTTGCGCAGTTTCTCCTCCAATGTCCAAT
Source organism: Adenophora triphylla var. japonica (assembly GCA_022495995.1). NCBI lineage: Eukaryota > Viridiplantae > Streptophyta > Magnoliopsida > Asterales > Campanulaceae > Adenophora > Adenophora triphylla. The sequence goes on along the minus strand of JAFEMH010001622.1, from coordinate 186,457 downwards.
CTCATTGCAATGAAAGCAGACTGCGTCCTCTTGGGACTTAGGCTTAGCCTCTTTAGGCTTGGGAGCCTCTTTGGGTTTGGCAACTTTTGCCTTAGGATTAGCAACCTTTGCTTTTCCTTTACCCTTGAAACCCTTCCCCTTGTTAATCATTAGCACTTGGTCGGTTTTCTTCTCGACAATATTGGTTTCGTTGTTCAACATTTGAACTAACTCGGAAAGGTTTTTATTCATTCCACCCATGTTATAGTGCATTATGAAATGACTAAAACTTTTGGGTAATTAATTCAATATTATGTCGGTAGCCAACTCTTGGCTAATTGGAAAACCGAGCCTTTCAAGATGCTCAATGTGGCCCTTCAACTTGAGAGCATGGGGACCAACAGCTTGTCCTTCACTCATCTTGCATGAGGTCAAGACCGCAAATCCGTGTTGTACCTTTCTTGCCTAGCTTGTACTTGGAACATTTCCATCAGGGCCGATTGTTTAAGTCGATTGTCCCCAAGTGCTCAAGATCCTTACGAAGGTTCTTGCACATGACGGAGAGCATAAGGCAACCAACATCTCGTAGAGTCACGCTTGTGCTTCGTATATTGTTCCCTTTACCGCCCTAGCAAAGCATTGGTAGCGTGTTCAGTGGAATAGGTTCCTCGAGAACGTATAATTTCTCCTCTTGCCTTAGAACAATTCTCGTGCTACGGATCCAATCCATATAGTTTGTACCATTCTCTTCCAACTTCTCCTTCTCAAGGAGAGATCGCGATGTGACAGTGATTATTGCTTGATGCCATTTATTCTACAAAAAGATATACATAAAATATGAACACATATAAGTAAACATATTATATGAAAAGTATAATGCATTTATATAAATGCTCCCACTAAATTATACACCTTCAAATGCAAATAAGCATAATATACATTTAATGGGCTAAGATCCAACTTTAATTCAATTTCAAGTTTGCTATGGCAAACCGCTCAAAATTAAATTAATTAGGTAGAAAACATCAATCATATCACATATATGACTCTTAGATCTTATATGAAATTTATTCAAGACATCATATGTCTAGGCATATTTTAATCTCATCTTATGCCTTGGGTCCAAAACCATTTTGATAACCCAATTAAGTTCATTCACTTTAAACGTATAGGAACCACCATTTCCTCATCTTGCTCGCATTCGAATAGAATCAAAGCACCTTGCTATGACAAGCCCACCCAAAACTATCCGAATGGTCTCAAGTGTTTTAATCATGAATTGGCATAAATAACTTAAAAGTTAAATGAAGGTTCTTTAAGGTAAATTATAAGCATATCAGCAAAGATAGTCATAATCATGCACCAGGTAAGTTTCCAGGAAGATAGGTGAGCCACAAGGACTACTTAAGTACCAACTCTTCCTTAGACAGAACTCTCCTAGACATGCACAATTAGAAATCAGCTCTGATTTGGCAACATAATCACTACCTTTTATAAAAAATCAGTTTCCTTTTAAATTTCGCGTAATTATGACTTGTTTCCATAAACAATCATAAATTCTTAAATTTACAATGTCTAAATCTAAACATATTAGGAAACTATAATATCATGTTTCAACTAAACATCTAATTAAAATTCTTAGCATGTAAGAACAAATAAAACATGCATCGCAATAATTATTAAAATCATATTTTAATCAACTAAGCATGCATAAACAATCAATCAATCTAGCATAGCCTTATAAACTTAACTTTATTGTATCCAGATTATCATATGAACATATCAGATTGTAAACACAATCACGTAATAGCGTAAAAATTAAACAAACCGATTACGCCCGATTTGGCTTATTATGTCGCGTGACAACATTAGCCGAGAGGGCTAAATTTCTCGCGTGACATAACTAGCCGATTACAGATTTCCACATATGGCTTACTATGTCGCGCGACCTGCGGCCGGTTCGCGAACTTCGATTTCAATCAATTCGAGATCACATGGCAATTAAATCATATAAAACAACCCTTTTACAGATTTAATTCATCATAATTCGAAAACGATTTTCATATTGTTTCACATAAACAATCAAAAATTCTATCGCATATAGAAACATGCAATAAGCATATAAACAATTTATATCTTAAATCTAGCATGTTAATTCAAACTTAATCTTACGAACGGGGCTCTGATACCACTGTTGGGTTTTACGGGTCCATGCGCAGCGGAATTAAGCATTAAAAACATAAAACCCAAGAAGCCCTAGGATCCGTTCTATACAATTAACTTGAAAAACTTTGAAAAACTATGAGATAGAATTTTACCAACCTTGAACGCTTTCCGTTCTTGAGCTATCGAACGATTTTGATTATGTGATATCGAATCACAAACTTCGTTCTTCAACTTGCTTGAACTCTAGGCCTTGATCGATGAACGAGCAAAGACCCTCTTTCGGTATCCACATCTTTGAATGAATTCAAGAACGATTTCTTGATGATTGCTAGATCTAAACCTTGAAGAATATTGAGAGTATTTTGTTGTGAATTTTGCTTGAAAATTTCGGCTAGACCATTAGGGTTGACTGACCTCACATATTTATACTACATTGGCATGAATATGTTTCCTAATCGAATTAGGAGACCAGGCTGTCAATCCACGTCTGGTGGCTTATTATGTCGCGCGGTATACTCAGCCACATGGCTAAGTATGTCGCGTGACAAAGGTAGCCAGTTACAGAAACTCTCAATCATTCTTCCAATGGTTTAACCAATTCACTCTAGTTGTGTGTGACCCAATAGGATTATATTATGTTGGCAATGAGTTCGATCATATCAAACCTCATAAGACATAAGCGGACTCTAGCAAGCCATTATGTCTACCCAAATAATATAACGTAAGAGTTCACGTTTCCAATGGTGTACTTCCATTTCTCCCTTTGTCTTACGATGTTGTATTGAACACAAGTCAAGGTCCTTGTCAACTTGTCTTTGTTCAATGCTTTCTCGATTTTTGAGTATAATGATAATTCCAATCATATTGGGGTACGGCCATACACTTTCATCATTATCACTCATCGAGGGGCCCAAGCAAACCATCTCTCTTCCGAGGGACAAATTCCATCTTGACTTATCATCATTCCCATCATGAATCCGATCATGCCAAAGAAAGCCTTTATAGATATCGTGTTAAGATACCGTTTGACTAAAATCAAACATGACTTTCATCATATGTAAGGTCATGATAATCTCAGGTCTAGGGACTAAATGAAGTAACCTTATGAGATTTACTTATGACATTTGACCATGACATAAATCTCATGCGGGTCATGTCCAGTCACTTGTTCTCTAACAGGTACCCATAATTTCAATGTGCATCTCTATGCATATAATCATCACATGATTATCCATTGACAATTATACTAATTATTCTCTTAATAATTAGGGACGGAGATTATTATAAACAAATATACAAAACATATAATAATCAAATAATAAACATCTCATATAATAATAAATAATGTCAACACATAAGTCTATCAATCATAGGCCTAGGGCATAACACTAACAGATGCAAACAGCCGCAACCTCCTGTTGAATGCTCAAGGTGATCATCCCCTTCCCCTCATAGTGCATGAGGAGGTGGAGGCCGAGGAGAGGGCCTCTGACGGCCAAGAAAATTTATCAACTGCAGAGGGGCATAGCCTCCATGTTCATTCCACCGAGGTAGAGATGGAGCCTCCGTCTGAGGAGATAGGTCTCGTGCAAAGGCGCTCCAGCTCCAAGAGGCCTCAAAGTGCCTCTGCCGAGGAGCCACAGGCTAAGCATGCTGCCGGGGAGCCTTCCAACCCCCAAGATCCTCCCGTCCTCACCATCCAGAATATCAAAACTTCAGAAGAGGCCGAGGAGCTTGCTCGGAGCCTGGCTGCCAATGTCCCTCATCTGAAGGGCCTTCCTTTGCAAGCCAGGAAAGGCCCCCTGTTGAGGTTGGGCCGAGCTCCCGTCCAGAGGGCCATAGACGAGGACGCTTATGACGCCCTAGAGAAAGAGAGGCCAAGTAGGGAGAACTTGCTCTGCCGCAAGGGACTTATGCTGGCTGAGGTAGCTATCTCGTATATTTAGTCTGGTTGATTTCATTTGTGCTTGTTAAAGGCTTAACACAAACTTATCTTGTAGGCTGCCAGCATCGCGGCGTATGAAAATGTCTTGGCCAAGGCTCAAGAAAAATAGGTGCATGACGCCAAGGCTGCTCACAAGAAAAGTGAGACCGAGAAGGCTACTCTGGTTGAGCTGTTGAAAACCAAAGAGGCCGGGCTGGAGGCGGCCAAGGCCAAGGTAGAGGCCGAGGTGCTGAGGGCCGATGATGAGAGGGCTAAGGCCGAGGAGCTCCGTACGAAGGCCGAGGAACATCTCCGGCAGACGGAAGCTGAGCTAACTGAGGCAAGGAAGGCCAAGGCCGAGGTCCAAATGAGGGCCGAGGAAGCCGAAGCCAAATGCCGGGGTTATGAGGCTACCCTTGTTACCAGGGAAGAGGCGGCCGTGACCCGTTTTAAGGAGAGCCAAGCCTTCCAGGACACGGTGGATGAGAAGACTGCCACCATGTTCGAGGATGGATACCTCCATCTTGCTCACCGTCTCCTGGCTGACCCCACCACTGGCTTGGATATCAACAAGATTGCTCTGCTGATTAGCCAGAATCAGTATGACGAGGAGGCCAGGGCTCTTCACCACCTGGTTCCGTTCTCTAAGTATAACTTAGAGATCATGGCTGGGGAAGATGCCCAGGCAGGTCGTGAAGTGTGGGTGCCCCCGTCTGTGGATCCCGGCAACCTTACAGCCTTGGTGGAGGCGATTCAAGACGAGGGAGAGACTGAGGACATGGAGGCCGAGGTCGGGGGAGGAGAGGCCGAGAAGACTGACGCTGGGATTGAACAGACTATCCCTCCTCCCCCCAATGCTACGATGGAGGAGTGGCTAGATAAGCCCTTCGATGATGCCCAGTAGGTTTTAGGATTTTTCTTTCTTTTTTGAGTGTAATAGTTGGTAGGACTTGTACTTCCTTTTGAATATCAATGAAAAAGTCCCTTTGTCTCAATTCATGCTTGCGTTTTAATGAATTGTTTTGAGTGTTTGTTTGTACACTTTATATGCACGAAACTTGTAAAAGGGGGAAAGTCAAGGAGAGTCCCTCGTCCCCAGTTATAAAGTTGTTAGGCCGAGGTGAGGTCCTTCGGCTTTGATGGTACTTTTAAGTTGTATAGGCCGAGGAGGGTCTCCTCGGCTTTGACTGTTAGGTGATTTCTTCTTTTTCGTCTCCTTATGCCGAGGAAGATGACTCGTGCACAAGTTTCAGACGTGATGCCTTTTAGTTGTAATGACAAGGTGTTTTCTTGTCTTGACGTGAGGCCAGTCAATAGGCCGAGGAGAGGTCCTCGGTCTTGACTGTTTGATCCTTGTAATCCTTGAATCAAGGCGGACCCTTGTCAGGATGTAAGGTAAGCCAGTAGGTCGAGGGAGAGTCCTCGTGTTGGCTGTCAGGAACCTATAGTCATTGAGTCAAGGCGGACCCTTGTCAAGACGTAAGGCGTATGTTTTGAAGAGTCGGGGATAAGATCCTCGTCTTCTGGTGTTTGTGTGAGGAGTTGAGTTGCTTTGCATGTTGGAAGAAACTGCTTTCGTAAAACTGAAACGTGATTACATCGAACTGCAATCCTATCAAACTAAAAAGTAAAAGACTGAAAATGAGAAACTAATCTATTACAATAAGAATTAGACTAATGATAGTATTTCTGAAGATTGTCAGAATGCCACGGATGCTTGAGATCCTTCCCCTCCTTAGTCTTTAATCTGTAGGTCCCCTCTCGAATGACTTGAGTGATGATATAGGGACCTTCCCAGTTCGGGGAGAGCTTGTTTTGTTCTGCCTTCCGACCAATTGCCTCAATTTTTCTAAGTACCCAATCACCCACTTGGAATACTCTTCTGATGACCCTCTTGTCATGATATGCCTTGGTCCTTTGCTTGTAGTTCACCATCCTCATCTGTATAGCTAGTCATTTTTCATCTATCAGGTCTAGGTCTAGGAGCCTGTTAACCTTGTTGACTTGCTCATCGTAATGGGAGTTTCTCACAGTAGGGATGGCCATTTCGGCTGGTGCCATAGCCTCAGAATCGAAGGTTAGTGCGAATGGGGTTTCCCCGGGTGGTTGTGCGAACAGCCCACAAGGCTAGGGGAAGTTCGTCCAACCATCTACCCTCGCGTCCTTCAAGGTTCTTGGTAAGGGCTGTTAGGACCAGTTTATTGGCGGCCTCCGCTTGACCGTTGCCTTGGGGTCTGCTAACTGATGATTTTGCATGGCGGACTTTAACTCTTCCCAATTCTGTTGTAAATGCCGTAGAGAACTGGAGTCCGTGATCAGAAACAATTGTATGGGGGAGGCCAAATCGACACCAGATGTAATCGTGGACGAAGTGGATTGTGTTTTCTTCCGTTATCTTGGCCAATGCCTTTGCTTCTATCCACTTGGAGAAATAATCAACAGCTACGATGACATACTTGCAATTACCACGGGCGGGAGGGAAGGGTCCGATGATATCGATCCCCCACACATCAAATGGCCACGTAGGTATTACGAGTGTCTGCTCAACTGCCGGTAGTCTAGGAATGTCGGAGAATCTTTGGCACTTGTCACATTTTCTAACATAGGCGTGCGCGTCCTTCCTCAGGTTTGGCCAGTAGTATCCTAGCGAGATGATCTTGTCGGCTAAGGTTCTGGCCCCCGGGTGTCCGCCACAAACGCCTTCATGTACTTCTGCCAAGAGGTTCTCAATTTCCTTGGGGTAGAAACACCTTAGCAGGGCTTCGTGAAAGATCTTCGGTAGAGGACTCCGCTCATCACAACGAACCTTGGGGACCTCTTCTTGATAAGTTTAGCTTGCGCCTCATCTTCCGGGAGTTGGCTCTTCTCGATGTAGTCAATGTAGTCATCGATCCAGCATCTCTCCTCTCTATCTAGGAGCATGACTTTTAATCTTTCATACGCAGGTTCCTCAGCATAAACTATGTATGGATTGGTCTTAGACTTAGACACATCCATGGTTGCTAGTTTAGATAGAACGTCTGCGATTTGGTTGTCTTCCCTGCCTATTTGCTTGAGTTCAAAAAATTCCATCTTCTTCGTCATGTCCAGGACAAGGTCTCTATATTTGGCAAGGGTGGGGTCTTGGGTGTTATACTCTCCCTTTACTTGTTTGACAACAAGTTGGGGGTCACAGAAATCTGCCACCTTAGTTGCTCCGTAGAAGGAGGCCAACTCGATGCCAAATATTAGAGCTTCGTATTCAGCTTGATTGTTAGAGACAGAGAACTTGAAACGGATGATATCTTGCATGGTGTACTCTCCTTCCGGGCTTGCTAGTACTACTCCAGCTCCGCTTCTTTGCTTTGTAGCTGATCCGTCCGTATACAAGATCCAACAGTTGGATGGGAGTTCGATGGGAGACTCTCCTTCCTCAAGTGTGTTTTGCTTACGGGAGGTGGGGACATGTTCACCCATGAAGGCGGTCTCAACCATGAAGTCAACCAAAGGCTGTGCCAGGAGGGTCTTCCTTGGTTGGTACGTGATATCAAACTCCGTAAGAACGATGGACCAATTAAGGAGACGTCCGGAGCCGTCCAACTTATGCAATATCTTCTTCAGTGGCTCGTTCGTGTACATGGTGATGGGATGTGCAGAAAAATAGGCACGTAGTTTCCTTGATGCAATAACTAGTGCGTACGCTATCTTCTCCACATTGAAGTATCTGCTTTCTACGTCGGATAATGCCTTTAACATGTAGTACACAGGTTTTTGAGTTCCTTCATCGTCTCTTACTAGGACAGCTGCGACTGCATGATCAGTGGCAGCTAGGAAGACATACAACATCTCACCGGTAGTTGGATTGCTGAGCAAGGGAGGGAAACCCAAGTACTCCTTCAACCGGAGGAATGCCTCGGAGCATTTGGGAGTCCAGGAGAAGCTCTTGGTACCCTTCAATACCTTGAAGAAGGGCAGTGACTTTTCGGCAGATTTGGCGATGAATCTTCCAAGTGCCGCTATTCTTCCATTTAGTCTCTGAACCTCCTTGATGTTGGTGGGTTCCTTCATGTCAATGAGCGCCTTAATTTTTTCAGGGTTGGCCTCTATTCTAGGGGTGAGCTCGGCTCGGTTTGGCTCGGTTTTAAGCCAACACCGAAACCGAGCCAATAGCTATCGGTGTGAGGCTTTTGAAACCATTAAAAATCGGTTTCTTATTGGTTCGGTGGATTTCGGTGTCGGTTTGGTGTCGGTTTGGTTCGGTGTCTATGGGGGTTATTGGCCCAATTTGCACTTTTGGCCCAATTAGCACTTTTGTAGTAAATTTTTGGCCCATAAATATTGGACTCCTCCAAACCAATTCCATCCTTGGCTCACATACTTACTGACATCCAACTTGGTATATTATAAATATATTTAAATAACAAACCTTGCACAATATATTTAAATAACAAAATAAAGCATGACAAAAAAGGTGCGCTTAGTCCAAACAAAAAAAAAAAACTCCATACTTACTGACATCCATCCATGTTTTTCATAATTTAAAAAACTAAAAACATCCATACTGACATCCAACCATAGTCTTAAAGAGAAATAGATAAGTGCATTGTCTAAAAATAAATAGAACAGATAGATAGGTGCTGCTTAGTCCAAAAAAAAAAAAAAAGATATCCTCTTGAATTGTCCAGCTTTCAATCTCCTCATCTTCAATACTTCAAGAAAATGTAACTCCTGCATAATCCAAAAACATAATAATGAGACCAGGTGTATAATACATTGAGAAATGAGAATCACAAAATAACACCTAATGGAAATTCACATCCTTCCATTAAGAAATCAGACCACTCACATTCAAAACTTGAACAATTAAAGCTTGAACAATTAAAGCATCTGTCTTAAGTGTGATATTACAACATGCTACCAATGGAAATTCACATCCTTCCATTAAGGGTGTATTAACTCTTAACTAGCCCTCTAACTGGAGTGGCTACATAGAAATCAGACCACTCACATTCAAAACTTGAACAATTAAAGCTTGTATAAAGAAAAAAAATGATTACCTGAAGGCTGAAAAAAAAATTATTTTAATACAAATTCTGCTCAGTTCTTGCAGAAAAAAAAAAAAAAGATTTTCAAAACTTGATTTGTTCTGAAACTCAAACAAGAATGGTGTTTTTAGCATCAAACATAAAGATTAAACAGAAAATTTATTACCTGAAGGCTGAAGCAAGAGTGCCAAGAACAACGGCTTTAGCTTTAGCATGAGTCCAAAGAAGTGCAGCAAAGAACTCCGTAGGCAAGAAAAAATAAAAATGAGAACACCCAAAAAAAAACCCATTGAGACAGCAAAAAGAGAAAAATCAATAAACATGTACCAAATATCAATCAATCATCATCAACCAAGGACGGTTCGAAGAACTTTGATCCACCTCCAAATGCATCTAAAAGAACAAAATGATGAAATACGTCAAATCTGAAGGAAGTTCATTAAAAAAATCTGGAAAGTACTAAAAAAAATCAATAAAATTTCATACCAGTTTCAAGCTTTTCTAACTTCTCTTGCAATTCCTCAATAGCTTTAGCATGCAAGTCCGGAATCTCAAGATCGGCGGGTGTAGAGCGTATCCAATCTTGAGTGCAAATTAAAGCTTCAGCGGTTTGAGGAGTAAGAGAGCTTCTAAATGGATCAATAACCCTACCACCGGTGCTAAATGCGGACTCCGAAGCAACAGTAGAGATTGGCATCCCTAAAACATGTCTAGCCGGAATGTATTCATGGCTGAGTTGGGGCCTAGCCGGAATGTATTCATGGCTGAGTTTTCTGTTAATTATCCCCGTGACAGAGCGGAAACAAGTCACGAGCAATATGATTTAGGTTTTGAATGTATTCAAAAAATGGTGAAGCGCCCAATTACCCATTCAAATCCTTTGTATCTTAACTTTAATTGAAAAGAAATAGGCATAATCTAAGAAAAAACAACCCGTTCAAATCTTAGGGTTTGCGATTTAAGGGGAAAATGGGTTTTGAGAAAGAAAGTACCGTTTGCGATTCAAATCTTAGGGTTTGCGAGTGAACTGAGCAGGAGCGACGGCGGTGGTAATGGAATCACAAGCGTCGGCGGTGGAATCACAAGCGAATCACCTTTGATGTTGATGTAGCGCCGTCGTCGTCGCTTCGCTAGGGCTTCGCCAGTAGAAAATTAGTCGTGATGTGTGAATGTGTGAAAAACAGGGAAGGTAAGGAGTATATATAGTAATGATAAAACGACGTAGTTTTAAGTTATCGGTTCGGTTCGGTTTATTATCGGTTTCTATAACAAATACACCGAAACCGGACCGAAAAATTCGGTTTTAAATATTACGTGAACCAGACCGGTCCAATAGGCTCGGTTTCGGTTTTTTCGGTTTCGGTTTTTCGGTTTTTAACGGTGTTATCGGTTTTTTCGGTTTTTTTGCTCACCCCTACTCTATTCCCCTTTGAGATACCATGAAGCCCAAAAACTTTCCAGCTGTTACTCCGAATACACATTTACTTGGATTTAGCTTCATATTGTTGGCTCGGAGGTTGTTTATTGTCTCTTCCAGGTCAGGAGCGTGACTGCCCTCCTTGGTCTTAATGACCATATCATCAATGTAGGCCTCCATGTTTCGGCCTATTTGCGCGCCAAATACTTGATTCACCATCCGTTGGTACGTGGCACCCGCGTTCTTGAGCCCAAAAGGCATCATGATATAACAATAATTTCCCCCAGGTGTTTGGAAGGCCATCTTCTCGATGTCCTCTTTCGCCATTTTTATCTGATGATAGCCTGAATAGGCATCTAGGAAACTGAGTGTATAGTGTCCAGCAATGGAGTCAACCAGCTTGTCAATTCTGGGCAGAGGATAACTGTCTTTAGGGCAGGCTTTGTTGAGATTGATGAAATCGATGCACATTCGCCACTTTCCATTTTGCTTCTTCACCATTACTACATTGGCCAACCAAACGGGGTATTTGACTTCACGTATAATTTCGGCGCTCAGTAACTTTTGCACCTCTTCCTTAATAGCCTCCTCCTTATCCCTTGCAAAGTTTCTCCTTGTCTGTGAGATAGTTTTTGCTAATGGGTCAACTTCCAAGCGATGGAGTGCTACTTTTTCATTGATCCCCCTCATGTCTTCGACTCTCCAGGCAAAGACGTCGAGACTGTTTTTTAAGAGGGAGATGATCTCTTCTTTCTCTTCTGAAGATGACTGGCCCCCGAGTTTGATTTTTTGTTCAGGATAGTCAGGGTTAATGACCACCTCTTCCAGTTCGTCCACAGTCTCCATTTCAGGACCATCTAGAAATTCCAGGGACTCTATAATGATTTCTCTAATTCTCCTACCTTCATTGTTATTCACGTTAAGGCCCTCCTCTTCCATTAGTTCATCAACGTCGAGCGGATCAACCCTCCTCAAGTCATGGGTGGCCCCCGAGTTCTGGCCGTTGACGAGAATGGGATCTTGCTCAGAGACGGGTGGAACTATGCCCTGGTCAGCTGCAATTTCTAGGACCATAGGCTCTTCATCATCCAATACCTCACGGATGTAGCTCATCCTAGAGCTAGTTTCGGTAGTTTTTTGAGATTTAGAAACTTTAATGTTTTCTTCGGGAGTATCTATCTCCACGGTCTTAAATTTCTTCCTGCTTCTGATGAAGTGTTCCAAGAAGTCTTTGGGGGGTCGCCCTCACACATCCGATTCCGGCACGAGTGGGAAATTTAACTCGTTGGTGAGGAAGGGAGGCAACCAGCCCGAGTTTAGCTTGACTTGGAATGCCTATGATAGCATGATAATCACTTGTCAAATCCATGACTACGAAACTGACAGTAGCCTTGGATCTGAAGGGATGTTCGCCAATTTCCAGTTCTAGCTCCACAGTTCCCTTAGCTCCGAACTTATGGTTGGTGAATCCTTCCAGCCTTCCATGATACGGTTCCAACATGGTGTCTTTCAAGCCCATCTGTTGAAAAGCAGAATAGTACAGAATGTCACGGGAGGCCCCCGTATCAACAAGCAATCTTTCAGATTCCACATTATCAATCCGACCCTTTATCACCAAGGGTTGTTCACGGGAAGCACGGCTCCCTGCCAATTCGTTGGGAGAGAAACTAATGACCTCTTCCGCCTTATGAATCCAAGCAGGCACGTGGTACACTTTGCTCAGTTCATGGATCTGGTCCCTTAGCTTTCTGGTGGAAGTCACCTCTTCACGGATCACATGTAATTTGGCCCTAGGGGGCCTACGTTCTCCGTCCTCACTTTCATCATCATCTTCACTTTCCTCTTCCTTTCGCTTCCGCTTGCCATCCTTTTTCATGACATAGCGGTCTAGCTTTCCCTCGTCGACCCACCGTTGGATCATTTTCTTGAGGGCCCAACAGTTGTCAGTGGTGTGGCCATTGTCCTTGTGGAAGTCACAGTATTTGGAAGTGTCACGAGGAAATTTTGGTTTATCGCTCAGCGGACGAGGAGGTGGAAGATTTACAAGCTGCATGATCTTTGAGATAGGTTTGGTAAGAGGAGTGAATACTTCGGGTTTCTCAGTGCTTCTTGTTCTGTTCTTCCCCTTGGATCCCTTGCCATTCCCATTGTCACTTTGGCGAGAGCCAGTCGCCTCTGGTTCCGCCTTGTCGGATCCCCTTTTCTTGCTTTTGTCCTCAGCCATTGCAATGGCGTATGCTACTTGGTACAATTCAGACTTGGACTTAGGTTCCCGGGCGGAGAGTTCGTAGATGAGGGGACCGGATTTCAATCCAGAGTTGAAACAAACAATGACCTCCCTGTCAGTGAGGCTCTCTTCTACTTGGTCTGCCATTTTACGGAATCGGTTGTAATAACTGAGGGTGGTTTCCCCCTTTCCTTGCTCGATATTGGCAAGGTCGGTCAATCTCATCTTTCTCCTTCCAGTCGTGGCAAAGTGGTTCATAAACATTCTCCTCATGCCTCTCCAGCTATCGATGCAACCTTTTTTCAATTCACGGAACCAGGTCAGGGCTGTTCCGGAGAAGGTGCTCGCGAAAGCTTTACAGAGCATGTCATCAGCTATGGTGAGGAGGTTCATGGTTTGTTCGAAACTTTGCACATGGTCCTTCACGTCAGTGGTTTTGTTGTATTTTTCAAAGTTCGGGACCTTAAAGTGAGGATTTGGTGGTGCAGCAGTTATCCTCAGGGAGAACAGATGAGTTGACCAGTCGAAGTCATCATCATCAACCTTCTTTCCCATCTCCATGTCATCAAGTCTCTGTTTCAATAGTTCCCATTGTTTGGTTTCCACTCCCTTATCACTGCTAGAGCGGGTGCTTCGCTGGGAGCTACGGGTCGATTTATCCTTGAGGTGACCATTCACCCTACTGTGCTCCCCGTCATTTCGATGGCTGTCGCGTCGTTTAGATGGTGCTTTATCACGTCTCGGTTCTAACTCTTGGCCACCAAGTATCATTCTGTATGGTTCAGGTGTCCTCGGCCGTGCAAATTCACGAGGACGAGGACGGGGAGAATCCCTCCGAGGACGAGGAGAATCATAGCGAGGTCGATGTGGTCAAGGAGACCTGGGACGACGAGGTGCCATGAAGAGACGAGGAGGAGATAAACGCTTGGACAGACTGAGCCTCATCCTCAAGTCCCGTGAGTTCACTTCTTGTTCCTTGGAACTTAACTGGCTTCTCAGGTCAACTACCTGGTCTTTCTTCTGGTTGATATGCCGAGGATGGGGAGGATCTCGGAGGGCCTGCTTAGGTTGTTCAGCGGGATCGAGGAGAGGACCTCGTCGCTCACCTTGCTCCCTTCCACGAGAGTTTCCCATCGACGGCAGCATAAACTCAGCCATAGAGTTGTCAGGATCCAATTGCAATAAGGCAGCCTGTATCTCATACATTCTTTGTAGTGTCTCCATCTGCCTATGTAGCAAAGTGCGTCGGTCAACGGCCTGAGTGCCTTCAGCTTGGCCGACGTCGGCCTTCTTCGCCATCTTCCTTCCTACTCGCTTCCCACGAGGGCGAGTAGGACGAGGAAGGTTAGCTCCCTCTCCCTTGGCATTCGCCTGTCCCATGGAACGAAGAGTCATGGAAAGGGGAGGGGGTCCTTCAGGCTGAGGTGGGGGAGGAGGAAGCGCCCCGGCATCCGGGTTAACCCCATTCACTTGGGTTTGTTCCTCAGCAGTTACACTTGTGAATTGTTCGTCCATTGCAAATCAATCAACAACTTATCAAAAGTGAGAATTTCCAACAGACCCAAATTTCTAGCCAAAATTGGGGCAACTTTTGACCGCAAACAAGAAACTGCAGATTGCGATTTGACAATGCCAATTTTCCGGCCAAAACGCAAGTTTTAAACACGAACTTGGCGAATTCCGGCTGAAATTTGCATATTCCGGCCGAGTCAAGAACAAAACAGAATCGGAGCAGATTTTCTGTTCTAATTAAGAACAAATTCGGCAAAAAACAGGCTTCAGGAGAACTTTTCCAGGCCAAACAAAGGGTGTTTGAATCGATTTCCCGGCAATGGAACCAATTGATGATGCCAAAATCGTCAAATCAGCCCAAATCCAAGCGATCGGATGCTTCGGAGATTGCTAGGCCTGAAAATAAGAGAAAACACGTAAACTAAGCCGGGGCGACTCCGGCTAACGGCCCTCCGGCGTGAGAGTAAGTTCACGGTTTATGATTAAGAAACTAAATTGACAGAGTTTCTGTATGTAAAAAGTAACGTACCCAATATTGTGATATAGGACTTGTATTTATAGGGATGGATCGATAGAATACATGTTGAATTGAACTTGTAAAGAGATAAGATATAATCCTAGGAGAATTATATCTGTTAGGGAGTTATTGTTTGACTTAAATTGATGTAGGTGGTTACAATCCTGATTGGATCATAATTGGTGAATCCTTGTTTGAATAGGATTGTACGATCTGCTAGCCGGAAAGCCGAGGAGCATGAATGTTTTATCTCGGCATTTGTGTGTAGGCCGAGATGCATGATTTAGCTTCCTCATCCATTGACGATCTGACGACATGTGAATATGCCGAGGTGAATGATTCTGTCTCCTCGTCATATGAAGATATGCCGAGGTAAGAACTTTTCTCTCCTCGTCATTTGTGACGTCTCGGAGCATGATGAGCCAAGTATGAAGAGCCCGTCGTTGATGTAAGGCCGAGGAGATACTCCTCGGCATACGAGGAGGGTACCTCGGCCCTGGTAACTGAGCATTGATACTTGTGTATTGGGCCTTGATTAGCCTTGTTGATGATGAGATACGAGGAACGAGGTGGCCCATGGCGGCTTCTTATAACTTGTGTGGATTATGTTTATAGCCCAATCCATTTGGGCCTGACCCGGACAAGCCCATGTTCGTATCACCCGGACAAGCCCATGTTCGTATCTCGGTTTATACTGTTCAATTTAAATAATTTTTTACTAAAAATCTATTTTTATATTCATTTTGATTTTTTTTACTTCTATTTAGAATATATCCTAAAAAAATGATCACTTTCTCTAAGACATACTCCCTCCGTCCCACAATAATCCGTAAAAAGACCCCTTTTGGGCGTTTCACAATAATCTGCACTTTCTCAAAATGGAAATGGGATCCACTTCTCTCTACTCACAACACTTTTTAAATTTACTATTCTCTCCACTCATTCTCTCTCCTATTTTACTTTTACACTCACAACACATTACCTTTATCACCTTTTACCTTAATTCCCGCGCCGGCACAAAAAGTGCGTAGAATCGTGGGACGGAGGGAGTATCTGGTGAGATTCAAACTCAATGAAGGACACATTAGATCAAAAATTTCACAGACACCCCTAGTTCTCTTATAACTAATTTATAAAACTAATTTATCTCTTATAAGTGACTTATAAGACTTTTTGTCTCTAATAATTAATTTATAAAACAATTTTTTCAACAAAAAAAATAAAAATTTTCAATGGTAACAACAAATTAATCTCATAATTTACATATTACAAAATTATAAAATCAACTTGCCTCTTATAACTACTTCGTCTCTTATAAAACAAAAAAAATCAACCAACAAATCAAAATTTTCAATAATAACGACGATTTAATCTCATAATTTACACATTACAACTTTTATAGCTTAATTAAAAGATAAAATCACCTCTTATAAAGACAACTTTTTTAAACCAAAAAAAAAATCAAAATTTCAATAAAAACAACAAACTAATCTCATAATATACATATTACAACTCTTATAACTTAATTATAAAACCAATTTAACCTATTTTATAATATAATTATAAGACATTTTTTCGTCGAAAATGATAAAATAAAGTATAAACTCATGTCAGTCTTGAACAATGGCTTGACTGAGATTGACCTCAGAAAAATATTGCCCAATTTACTTTTTATGTGCCAGAGAAAGCAAAATCGACAGATCTAGTCATAGATCTGGACACATATATGAAGATATAGTCAGATTTGAGGAGGCCAGTGCGGAATAGGCGTCAGAGTAGGAAGGATGGTGGTTGGCCAGAGGTGTAGAAGGGAGATGAGAGAAGTAGGCGGTGTGAGGGTGTCGGAAAGTGGACTCTGGTGGGAGGGGAATAGGCTGACCGGCGTGACGAAGAAGAAGGGAGTACATTTCGACGAATTTCATAGATCTGACCGGGAAATGTACAAATCTGGCCAGAAATGCGTAGATCAGATCGGTCGGAGATGAGGAAGATGAAGCCCGAAGGGAGAAGAAGAAAGTGGACGTAGATCTAGGGTTTCATAACAAGAAGAGGAGGGAGGTGTTGTCGGTTCGTATACAGAAGACGAATGTCGTCGGCGGTAACGAAGAGGCGCCGATGTATTGAAGATCGGCAGCATGAACGGAGGAGAAGTGGGCGAAGAAGGGGGTGGGCAGAGTTATATATATAGGGAGAGTGTGTGTGTGTGTGTGTGTGTGTGTGTGTGTGTGTGTGTGTGTGTGTGTGTTTAGAGAGAGAAGGAAGAGAAAAAAAATGAGAAGAGAAAGTAGGGAGGTGAGGGGTGGGGGAATATAATTTGGAAAAACTCTTTTTTTTTTTTTTATAAAGGAAAGTATGTTTCTTAAAACGAGAATAAATTTGGACATGAGGGCCCCATGGGATTTTTTTCAAAAATAAATAAATTAATAGTATTGATATAAATGCAATCTCTGATGAGACTCTTTTCTTTTCTAAGAAAGATAATTGCAGATAATTTAACAATTAGCTTTCAAAAATATATAAATAAATAAAATACTAATTTTAAAACATCTAAATCATTTTCAAATGAGTTGCTTAGTAGTAAAAGATAAGTTTCAACAATTATGTGAGATCTAGGCTCCGTTTGTCTGGGGGAAAATATTTTTCGGAAAACATTTTTCCCGTTTTTCGGTGTTTGTTTAGCACCGGAAAATGGGGAAAATGTTTTCCGAAAAATATTTTTTCCACTTTTCTAAGTAAAATGATATACGGATTTTTTCAAAGTAAAATATTTTTCGAAAAATGGTAGCACCCTCACATATACACACCCCCACGTTACCCACCCCACATCAACCACCCCTACTCCATCCCCATCACCACCCCCTGCCACCCAACCCCTCACCCCCCCTTCGAGTGAAAAAAAATCATTTTAAATTTATTTTTAACAACTCCCCCCCCCAATCCACTCACCACCCCTGTCACCCCACCCACACCCCCACCCCCGTTGAGTAAAAAAAAATTAATAATTTTAAATTTATTTTTAACAACTCCTCACCCACTCCACTCACCATTCCCTGACACCCCCCTGGTTGGGTAAAAAAAATTAATCATTTTTCGAAAAACAGTTTGCAGTTAAATTCAATTTTTTTTTTGACCCGACGGGGGTGAGGTGGGGTGGGTGGCAGGGGGTGGTGAGTGGATTGGGGAGGAGTTGTTAAAAATAAATTTAAAATGATTAATTTTTATTTTTTTGATTCGATCGGGTGGGTGGTGGTGGGGTGACATGGGGGGTGAGTGGATTGGGGGAGGAGTTGTTAAAAATAAACTAGTTCATAGTCCGTCGAAATTCGACGGGAATAATAAAGCTAATCAATTAAGAAAAATTGACGCAAAGCATTTTCAAAGAGAGAGAGAGTCTTAAAACTATAGTACAAAATTAAAGTTGGGACCTCTTCAACAACCAACTGAAAACATCTATTAAAATAATGAAGTAATTTTATGAGGGTCTCATTCATTCAATTCTTTAAAATCAAACCATCTATTAAGGAAGTTTTTTTTGCATACAGAAAGGCCATGAAAAATCTGATTTTTTTTTGGACATTCGTCTCGGAACAGAAGTAGTAACATCTTTTACTTCCTAGCATGTGAAAATCATTTCACTACAAGTAAACCAGACATGTAAATACACTTCCAAGTCTCGGTGTCTCTGAAACTCGTTCTTTTTGTACCAGGCTTTGTACAGGATCATAGATAATGTTGCTACAAAACCAAAACTTGTACTCGTATTTATAATTATAATGGTTCATGTACAAGCTTGGTCCTGGTCCTTCAGGTAGCACCATTACCTGAAGAACCGTCATTTTCTTTGAAGCTGCTGCAGCTAAAACCCTCACAACTATAATATATTTAACAAAGAGAAATTAAAATGATAAAAGGGGGTAGAAAACCTCTAAGATAACTTAAGTGCCATTTCCTGAAGAAGAGCTCTCTTCTGTGATGGATTTATTATGCAATTAGTTTTAGCATTCTCCAGCACATCTGCAATCATGACCGCAGCATGACCAAGAGGCTCCTCTGCATCTCTTCTCAGCATGAACGCCTATAAGTAAACCAACAAAAACCCATTAAAGCACCCCCAACAAAAGTAACTAAAATGCACTATAAATCTTTTATGAGTAACCAGCTCATGTAAAAGCTTGACCCATCAGAGAGAATATTGTGGTATCAGAACAACCTGACAATTCATTTTTTTTATTTTTTTTTAAGAGAACCAGGACGACACCTTGGAAATTTTATTAATGAAAAATAATAAAATTACATCGATGAGCTGGAATGTAACCCAACTCTAAAACCACAAAACAACAAATCATAGCCCAAGAATAAAACCCAAACCAAAACATCAGCCCAACACCAGATCCAGCCCAGCAAAGGAGATTAAGGGCGGCCACACAAGAGCAATGGCGGCCGCACAAAATCGACCGAAGCAATAGGGCGTCCTCACAATGACATGGGCGACAGCACAAGTCTGGCCGAGACTTAAGGGCGACCGCACAAGCCATTTGGGTGATCGCCCAAGACCACAACGCAGCGCACGGACGTGCAATTCTAAGAGCACGGCCAAGCACTTCAGAAAAAAAAACCCCAGCAGCCTAGAAACCAAAACTTCAGCTAAATCAAATCCATATCAAACCTCATATGAACCCATATCAACGCCGAGCCACATAAACACCCAAATTATCATCCCCGAATCGCATAACACCCACTTTCATCGAATCGAAGAGCATTAAGAACATCCCTAGGAAGATCTCGAACCGAATTGGGACAACCCAAAATGAAAGGGAAATGGGACAACATTTTTTGGAAAGGAGAGATGGGAGACTATTTAATAACCAATCCATCTACATGCTAACACACTCGTGGAGAGACCCCAACTATGCATCTCATGTTTAACATAGATAGTATATATGCTAAAGGACAAATTCCAGTCTTTAGAATAATATATGCCCATCTGTTCAAGCTTTTCTGTGGGAAAACCCCCAAAGGGAATATTATGATTTCAGAACAAACTGACCATCCAAAGTTCTATAACTGGGACAACCTTCGGGGAGTGTAAACTTACGACAGACTTGAGACAATTCTGTAGCCCCTTATCTTCAACCATCAGCTATAATACAAAATATATCCCATGGAACCTCCACAGGCCCACATCAGTATGGAACAACATGGAGGTATGATGATAATGAAGTTGCTTTAAAAATTGAAGGTCCTATCAAAGTATCAATATTCATCGATTATAAAGCTTATGCAGCTGGTGACTATCTTAAGTCTCATGTCAAGATCCAGATGTTGTGTAGGACCCTTTTATGCTTGATCATCTGTGTGGGAGTTTTAAGAATATTACTCCCACTGTCCCAAAATGAATGTCCAAAAAATTTCCAAATTTATTCTTGATCAAGAGCAAATTTGAATTTTTTTATTTTTTTGACATTTATTTTGGGACATAGGGAGTATTAATATTGATGCTACTCCTAATAAAATCTTCTTAACCGCCAAATTATTCAAATTAGATGCACATTCATTAGAGAGAGAGAGAGAGAGAAAGAGAGAGAGAGAGAGAGAGAGAGAGAGAGAACCTGCCCTTGATGTGATATGGTCAATGTAACCATGGCTCCCCATAAATTTCTCTGTATATAACACTACTGACTGCTTCAACACAACCCGCTTTCCAATATTGAATGGGACTTATTTGTATTTGATCATGTGCATAATTTGGCGCTTCATGGTGAGGGCAAATAGAACAAACCAGTAATATAGTAATATTGGACAAAACACAGGCACATCAAATATGGAGAAGAAGGTCATCAGAAATATTACAACCCTCAGTTAAACAACTTACTTCTACTTAAATAGTATTCACATTCTACGTCCATTTAACTATTTGGAAGATATACCTGTAGGAACAATTTCATCAATTACAATATCCGGTCAACCGGCGAGAAAAAATAAATCCCTCTTGATTGAGCAACTGATAAAAACCTTTATACCTGCAAATAAGAGACATCAATTCTATTAAGTATATCGGACATGCACTATTTTCACAACTTGTTAATATTTATAGATTAAAATTACCTCACAACTTGTCGAAAATTTCTTTATACACTACATTCGTTGTGGTATCATGCGTCTGACCATCTTTATCATAAATTAGAACTTTGAGCCCTTTTTTACTGGTTACTCTAGAGATTGCCACATACAACCGAGCAGGTGAATACGGTCGAGAAGGTATAGCCCCACGTGTGAAAGTGATTGTCCCTGACTCTTATTTATAGTCATAGCAAAGCAAACGACCAAAGGGAATTGTCTCCGTTGAAACTTCACGGGAAATTTTGTCAAATCTGATGGGCTCAAGATCATTCTAGGAATAAAAACCTTCATGCCAATATTTTTACCCAATGTCATTTTTTTTTCAACTACGTGCTTTCCGAGATTGGTGACAATCATTCTTGTTCCATTGCATAGCTCAGAAGCTTGATCAATATTCCTGAGCAACATGACCATACACCCAACTTTAAGCTTGATAAGGTGATTTGGCAATCCCGAGCATTTAATCGTATTAAGAAACTCTACAAAAAATACATCCTCGTGTCCTGTAATATCTCCATCCTCCTTACTGATGCTATCTGAACTCATATACTCAACCTCTTCACCGGGCAACAATGACATCACATATTCATTTATAGAATCTACTATTTCATTAGTTGGTGCCAATACAGCTCTATTCTGAAAGAATCCATCAAGACTGATATTCTGTAATATGTCGGGATACGTATATTGAACGATAGCTGGAATAGGATCAACTGCATCTCTTATAAGAATGTCATCCGGTATGTTAAGATCAGCTTCTTTGTCATTTTCCTCTCCGGCATCCCCATCCCCGACCCGTAATATCTATTCATCGAAATCTCTAATCTCTAAAGCATCTGAAGAAGATGAACCAGCCTACAGAATAGACAATATGATTGATATAAAACATTTAAATAAACAAATAATAGAAACATAAAATATTGAATTTTTTATATCAAATGGGTTTACCTGCAATCTCATGTTTTTTGTCAATTTAAGGACCTCGCAGTAGTTCCAAAGTTTAGATGAACTAATGGTAGCATGCACAATATCATTTCGGTTTCCTTGGACCATCTGATGTGCGCATAATATCACTCAAGCTCCTATCAAGAGCTTCGAAGCAGTGCTTGTGGGTCATTGGAGAATCATCCCAAATTATGAGTTTTGTTTTCTTAATAAGTCCACACACATCAAAATTCGGCTTGATCTTGCTGCAAGTTGAGCTTTCATCGACCTGGATTGGTATATCGAATCTGGAGTAAGCAGTTCTGCCCCTGGGAAGAAGCAAAGAAGCTATACCGCCAGAAGCCACTGGAAGAACTATATCCTTCCTGCTTCTTAAGGCTGAGCACAATGTCTTATATATAAAAATCTTTCCAGTCCCTCCATAACCATACAAAAAAAACACTCCACCATTGCCATTATCAAATGCAGTTATAATCTTATCATAAACAATTTTTTGCTCATCAGTCAAACACGTATATAATCTAGAGTGCTCAGCTTTCATCTCATCTACGTCGTATGACATTTCATCTAATATTAGCATATTCTCAGCATCACAAATGACTGAATTGATTGGTTTAGGCATATCCTTATAATTTTGGAGACTGCTGCAATTCGCTGCAAGTAACTTATCAATTTGTTCCAATGCTAAATTTCTAATTTGCTCTTCACCAAGTGTTAAACCTGTATATAAGGAGTAGATTTAATTAAAAATGATAATTAAAATGTAGTTTAAAAAATAATAACATATGGAACATGATAAATTAGATAAACAGTAAGATATTTCATAAAATTATCGAATCCAATACATTAGCAGATTTACCTGGATTGTTGAAATTCATTTGATGCTTGTAGATGATATCATCCGACAAAAGATGCCAAGTTTTATTCCATACATTTGTGGCCTCGACATACTATTAGACAGTAGCATCGCGAATAGTCTTCTATAAAGATACGCAGACCCCCATTCACTTGCTTCTGTGATTCCATCAACATATTCTTTGTCATCATCTAACAATCCTAGAGCATAACATGCTGCTTTGTAATCACCGTGTACGATGTTGTTTATAGTTTCAAATCATCGTAACATTTAGCACCAGCAACATGATTTAACATCAACCTCAGATAGTATATTTCACCTGAGATAACAGTACTGATTAATAATTCTAAGATAACAGATAGATGATCTAGATTGCAAAATAGAAAGAAAAGATAATTGGGAAAAAACAATAGTATGACTATAATAGATCTTATAGAACAATAAATAGTAGATATCAGTTGAATTTATGGGGACATGAAAAATTTGTCCAATTGACATGCATTTCTTTCTAGGACAAATCGTTTAAATATGAGGCAACAGGGAGAAGGGATTTTTCTAAGGGTAAGCTTTATGCTGTTTAAGAAGAATGCTTCTCAAGTTCCATTCTCTTTTCTCAAGTATGTAATGACCCTAAATGGTAAGCTTTATGTGCTTAAGAAGAATGGCCGACACATTATTTCTTCACGATAAAATCTGATTGAATCTATATTTCTCATGGGCACCTACAATTGTTGTGATACACCAGATGGACTTTTCTCTGTTTTGAGTTCTGACAGGAAAGATTGCTGGCAGTAAATCGACTGCTGCAGTTGTAGCCTTTAGATTTCTAATCTTTTTTTGTTTGAAAGTGCGAGTATTTTTCTTTATATTCATGTTTAACATTTTGAAAACAACTCAATTTACCCCAAAAATGTATGTATAACTTTGAAATACTATGACAGAGTAATAATAGAATGGATAATAGATTGATAACCTTAAGAATGTAATTAAGTTTGAATGTTAGGTTTCTATTGCGTCAAATTGAACTGGAGATACATTTGGACAATTTTCAAGTATTATGGTAATGGGTAATTTGTTGGGTTTCTAGATAGATATCCAACCCATTATTGTATTAGGTACTTATTAACTTACCTATTGATAACTCATTTATATTATTGGGTACTCAAATGGTTAAACCGATAAGTCATTTTTGATGTGTAAAATGGATTGTTAACGGAATGGATACATCTCCAAGTCAAAAAATTAAGAATCTAAGGCACTTTATCAGGTCATGAAAAAAAAACCTATGCAAAGCATGATTCCTTAAGTCCCCAACAAAATTGGCTTAACAATGGCAAAAAAGAGAGACGTTTGTAAAACCAACCCAAATAAAAGTCGTCAGTTTTTAAAGTAAACAGAATTCTGTATAAGATATGCTTCTACATTCTCTATTAACTACAAAACAATTAGCATCTTAAGTCAAGAGAATTGCCATGAGATGCAATCATATAACAAAACAGAACATCCATACATGCTTCGCATATCATCAATAATCTTCAGAAAGAACCATTCTTCACTGAAAAATATTGCTGGTGTAAATACCACAGGGCATACATTCTCCAATAGCGTTTAAAACAGCCCACTCATAACACCTCCATTTTCTCCTCTTAACACATTTTTTTTTCTATTTACCAGGTTTATAAAGTTAATAGCGAAGGAAGGGAATAAAAGTTATGGGCTGTTTTAAACGCTATTTTTTTCATTTTTACAGTTTTCTTTATTTCAAAACCCATAATTTATTCAGACAAGCTTACTTGATCTTTCAAAATGATCCTGAATGAGATAACAGCTAGATGATCTAGATTGCAACCATCAAGTTCAAGCATCATGAATAAAGATAATAGTACTGATTAATAATTCTAAGACAATAGATATATGATCTAGATTGCAAGATAGAAAGAAAAGATAATTGGTAAAAAACAATAGTATAACTATAGTAGATCTTATTCAAGAATAAAGTGTAGATATCACCTGAATTCATGGGGACATGAAAGATTCGTCCAATTGACATGCCTTTCTTTCTAGGACGCCATTCTCGCTTCGATTTATCCCAAACAAAATGTTGGGGAAATTCATAATACTTGTATTGTTGATCCTCTGGATTCCCCATATTGTACTTCATCCATTGTAAAAATTGTGATTGACTAACAGTCGGCTTATTCACAACATCTGGAAGATAATCCCCATCTTTGAAAGGAATACTTTGGTCTCCTTCTAAATGGAAAGACAATCGCTCTACAGAAGGTGTCCTGTAATGGATATCAAATCCAAATATCCTCCATATAGCTTTACATGCAGAAACATATCGGCAATCAACATACCTTTTCACTTCATCATCTACACAGAACCTCACTCCTACTCTGTCACTTCCCTTGCTGATATACTTGAATAAATATTTTATTGACTTGCTTTGGTTACAGTATTTCACGTTGATATGAGCATGATACTTCAACAATAATTCTGGATTATAAGGTACAATGTACCTATTATCAAGCAAAACTCCACCTTTTTCAACATTGGCACCAGTGTCTCTCCTCCTATAGACATGATATCCATTTTCGTCAATCGATTTCCCTTCATTAAAACTTTTAGGGAATTTCTTTGAGCATTTTGTTTTTATCCATGCACGGGGATTTCGGGTTAGCAGCACTGCATGGACCATGAACCATATATTCTTTCACAGCCTCATATAATTCTGGGTTCTTTTCTTTGTCGGGAATCTCTGCACATATCCACTTGTCAACATCCTCAACAATTCGTGCTTGATCAGTACGTTTTAGAAAAAGAAGAATATGAGCATGGGGAAGACCTCGCTTTTGAAATTCTATGGTGTAAACAACTGCATTGAATAAGAATGAACATAATTAATCTTACGGTACCTCATAAATAAAATAAAATATTAATTGATATATATTCCATCCATCCCACTATTATTTCTACTTTTATAGTAACAATTTTTCACTTTTCATAAAGATAATTATTTTTTAATTATATTATATATCTAAGTGTGATCAAGTTAACCAAATTAGCAAAAATAGTGGAACGGAGGAAACAAATCAATTATAATAAACAATGATTCAAATAAAATGAATAAAACGAATATATAGTATTATGAAATAATATCTTACGTGCAGTAGGCTCGCCAAAAAATTTCTTCTCCTTCAAATCCCTTATCAATTCATCAAGTTTAATTTTAAACACCCTACATAGAATATCATGCCTATCTTCAAGTCTTCTCCTCTTTTTCTGAAGAAATCGTGTGATCTCTGGCCACTTAGGATTACAGGTAAATGTAATAAATAGTGACGGATATCCTGTCCACTTGCAAATAGCTAACGCATCTTGAAAATTTTGAGTCATCCACCGCTGACCTCCTGTATATGTCGATGGCAATACAACTCGTCTGCCTGCAGATGATGGACCGGTATCTCCTCTTGAAACTGCATCCGTAAGTTTGCTATAAGCTTCAATCCTAAGAGCGGGTTGACTGAAACGAATCCATTGAAGCCTCTGTGTATCCATCATAATATATGCATCAATCACAAATTGCTGAAATAATCTTCCACTTTCCATGAGTTGCGGTCCTTCTGTAAGCCTTTCTTGTAGTCTGAATGATAAAAACTCCTTCAATGAAAGATTGTCACGCTTTGCTGTAGGAGGTTTATTTCTGGGAATTTCTGTATAATATCCATCTTCCACATAAGCAAACAACAATGGATACTGAAGAGGAAGGTAACATGGATTAAATTCGTGTATTTAGGATTTTTTGTTGGCTTGTTTTTTGGAGTCCTCTCTTCGAACCAAAATAAAGCATGACAATGTTCACATTCATAATCTGGATCTCCAATATCACAGTATCCTGTTTACGTGCAATAAATGTAAAATGTAACTGATTTTGTTCTAAAATGTAGCAAACAAAATACAATTAAATTAAATATTCTTAAAGTACAGTTATATTTCATAATTAAAATCTAAAATATACCTGTTCTTGGTTGTGCAATTTCCTTCATCTTTTTTTTCTATTACAATGTGATGTTCTAGCCTTATCTTCTTCATTTGTTGGCAAGTCATTTTGAGATTGAATCCTCACTGAATCTAGAAAAAAAAAATATTGAGACGGGTATTAGGATGATATGAAGATAAGAAATATAAAATAATAAATAAAGTAACACTTAAAAAATATTCAAATAGGACAAATAGGTTACTTTAATTGCTTATATTTACCAGTATCAATGTGATGAATTGGGTGATTGCTCTCAAAATTAAAGTTCCTTTTTAGTGATAGCAAAACCCCACTACTTTGCTTGATTGGTCTAATGGGTCTTCTAACTTCCAAGCTCATTTGATTAGTGCCGGTTGGCGTGGTAGCTATGATAAAGTAAATGTGTAATGATTAGTAGTAATGCTATATATTTTTGCAGTATAAAATATTAAAAAAATAATAATTAAATTTTACCTTTTGTAAGATTATATGTAGGAAATATTGGTCGAATTATATGACTACCGGTGGTTGGAGATACACCTGAAAGAAATATAAAAAAATAATTACTATTTCAGGAAACACAGTTATCGTTCAAAACTAACAATTTAAAATTTTTACCGTTAGTAATTGTAACTTTGAAAAGCATATACTACCTCCATCTATTCTCAACTCATTTATATCCTATTTAACATTTCATACTCACACCACATATCTTTTACCTTTATTTTCCTTTATGAGCATGACCAAAAAATTTGTATAGTTTGAGGTAGGACGGATGAAGTGTGTGTATGAATCAAACAGTTATCCAAACAATCAAAATTCATTATTATTCTTACCATTCATAGTGTTAGTGATAGGAAATGTTGGCATCATTAATTGACTTGGACCTGTGAATAAAATTAAGGGTTGAAATGATTGCATTTACGTAAATTAATACTGACAAAACTTGATTACAAAACCATAAACCCAAACAGTAAAAGCAAGTATTACCCGGTGATGTTCTCTTCGTCATTAATTGACTTGTTGGCAAATCATTCTGTGATTCAATCATCACAGAATCTTTGTTGGTGATTTTCAAAACTCCAGTAGTTTGGCCAGTTGGCATACCACGCCTTCTCAAATATTCCAATTTATTTGTGGCTAATACATTACTCATATTCGCATCACTGTTTGGAGAAATGTTTTCATTTCCTTGTTGTCGATTGACAGAATTAGAATAATCAACATCCAATCTTCTTTGCAGAGATTGTAAACAACCTAAGAGAAATTTCATGAAATTAATTATAACATCATTAAACACACTTATCAATAAATAGTTTACTGGTGTGTGACTTAGACTAAAACTAAAAAGAGGCTATCGACTTCCTGGTAAAAAGCATGTAATCCCTCTGTCCCTTTTACAACTCATTTATTTCATATTTAAGTTTTCATACTTACAACATATCTCTTATACATTTCAAGGCTCAGCAATAAACGAAATTCATCCGGTTAAGTTTGAATTGTACGAAGAGAGTGTATGTCCGTGAATCTCAAAATTAACTGTACAATTTAAAAAGAATGGTATTCTTACTGTTCATGTTGTTACTCGTAGGAAATGTTGGTCTCATCAAATGTCTTGAACCTGGGGATAACACAAAGGGATTGGAGTAATTGCATTTTAAAAAAGGTAATATAATACTAACAAAAATAAAGAAAAAAGAAGTATATTTATGAAGACATTCGAAATGACAAAACAATTAAAAAAAAATTTAAGCAAGTATTACCCAGGGGTGTTTTCTGTGATTCAATAATCACAGAATCTTTGTTAGTGGTTTTCAATACTCCAGTAGTTTGGCCAGTTGGCATACCACGCCTCCTCAAATATTCCAATTTATTTGCAGCTAATTCATTACTCAAATTCGCATCACTGTTTGGAGAAATGTTTTCATTTCCTTGTTGTCGAATGCCAGAAGTAGAGTAATCAACATCTAATCTTCTTTGGAGAGATTGTAAACCCCCTAAAGGAAATTGCATTTTAAAAAGGTAATATAATACGTCCAAAAATAAAGAAGAAAGAAGAAGCATAGTTATGAAGACATTCGAAAGCGCAAAACCATAAACCCAAAAATTAAAAGCAAGTAATACCTGGTGATGTTCGCGTTGTGTCTTTTTCATTTGTTTGAAAATTATTATGTGATTCAATCATCACAAAATCTTTGTTGATGGATTTCAAAACTACTGGAGTTTATCCAGTTGGCATACCACGCCTCTTCAAATATTCCAAGTTGTTTGGAGATAACACATTACTGAAATTCGTATCATTGAATGGAGAAATGTTTTCAGTTCCTCGTTGTCGAATGCCAGAATTAGAGTAATCAACATCCAATCTTCTTTTAAGCGATTGTAAACCCCCTAAACTTTGAAGAACCGGCCTAACACGATTTTGAAATTCTAAGCTTGTTGGATTAGTACCCATTGGCGTAGTACCTAAGATAAAATTCAAAGGAATAATGATGATGAGTAATGCTATCAATATATAATCATATAAGCGTTTGAATTTGGTAAAATTAAATAAAGTATCATTTTTTTAACTATGAAAAAAACCTTATAATTATATGAATCTGACAACTTTTTACACTATTAAAATATATACTATTACCGTTACCGTTAGAAATGTTAGTCATACGAAATGTCGGCATCATCAGTTCACTTCCACCTGCGATAAAATGAAACTTAAAGAGTGAATATATTTTAAAAAGTAATAAAGCTTATCGACCAGAGTGATGAGATATAAAAAGGTAGCTCACAACAATCCTATTTATTATGTAATTGTATTATATTTTATTATGTAATTTTATCCATGGAGATTTCATAAAGTGAAAAGAGTGATTATTATATTTTAAAAATTAATTAATCAATCTTATTGACTAAAATAAATGGAAGATAAAAAGGTAGCTCACAACTGGAGAATAACAATTTAGAAAACTTACGATTAGTAATGTCAGACAATGTGACTCTTTGATCCCCAATCAGGATTATTGAACACTTTTCTATCTCCTCACTTTTTCGTTGCTTTTTACCA
Source organism: Adenophora triphylla var. japonica (assembly GCA_022495995.1). Classification (NCBI taxonomy): domain Eukaryota; kingdom Viridiplantae; phylum Streptophyta; class Magnoliopsida; order Asterales; family Campanulaceae; genus Adenophora; species Adenophora triphylla. The sequence continues at coordinate 156,688 of JAFEMH010001622.1, read as the reverse complement.
AAAGTGTTGTTCATTGTAGATCTACAAACAATATGCATAACATTAAACATATAGAACAATGATTCTATATGGATAACAATTGATGTTGACTGGGATATAAACAATGATTCTATATGAACAACATCAAGTGATATATTCATATCGAGATAAGGTAAAATATTTGTTTAACAAACACTCACCATGATTATTTATAGAAAACAACTAATGTCTTCCTGGTGGAAATTTTTGAATAGCAAAATGTATTGTAAAAAGTTATTAAAACTTATTGTGCATCCGAACTCCAGTTACTATTTGATTTGTTGGTTATTGCAGAAAACCGAAATCGATAAAGGGGTTCATATTTATATTTTCTCAATTTTCTAGAACCAAAAAAATATAAATATATTCAAGACCTTTAGTTCTGACCGATTATGATGAATATATTTTTATCTTCTTTTTTTCTTTTATTTTTCTTTTTCTTTAGTAAGAATTTGGCTGCATAAAGAAGTTATATGGACCATACCGAAATGATAAGGTAAAAGGCGAGTAATGCTCCCCATATTGCTAGAAGGGAGACGGAGACTACATTATTCAAAGATTAGGAGGCATATGATGAAGAGAAGAAAAGTAATAAGATGGTGAGTTATATGAGAAGATCTAAGCAAACATGAATAAGGGTTTTTGAAAGCAATATGAGGCTTCTTGGGATCTCAGAAAATATAACGATGAAAACGGAGCGGAGATTAAACTTTATGATGGATTTATTTTTGTCTCTCTCTTTTCTATTTCTTTTTCTCGGTTTATTTTTTTTTTTTCTAAATTTTCTTCCTATTTTGTAGGTGCACACGGTAGTGACTTCTGCTACATCTGTGAATCCTCACAGATGCATTTAGTAACCTAACAGAAAGAAACTGAAACCAAATTATTTGCAGCTGCAATTTCAGTGGAAAATTAGAAGATTTATATAGCAGTACATCACTCTGTGTGTGTATAATTGCGTGTGTGTATAAGTTTCTTGATAGTTGGTATGTGTGTTTTACTTTTGGGGGATAGATATATAGATGATGATTCACATGAGCATCTATTCTGCCGGAAACAATGGATCTTGGGATAGAATTATTATGTTTATACTGAAACCAAAACATTTGCAGCTGCAATTACAACTTTAAAGATTAAAGTTTTACAAAACAATTTATTATATATAAGTGTTTTTATATAAAGATTAAAGATTTACAAAATTTAGCAATAAATTCAAAAATAATTTATTATATTGATTATTACTTTTCGCAAAACATAAATATTTTCTAATTTTCGGAGGCATAATTAAAGATTATTAGAATGTATTGGATTGAAAAAACCTGGAAAGTGCAATTTTCAGGGGACAAAAATATTCTTGATTGATAATGAAATTGTCACGGCTTGAATCACAAGTGATATCCAAGGTGATAACAGCACCAACGATAGCACTTGGGATGGCACACACACACACTTCGGAAAATAAAACAATTTTGTAAAAGAGTTTGCAGCGGAATAAAACACCAAAATTGTTTTTCTCAAGTTATATAAATATAACTTGAGAGTGCCTCTTAGGCAAGACTTTATAATCACTATGAATGAATTTACAAAGCCGAAAGTTCCCTATAGCTATATCTATTTTGAGCTCTATGGAACAAGAGATAAAGAACGGAATCCTATCCTAGCCTTCACACACCTTGATACCAAAGTAATCAAGTGCGAAATTACAAGGGAGAAAGGATTTAAAAAGAACCAAACAAAGAACTTTATCTCTAAGCTTTTCGAAGGTGTGAATGTGATGAAATAATTGGCATGTCTTCAAATAAACCTTCCAAGCTTATTTATAGTCTTCAATTACTTGAAGGCTACTTCAATAACAGCCTTGGGGCTGGTCTTGCACGTGGAGGAAGTGTAGGGAGAGTGGGTGAAGTTGTTCCACAATTCTAGCTCCCACTTCCTATTTTGTAGCAACCGAGTTGTTTAATCCACAAGCCATGCTTCCACGCCTTGTACTCCTTTGCTTTATCATCCTTGTACTTCTTCTATAACTCAGCAACAACCTTTGACAAAGTCCACACACGTGTTGTTGTTGTTTGCCAAAATTACGAATTAATACATAAAATGTATTAATTCTTTTCTCCCAATTTCCACACGTGTCTAGCTCCTTCTTTGATGCTATTGCACCCTGAAATATAATCATAAACCATAGACTATACAGACCATATTAGCACGTTAGTCCATTAAATAACAAACAAGAAATATACAACTATATAATTTTCAGTCCAGGAAATCATCTGTGATATCACCTGGACTTTTGGGAAATCATCTGCGATATCACCTGCAGATTACACTAACAATCTCCCCCTTAGTTGGATATTTCTTTCCAAACTCAATGTCTTTGTTGTCTGTAGAATTAGTCTATATACAAATGTACGAGCATAGAACACAGAATAATATCTCCACAAAAATTAACTCCCCCTTAATCAAGGAGCTAATCCTAAACAATGATTTATCATAATAAACTAATTTATTTCAAACTTTAAAAAGTTTTCGAAATAAACTAAGTAACCATTAAAACCATAACCATTGTAGCAAATATCATCCAAAAACTAGCAAAAAACAACCTAGCAGATTAAGTTATTAACAAACCAACTAAAGTGTTTTAGCAAAATAAAAGTAAATTGTTTAAAGAACCACCACCATCACTAAAATAAAAACATTGTTTGTAGGACCACCACAAAAACAGTCACCCATATGATAGTGGCAACATCAACCTTCAGGTTTGTCAACCTTCAGGTTCAGCTTTCTTCTTCTTCAAATTCTTCTTCTTCCTCCTGATCTCCTTCCCTATCACTTCCACCATCACTTGGGCCGGACTTTGGTGGTAGCACTCGCAGAGCACCGGCTCCGAGGTTCCGGCGGCAGCAGATCCTCCCCCTGTTTGGGAAGAAATTTCATCAATAAAAGCATCCGTTACTCCGCTTAAGCTTAGCCCATCCTCGGCAAGTTCTCCTATTGCACTTGATTTGTTTGTGCAGGAATTTGAGAACTGTAGCCTTTGTGATTGATGGTCGAGTTGCCCAAAAGATTTATCATGTTGTTCGTAATACTTGCGGCATCGGTTCCTGCAAAAGTATGAGGGCAACACTGGGAAGCACTTGGGGTATCACGTGAGATAGCACCGGGAGGAGCGGGGTTGTTTCATCGATTTGTTCCAAGGAAGATCTTTAGTATACCTTTTACCCTTTTCGATTGTTGATCAACGGTATAGTACTCGGGTTCGGTGGTAAAAACATCGAGAGGCTTCAATGGGCAAGGATTGAAATACCAAAACTTTGAAGATTAGAGAAGGATAGGGGAAAAAGCTAATGTTCACTTCCTTTTTTCTACCCCATGAAGCTAAGTGTTTAAACACTAATCTTCCAAAGTTAATCCTTAAATTTTTACCCAATCTATACAACACATTCGCATGCTCCAAAGTCACAATAGGTTCATTAGTTGTAGGAAGCCAATTGAAGATGCACGGTTTGTGTAGTACATAATAGAGAGAAGATAATCTAGAAGCATGAAGTTTCTCTTTCAAAGGCCAAGACTGCAATTTGTTGTGAGTGAGCAATTTTACCATTTCATCTCTATTGACCCTAATGCTCTCATCATCTACATTAGGGAGGCCTAAAACTTTGTTAATCAGGCGGGAGTAAAAGAATAGACTCTTCCCCTAACAAACACTTTTCCATATTTAGCAGACCCTTCATCATCCAACTGAGCATGCAAATTGGCAAAGAAATTGCGAATAACACTCTCAACAAAAGCGATGCATGATTATTAGCATTAATAAAATTCCCGTCCTTTAAAAGCGAACCACTCCTTCCTTTTCCAACTGACCCTCATCAATGTGCTTCTCTTTTAAAATTCTCTTACTTAGACTAGTCAACCAAAGTTCCATATTTTCCTTTTTATAATACTCCAAAGTAAGAAAAGGTTTTGGAAAAGCTTTATCCTCTTCGGTTTGAGTAACCTCATCACCGTAATTATCACTAGAGGAATGTTTAGGAACGAGAAGAGGGGGCAAGTGTTACCTCGAGATGATATCCTCTTCTTGCTAGCACTTCGGTAGCACTCACAGTTTTCCCTTGGCCTTCTTTACGATAATCGAGAGAGTCTCCTCTTCATCACCATCTACCCAAGCATCAAATGAGTCCACGAAGGCTCCTTTTCCTTGTATGCTTCAAAGTTCTCGTCACTCACATGGGGTGAGGACACATCAATAGAGCTTTACGAGACTTCAACCGGATCGAGAGGTGGTATTTGAAGTTGCCTTGGACTGATTGATCTAATGCGGTTGGAAGACCTCCTTTTTGCAATTTGGGGAGACGGCTTGGCGAGTTGGGGCTTTCCTCTTCCTTTTGGCTCGGCAGGGATGAGAGTCACTTTAGGAATGCCTTGATCAAACGAGGCATTGGGGCCAGAGGTAGGAACAATTGCCATTGTTGGTGGAGAAGAGCTTGGAGTGATCATTGGGGAAGTTTCCATGGCCACTCGAGATGCCACGGATGGAGCAATGCTAGGTGAGATGTCCATTTGGTCCGTGTGGGAAGGTTCGGTACTAGCTTTGGATGGAGATGCCATGGAGATATGAGGGAATTTTGGAACGAATTTTTTGACCTAGGTTGAGAAGGGAAGAAGACGCTGGAATGGGGGTTTAAAGAGGTAGAGGGAGTAACGGTTAGAGAGAGATAATAGGAGAGTTAGAGAAAATTTAGGAAATTAAGAGAGAGAGACGGTGAGGGAACATAAAATTAAATTGATTAGACAACCCTATCCCATCTAAACTCCTAAAAACCCTCACCTTTAACCCTATCCACTCATTAACAATAAACCCTCACCACACAAAGTTTTTAAAACCCTAACCAACTTAAGGATAATAAACACGGTTGCAATTTTTTTTTTTTAAGTATAAACGTAAAACAATAAAAAATAAGTAAACTAAATAATTTGTAACTCAGCCCAAAACATTATAAGCAAAAAAATAAATATGGGTTAGTTACTTAATTAAGTTTACCAAAAAATAAAGGAAACTTGTTGAAGACGTTTTCAAAATCGTAAACTCTTTAATTAAAAAGACTTTCAGATTTTGAGAAATTAATCAACAATATTTCGAAAATAAATAAAAAAAACTAATATAGCACACACTAATGTGTTAAGGCAATGATGGCAACACGTAGGATAACACACATGATATAAAACCCCTTGATAAATATTTTTTTCAGTTTCAAACACTTGAGGCATAATAAGCTTAGCCCTTTTTTTTTTTTTTTTTAGACACTTCAGGCATAACAAGCTGAGCATTTTTCATGCACTTTAGGCATTATATGCCTATATATAATTTTTTAAGTACATTGCTTGTTAAACACGTCTCAATACACTTCTTTAAACAAGAAAGCAACGTAGTAACGAGCTCCGTGCTTCAAGTTATATTTCAAGTGTAGAGACCAAGTGATCTATCCCTTTCAAGTAGGGTACACTGTAGTAGCGAACTCCATGTCCCTAATACTCAGCATAAATCACCTCATACCTTCTCATTGGCAAGAGTACATCGTTGCAGCGAACACCGTGCCCCGAGCTCGAGAGAAGAGTATGAAAAAAATGCCTTTGCCTTTTATTTATCAAAAAGAAAAGATTAGTGACCTTGTCACTTTAAGCATATGAAGGGGAATGATATCAGACGTGCTAACCTAAATAATAACCTACCATAACAAAAAGGTCAGCATGTGCCACAGTTAGAACTAAGCTAGCTAGAATAAACAAATAATAAAGTATTTTTTTTTTCTTTTAAGTAAATAACCAAAGAAAAAAATACACTAATATACAAGTGTTACCCTAAGTGATAACATCACTGGGGTAGCACGAGGCAACAGAACTTCGAGAGATTACAAAGACCAAGAGATCTTTTCAAACTAGAAAATCTCTCGTGGTCTAAGGCCTTGGTAAAGATGTCGGCCGGTTGATACTTAGTATCAATATGATCCAATATTAATTAGGCCTTTATCTACCATATCTCTAAGAAAATGATGACGTATGTCAATGTGTTTTGGTACGGGAATGTTGAACTGGGTTTTTGAAATGTTGATAGCACTCGGGTTATCACGGTACATAGTCAAAGAATTACTCTCTAGGCCATAGTCATCTAACATATGTTTTAGCCAAATAAGTTGTGAACAACAACTACCGGTACCACATACTCGGACTCAATTTGTGGAGAGAGAAACACAATTTTGTTTACGACTATACCATGAAACTAAATTGTTGCCCAAGTAAAAACACCCCCACTAGTACTCTTCCTATCATCCATATCCCCGCCCAATCCGAGTCACTAAAGCCAACCAAATTGGTATTAGTATCCTTACTAAACCAAATCCCTAATTCACTTGTTCTGAAACATATTTAATTATCTTTTTGACATTAAGGTGAGAGACTTTAGGATTGGCTTGATAACGATGCACAAACACACACGGCGAACATGATATCAGGACGACTAGAAGTGAGATAGAGAAGGCTACCTATCATTGAACGATAAAGAGTAGGATCAACATCCTCACCTACTTGATCTCTACCAAGTTTGAGAGAAGAACACATGGGGATTTTGAACTTTTTGCTCCTTCCAACCCAAACCTTTTTACTAGGCTCTTTGCATACTTGCTTTGTGAAATGAATATTCCTTCATTTGATTGTTTCACCTGCAAGCCTAGAAAGAATGTTAACTCTCCAATCATGCTCATTTCAAATGTTGATGTCATAGCCTCTACAAAATCTTTTAAACACGTTTGAGAAGTAGAGCCATATACTATGTCATCAACATAGATTTGAACAATGACTATTTCTTTGCCATGCCTTAGGATAAATAAGGTCCTATCTGCTTCACCTCTTGTGAATCCATATTCAAGTAAGAAAGAGGTTAAGCGACCATACCATGCACGTGGAGCTTGTTTCAAGCCATATAAAGCTTTATCAAGTCTATATACATGGTTTGGTAGATTAGGATCTTCAAATCCTTTTGGTTGTTCAACAAAAACTTCTTCTTTTAAATAACCATTTAAAAAGGCGGCTTTAACATCCATTTGAAACAAAGTAATTTTTAGAAAACAAGCTATAGCCAAGAGGAGTCTTATGGATTCTATTCTAGCAACGGGAGCAAAGGTCTCATCAAAGTCAACACCTTCAATTTGGGTGTAACCTTGTGCTACGAGACGAGCTTTGTTCCTAACAATATTTCCTTGCTCATCTGATTTGTTTTTGAAAATCCATTTAGTACCAATAACATTTGTATTACTAGGACGTGGTACTAAACACCAAACTTCATTACGAGCAAATTGGTCAAGTTCCTCTTGCATGGCTTGTATCCAAAAATTATCTTTTAAAGCTTCAGAAATATTTTTAGGTTCTAAAGAAGAGACAAAAACAGGAATATTTTACCTTGTGGTATGTGGTGGACATACACACATACCTTGCCATTTCACGGTCACTAAAATGTCCTTTGTTCCTTGTTTGTACCCCTTCACTAGCTTCTCCAATAATTTGAGAGGAAGGATGGTCTCTTCTGATCCTAGCTGGTGGATCCCTTCTCAAGTCTTCATGCACATGATCATCATCATTTGTTCATCCTTTTCGATTCTTGAATTGGTCTTGGGTGATACCGGAGATGCTATCCCATCGGTGGCAACACTTTGGCCGGCACACCTGGGGTATCACTTACTTGATTTTGATTCTCCAGTTCTTCCAGCAATATTAATGGAGATTCTGTACTCCATCACCTGTAACACTTGCTAAATCATCAAAAACAACGTTAATTGATTCTGAATGGTTTTTAACCTAAGGTTATAAACCCTATATGCTCGATTGTCTGGCATACCCAAGAAATATAGCCTTATCACTTTTAGAGTCAAATTTAGCTAAGTAATCCCGATCATTTAGAACATAACACACACACCCAAATGTATGAAAATAATGAACCTTTGGTATCCTACCATTCAAAATTTCATAAGGTGTCATTCTAGTACCGGGTCTTAGAAAAACCCTATTGGCCGTGTGACAATTGTGTTTATGGCCTCGGCCAAAATCTTTTGAAATTCTTTTGAAAACAACATCACACGTGCCATCTCAAGTAAGGTCCTATTTTTCCTTTCGGCCACCCCATTTTGTTGAGGTGTTTTAGGAAGCGAAAACTCATGTTTAATTCCTTTTAATTCACAAAAAGTAAAGAACAATGAATTATCAAACTCCGTTCCATGATCGAGACCTTATTCGCATGATAAGAGCGAGAAAACATGTTTTTGATTTTAGCATGTAAGACTTTAAACTTTTCAAAAGTTTCGATTTTTCTTTTAAAAAATATACCCAAGTAAATCTAGAAAAATCATCAACTATTACAAAAGTATATTTCTTACCTCCTAAAGCTGTCTACCTCAAGCTGGACCCATTAAATCCATATGCATTAATTGAAAACGGTGCGTTGTCCCAGAATACTCCTCATTATGTTGGGTAGCACTATGGGTAGCACGTGTTTGTTTACCTTTTAAACAATCTTCACATATGATTTTTGTACTAATGTCCGGACTAGGTATACCTCTTATAGCTTCGGCATTAATGAGTTTCACAATGTTACGAAAATGGACATGACCCAACTTTTGATGCCATAAGGTAGCATCATCAACCCTCACATGAGAATGACACACTTGTTTATCCTCAACAAGATAACGGTTATTACTTGACCTAGTACCAGTCATAACACAGTTATTGGTACACTCAAAAACTTCACAAGTGTTTTTATTGAATTTTACTTCAAGGTTGTCATCACAAAGTTGGCTAATACTAATTAAATTAGTTACCGGTCCATCAACATGCAAAACATTTTTCAAGGCGGGAAATCCAGGTACATTTAATACGCCTTTTCCTACTATATTACTCTTGCCACCACCACCATATGTTACACTACCACCTTGAATAGGTTCATATTCCTTTAAAAATATTTTTGTTCGAGTCATATGACGAGAACAACCACTATCAAAATACCATGAACCTTCAACATTAGTTTTTAAGGCGGTGCATACAACATCACATATCGATTAGACTTAGGTTTCCACACTTTCCTACTTTGATAATTTTTCTTCGGCGACGGTGATATCGACATGCTAGGTAGCACTTCGGGTATCACACGAGGCTAATTTGTTTCTTTAAGAGAGTTTTGCAATCATTTTTCAAATGTCCGGTAGAGTAACAGATAGTTACATATTTTTACCTTGTCGGAAGACTTATCGAGAAGATATTGGTTCAACATGATCTCTTTCTTTAACAAAAATTAACTTATCTTACGTATTAGACAAAGTAGATGTAATAGCATTTAAAGACTCTTGAAAACCCATACACGCCTTGAGTGGTTTGGACAACCCAAGAATTGCATCTAACTTGGTAGAACTCGTATTGAGTTTCTTGAATGTTGTCTCGGCAAGAGTAAGTTTGCTCTTGACTTTGTCCGGCTCCACATCCTTCTTTGTGAGTTGAACTTCCAATCTAGTCGAAGCCATCGAGTTAGGTCTTGAACCTCTTTGGACAGAGAGATCACCTTCTTGTTCTCTTTCTTCCATTCATCCACCAATTCTTTGCAAAGGTTCTTAAGACCACAAATGAGTTCATCCTTCTTTGAACTCCTTCTCATCTTGTGAACAACACTGCATCCATGTTAACGGAACCCACAAAACAAACGGCATTTATCAAATTTAAATCTGTATACTGTTGGATGATATCTCGGGTGCTATCCCATTTTGGATATCACTGGGGTATCAGACAGAATCAGTCACGGTTTGTGACCACCATTCTTGTTTGATCCGAATCTTGATTGATTGGTCTCCTCATCCTCATTGTCTTGAGAGAAACCCATAGGTTCTTTCCCATCTTCCTTAGAGTGTTAGCACACTCATTTGAGTAATGACCCCATCGAGCAAGCATTACATTGGATTGATTCAAGGTATTTTGGATCAGATCTGGATTGATACGATGATGCTCTCCTTATGGGACCACCTTTACGAGTAGATGGAAATGTCCTCTTGGGCATTGAATTGTACACCTTGGCTTGTTGCTCTTTAGCCTTTACCTGCACATTTTCTTTGTTAAATTTTCTCACCATTGAGTTATATTTCCTGGTAAGTAAGGCAACAACGGCATCTTTACCTAATTCCTCAAAAATTTCGTCATCCTCATTAGTTGAAACACTAGAGGATTGAACTTTTAAAGCAACACTCTTGCCCTTAGAAGCTTCACTTTGCTCGGCAAGGTTTGACTCAAAATTTTTTAAAATGCTCATTAAGGAATTGATGTTCATAGTAGAAAGATTGTGAGCCTCTTCTATAGATGAAACCTTAATATTAAAACGCTCGGGGAGAGTTCTAATAGCCTTTGAAACCAATTGTTTGTTTGTAAAAGGTTCACCTAAAAGTTGACACTCATTAGCAATGTCAAACAATTTTTCAAAATAAGAGGAAATGGTATCACTTTCACCCATTCTCAACCTTTCAAATTTGCCGAGTAAGACCTCTAAGTTTGTTTTCACGCACACTAGAATCACCTTCACAAAACCTTTGTAAAATATCCCAAGCTTCTTGAGCTGTGGAACTATTTTGAATAAGTTTAAAAATATGCATGTCAACCCACTCAAAGATAGCATTAAGAGCTTTCTCATTATAGTTAGCTAGAGTGATCTCTTCATTCGATCCACTCACCTTCGGGTTTAACCTGAACATCACCATCCTCATCGGGAGGTAAGAGTGGAAGAGAGTACCCATGAACTATAGATCGCCATGCTCGAAGATCAATTGATTTGATATGCGAGCGAAGGCGAATTTTCCAATATGCATAATTCGAACCATCTAAAACGGGAAGACGTTTTTGGTTTGGATTTGCGGGATCAAAATCCATGATAAAGAGGACCAAACACTTAGTATCGTCAAGTGAGAGGCTCGATACCAATTGAAATTGTCACGGCTTGAATCACAAGTGATATCCAAGGTGATAACGGCACCAACGATAGCACTTGGGATGGCACACACACACTTCGAAAAATAAAACAATTTTGTAAAAGAGTTTGCGGCGGAATAAAACACCAAAATTGTTTTCTCAAGTTATATAAATATAACTTGAGAGTGCCTCTTAGGCAAGACTTTATAATCACTATGAATGAATTTACAAAGCCGAAAGTTTCCTATAGCTATATCTATTTTGAGCTCTATGGAACAAGAGATAAAGAACGGAATCCTATCCTAGCCTTCACACACCTTGATACCAAAGTAATCAAGTGCGAAATTACAAGGGAGAAAGGATTTAAAAAGAACCAAACAAAGAACTTTATCTCTAAGCTTTTCGAAGGTGTGAATGTGATGAAATAATTGGCATGTCTTCAAATAAACCTTCCAAGCTTATTTATAGTCTTCAATTACTTGAAGGCTACTTCAATAACAGCCTTGGGGCTGGTCTTGCACGTGGAGGAAGTGTAGGGAGAGTGGGTGAAGTTGTTCCACAATTCTAGCTCCCACTTCCTATTTTGTAGCAACCGAGTTGTTTAATCCACAAGCCATGCTTCCACGCCTTGTACTCCTTTGCTTTATCATCCTTGTACTTCTTCTATAACTCAGCAACAACCTTTGACAAAGTCCACACACGTGTTGTTGTTGTTTGCCAAAATTACGAATTAATACATAAAATGTATTAATTCTTTTCTCCCAATTTCCACACGTGTCTAGCTCCTTCTTTGATGCTATTGCACCCTGAAATATAATCATAAACCATAGACTATACAGACCATATTAGCACGTTAGTCCATTAAATAACAAACAAGAAATATACAACTATATAATTTTCAGTCCAGGAAATCATCTGTGATATCACCTGGACTTTTGGGAAATCATCTGCGATATCACCTGCAGATTACACTAACAGATAACACCTATTTTGACTATGTAAAAACAACAACAACAACAACAAAATAATGAGATTAATAACTAAATCAAATATGAAGTCAATATATTTCATCTAAAATCAAAAGAATAAAATTAAATCTTTAAGTAAAAGCATAAAATTAAACCTTTAACTAAAAGAATAAAATTAAAACTTTAACTTTTAATCTTTACCTTTACTTTATTTCTGTATATCTCAGATTCTCATATTAGCTAAGGGAGGGAAGAACCATTCAACTTTTTCAATCAAGCGAAGTCGCCGGCAACCGGATAGGAACGGGAACAACGGGCGAAAGGCGGAACCAAAGCCTTTCCAAGTGGGACTGGGATCGATCGATTGCCGTTACCGATTGGGATTGGAAGTTGGAACATAGCTTCGAGGCGGGTTTGTTTGGCTAGGCGTTAGCGGTAATGGAGCCGGATTAAGAGGTATTCCGGCATTTCCAAATCGAATTTAATAGAATAATTTTATTTTGTTATCGTTGCTATAACCTCTCTTAAATCAATTACCCGTTCTCCACAATTTCAATGTAATTTGGGTCGATTGATTTTGCCCTTAACGTTGGCTGTGTTTGCGTTACTTCCTTTTTTTTTTAAACTATATACATAATGGGCCGAGATAAAATGGGGCAAGGCCAGCGTAGGCCAAGGCAAGCAAAGCCCGGCCAAGTCCAAGACCAGCCTAAGCCACGACCAGCCAATTCATGTTAGCAGACCCAAATCATTTTGGGACTAAATGCTTTGTTGTTGCTGTGTTCTTAGCCATTATAAAATAAGCTTTGTCATTGACCCATTCTCAATTTGCTTAGCCTCGTGTTTTACAAAATACTCCTACTACTCCATAGTATTTTACTTCCGGATAATGTTCAATTTGTTCATAGTGTTTATGTTATATTTGCATATGGAAACCACTGTACTATCATTAGAATCCTAGAGGATCTTATTTTGATTTCCATCAGCAATTATGAGAAGACAAAGTTTCTTGGGTTTTTACTTTTAGTTTGAGTATTGAAGTATATGAAGTCATGTGTTTCTTTGGACCAGTGTATGTTTTTATAAGCATTCAGCGCCCTTTTAACTGTCACTTGAATTCATATATGGCTTCTTTTGGAATGTGTTAAAGGGGATATTCCAGTTTGCCACTTTGCGAGAAGATGTTGATGTTCTTTGTGGAAGCCGCTCGTAGAGCTCTCTCTCTCAATGGAGGCAAAGACTGGGCTACAGCTACTGGGTCGTACCGTGCAAAGTTCTTACGAGCTATTGCTGCGAAGGTATGACATCTGTATTTTTCACTTCACCCCATGTTTTTTGCTCCATAAAGTCTATCATAGGTGTTTGTGCTTGTTGAAGCTGTTATGTTTATCCATTTGTACTTTCCTTATGGATCCTTCAAATTAAACATGAGAACCATGTAAGTACAAGTTGCAAGAATTTCCTTTAAGATTTGAGCAATGTAGACCTAACTTAAAAAAATACCCCACATTGAGAATAAGGCCACCTCGCTAAATGCTTAGGGGCAACATGATATGTTTTCACTATATGTACTCAATGGGACTGCAAAACAGGGATGTAGTGGGATCAACTGCTTTGATCCCACTAAATGCTTTAGCTATGATGGAGACAGAAGTGGGATTTGTCAAACTTCTTAAGGAACATGCTTTTCTTGCTAATGTTTATATTATGGTAAAATTGCTTAGCCTCGTGTTTTACAAAATACTCCTACTACTAAAATAACATGTTGGATCCAACAACAACAAAGCATTTAGAACTTCAGCTCACAAAAAAAAATCCTCAATAAGGAAATATAAATAGCAATATTTAATAATCACAGTACACTAAAACCATAACCTTCTTGAAGCTAATTTTCATCTTCAATGGAGCTATTTTTCTATCGTTTGATCATTCTTCTTTCTCTGTTTTCATTTCCAGGGTCTTATAGCTATGTTCCTGATCAATAGTTTAAAAATCATGATTATTAAGAATGAATCATGTGGCACCAATTAAGCATACGTTAGAACTTCAGCTCACAAAAAAAATCCTTCTTGAAGCTAATTTTCTTCTTCAATGGAGCTATTTTTCTATCGTTTGATCATTCTTCTTTCTCTGGTTTCATTTCCAGGGTCTTATAGCTATGTTCCTGATCAATAGTTTAAAAATCATGATTACTAAGAATGAATCATGCGGCACCAATTAAGCATACGTTAGAACTTCAGCTCACAAAAAAAAAATCCTCAATAAGCAAATATAAATAGCAATATTTAATAATCACAGTACACTAAAACCATAACCTTCTTGAAGCTAATTTTATTCTTCAATGGAGCTATTTTTCTATCGTTTGATCATTCTTCTTTCTCTGTTTTCATTTCCAGGGTCTTATAGCTATGTTCCTGATCAACACACACATAGAATGTGAATACTATTTAAGTAGAAGTAAGTTGTTTATCTCAGGTATTGATAGTTTTTATCCTATTATTAATCATAAATCACAAAGTACCAAATGAAAAAAAAATAAACTTAGATAGTTTTAATCAGAGTATTAATAATAAATCCCAAAGTACTAAATGAATTAACAAAATGCCAAAGAAAATATTTGTTAACCATCAACATCACTCTATGCACAATAATGTCACGTTGGGAAAAATACCAAAGATTGTTTAGGAGTATTTAACCCCAACATCAAACTTATTTGAAAAAACTAAATTGATTTTCTGAAATAAAAAGCGTTAGATTCCTTCATTACTACTTGTCCAATTTTTCTTGTTTTATTTTCTTGATTCCCTTAGTCACGGATAGCTGTGCCTCCTCATCAATGGAAATAATGTCTAGCGAACGCTTCTGAGGAGTAATGTCATTATAAACCGTTGTTGAAGAACTTTCCCCCCATTGATTCCAAGGGCTTATCCTACATAAGGAAAAATCAATATAACAAAGTTATATAACATGAAAACTTTAATAATTAATAATTAAATTATTAAATAATTAGATGTTTATTGACTTACACCAACATTATCATTCAAAATGGAGATATTTTCATCATCTAAGTTTAGCTTAGAAGCAACCTCCTGAAATATGAAAAAATGAAAAAATGACAAATATATTCCATAACAATTCATAATTTGAGAATGTAACGTGATTTTGAACTTACATCAGAATTAGTAAGTGATATAAACTGAGTGATGATATTGGCATCCTCGGTTAATTTCTTCACAGTAAAGATTCGATTCTCATCGGAGGTATCCTTGGTTCTTTGATCGATTGCCACTTTAAACATGCATTGCCTTCCAATCAAAGCCCCAAAAGAGGGGGGTAATTGATCGGGCTGGTCATCATACATTAATAATATATTAATTAGGAAACATAGGATAATGATTATTGTTATAAGATCAACTAATTACGCACCTCTAAAACTTCTGCAAGGACTTCAAAAGCAGATTTCTTAAGCAACTGAGAAGCAGTGCTATCAAACAACACAAAATGTGTAGCAACTTCATTCACATCCGTGACGTTAATCTTAATTTTGAATCTAAGAAGATAAAAATGCTATTATGAGTCAAAATATTAATATTTAAAATATAAATAATAATAAATTTTAAAAAAAAAAGATCAACAAATACCTAGGAGTTGAGCCATTGTTAGCATAGGGTGTATCGCATTTTTTGCAGTTATTTAAACCCTTATCAAAACCCTTATTACATTTAGCATTACTGCAAGCATCATAGTACCACCTACCAACCGAGTCTACATCAAATATGGTACACAACGTGGTATAGTAATGTATAAACTTATAGGTTTTTTGAACAATCAACAAAATACCTCATTAGAGTTGAGCAACTCAGTAATTGTTCTACGTTCTTCAATTCTAAGCCATTCACTGGTAATAACATTGGTGTCATTGGTGATAGTAGTCAACGTCCGGCTATTAGATGAGCTTCTGTCACCGCGCCTTTAAATTTAGATATAATATGTACATATGTAAGTGTAACCCAAAATAAAACAATGTGTTAAAAATCATAAAAAGTAGTTTATGTAAAAGGTACAATACTTGCTCATAAAATCCATATGTTCACGAACAGTTGGATTGATGTGAAGTTTAGATGCATGCTTCATAGTAGAAACGCGAATATTTCCTGTATAAAAGTATAAATATTATATGAATGACTATAAGATTAATCATAAAATATAATACAATCTATATATACATTTATTTCAATAACATTCATTCAAAACTATATAACAATCTAGATATACATATCAGAACTAAAAAAAATTCACCTCGATATTTTGATATCACTACGAATTGTAGAATGAGTATTATCGGATCATCAGCATTGTCACCTCTACTATCAACAAAAAACTTGAGCTCATCTGCATATGACTCCCATAATATGCAACACAATTGCCTTCCCCTGTCATTATATTAAGAAATTAAAAAATTATATGTTGGTATAATACTAAAATAATCTGCTTATAATAAAAATGTTAATCAAATGATGATATTTTGATTAACGTACTCATTATCAACCAATGTCACATCCATTTTCCTAGCATTGAGTGCAGATACAAACTCGAAATCTCCTAGAGGCAGAATAACCTCGTCAATAACATCTATTAACATTTCAAGGAAAATAGCATAAATGTGAATCTTATGATAGTATTAAGATTTTGAATAGAAATAAGATATATTCTTACCCAAAACAAACTCCTCGGGGTAGTCCTGTAAATCATTAAAGCAAGTGAATATAAAACCATTGTCTGAGATCCGAGTAGGAATCTCAATTTCAGAAACTTTGGTCGCTAAACTTAAGATTATCTTCCATGCATGATTAATTTTTCCCTTTTGATTAATAGGATTGTTTTGCTCCACAGCAAAATTAGAAATCTTCCTGATTTTTCCTTCACTAAACTTTTCCTTCATTGTTGCCAACAAACTTGTTGGAACGGTAGCTTGAATTTTAGATCCCTAAGTAAAATAATGATATGATATTAGAATTATTCTCAAGCGTTATTGGTCCAAGAAGAAATAATATCTTAAGCACTAACCTCGTCATCAATCAATATCATTTCAAGCGATTGTTTTCCAAGCTTATTTCTTGCTGTCCACACTTTCAAAACTTGCACAACTATACTGCGAAGCTTAGTGTTCTTTCCGATGGATTTGATTGTAATCACCTGACTGTTTGTTTCCATTGCCTCCTATTGCATGTAAAAAATAGTAATCAAATCAATATGCATGTAAAAAAAAGAGGAAAGACAGTGTATAAATTGAAAAGAGGAAAGACAGTGTATAAATTGAAAAGCACATCCTTAGACTATGTGAGATGTATAATGGGACTATCTTTTTCTGACGGAGGTAGTATATAGTAGTATTATTAGTTGAGCAGTAAGCAAATTTGTGTTAGGTTGGATATCCTTATTACTCATCCTTCATTAATGGAATGCAATAGATACAGGCATAGATATTTGGGACTTGTTTATTCCTAGGGAATGATTAAAAACCAAATGTTGATGCTGATCTGACCCGAGGTTTCGATTTTTGGAATGAACTAATTCATGAATTATAAACATTGCCCTATTCGCAAATATGAGATTTTGATGTGTAGCATCCTTGAAAAGTTTGTGTGAATAATCAGTTCTTATATACATAATGTGGTTGTTGTTAAACAGGCTAGAATAGCCCTTGAAAGGAGAAGGTTTCTGAAAAATGCGAGACAAAGCAGATGCAGACAGGCTATGTGGTCAAACTTGGCTCATGAAATGACTGCGGAGTTTCGCGGTCTTTGTGCTGAATAGGTAAAGGGGGATGTTCGTTCACTGGATTTGAGGAACCCATTTTGCATTCACGTTTCCTCATTTGGTTGGTACGGATATTTTTTCTATTGATTTTTACCTGACGTTGAGACTTTGTTGTCCTTGGACCTCTTGAAAATCAGGCTTATTTACAGCAAGAGATTGAAAAGCTACATGACTTATGCAACAAAGTGAAGTTGGAAGGGGAACTGTGGGATGAACTGGTATCTAGCTCAAGCCAGAATTCACACATGGTTCAAAGGGCTACTCGCTTATGAGACTCTCTGTTATCTCGTAAAAGTAAGTACTAACATCTTATAGTTCCCCTAAAATTTGGTTAATTTAAGTTTTAACTAATTGGGGGAAAGGAAACACCCGGTTATACCAGTTGGTACCATGCCTTGGAAGTGCTAGCGCGTCGTGGAACCGAAGCTTGAACCCTAAATGGTAGACTTGATTAAACTCAAGTCTTAATAGTAGTCCCCAACTTTTGATGATAATCGTGATACTACTGATGTTTAGAATCATTTGAGAGACATGTCGCACTGGTTACTGGCTTATAGAATTTTAGTTTGATACTAAAGTATATTTGCCCACTTTGCTTGTAAATAAAGGTATAGATGCATTCATGGCAAAGGGCATCACACACGCTCCTTTCAATTATTTTACCAATAAATATATGTACAAAACATAAATATAATTAATCAAGGGTACAAATACGTCCGGGTCACATTGGACGGATTGCAGTGACAGAAACAAAAATCAAAAAAGAAAAATAAGCTCCCATGATCAAGTAATGATGATTATACGACTCAAAAATTGAAGCCATAGATTATTGAGAATTTAGGATATTATGGGGATAGAAACATGAAATACCTAGGAGTATATAGAGTAAATACCATATCCCACAAGGATATGAGAACATGTCACAACTTTGAGAAAAACTTCTACAGAGAAGCTAAAAAGAAAAAAAGAAAAAATGAACACAAGTGAACATTAGTACTGCAAGTAAATTAGTCCTTACCTTGCTGTTGAAACTACCAAGCAATGAAAGAGGAAAGACAATGTATAAATTGAAAAGAAAATCCAGTAAATTGGTGATTCTTCTTGTTAATTTTGTAGTACTATGGGGTTCATTGAATGGGGAACTGTAGTTATAATTTTTCCTAATATATGATGCCTAAATTATGTTTCCTTTTGAATCAGCGACTAAATTTTGTTGTGTAGTAACCTATCTTGACTTGTTAAATTTGTGCTAACTGAGTTTGTTTCTCATCTCTTGGAGGGACTTAAATTCACAGGATTGAGCAGTCTCTTCCACTCGCTTCATCTCCTCCCATAATTTTGAAAATCCCAGTCAGGTAAGAATTTCTTTTTATTCCTATTGCCTTCCTTCTGTATGATAAGGGGAGGTTTGTGGTTTAACAAATGGGTGCATTCTGCCAAAATTCGTGAAAATGGGCTTCATTTTTGTCAAAGTTGAAGTCCTTGGACATTGATGAACTGGTAACACAATAATATTATGTTTGTAAGACTATGGTTGGTGGACTTTGTTCTTTAATTTTTCAAATTTTCTTTTGCTGATGCTTTTTGGTGTACGTGAGAGTTGACACTAATATAAGATAATATCTTAATTAGGGCTCTCTCCCAGTTTCTGAAGTGGCAAGGTATATTGGTCCTTAATGATAAAAGAACCAAGAGATAAGTTTGTAGATATACTAATCCATGAAAGTTGGGCGGTTAAGGGTTATATGAGGGTTGATATAGTTGTGACTTTGATAAGTTCATCAACTTGTATGGATTACTGGGTAAGCATTTAGATTATTGAAACCATAGATTATTGAGAATTTAGGATATTATGGGAATAGAAACATGAAATACATAGGACTATAAAGAGTTAATACCATATCCCACAAGGATATGAGAACATGACACAACTCTGAGAAAAACTTCTACAGAGAAACTAAAAAGAAAAAAAGAAATAAATGAACACAAGTGAACATTAGTACTGCAAGTAAATTAGTCCTTACCTTGGTGTTGAAACTACCAAGCAATGAAGAAGATTTCTTCTTCTTCTTCCTCCCTAGGCTCGGCTGGTGCCTTTCTCTATCTGCCTCTGCTGAAATCTCCTCTCCTATGCCGCCTCTCTCTCTATCTCTCTCTCGTTATATTGAATCATATAATGTTGATTTTCGAATTTTAAGGATAGAATTTAAGGATATAATTTGGCAAATATTGATTTATTTTCTCTCTCTGCCTCTGTCGAATTTTAGGTTATTTTTGAATATTCAGCCCTCAAATCAAGGAAAGCTGATTTTATCCTAATTTAGGCTGATCAAATATTGATATCCTAATTTAGGGACTAACCAAATTTAATTGATCAATGAGAATTTCCAATGGAAGCAGTTCCTCTCGGCTATCTGATATGGCATGTGACAAATTGATCGTCACGCACATCATAGAAAGACCAATATGATGTATAATATAATTTTTCACAAGTTTTGAGGTAACCATGAATCTAAATTTTATTATATGATCAAAATTGATCTTTACCATGCATGTCTATATTTTCATTATATTTGGTATAGTTTGTATAGTTTATTATTTAGTAATATTACATTGAATAATTTCGGTTGAGATGTGAGGAGACGTTTTGAACAAAAAAAAATTAATTTATTAGCTTAAATATTGTATTTGTATTCTAATAGTGATTTACTCTTGTAAAATTAAAATTTATGAATTAATTTTATATGTATCTTTAATTATAAGTTATAATATTAAATTATTTGCTTTTTCAATTCCCCGTCGAGTATCGACGGGTTACTAACTAGTTAAGTTAAAATTGGAGTGTTTATTTTCACTTATAAGTAATAAGCTCATAAGTAAGGTACAACCTAGTTATAGCACGAATAGGCAAAAGCCAAAAAGCCATAAAAATATTGCTTTTCACCACTTATCTTACCAATATGTCCCGAGTTCAAATACTACTAACTACACCTTTGTTTATTTTTTTCTTCCTTACATACTTCTTCAATCAATTCAATTCTTTAACTTTCTTTTATTGTCTTATTATCATTTAATATTATAAAAACAAATTATTTATTTTGGGCTCATTTTTATTTTGGGGCAATTACCAATTGGTCCCTAATCCTAATGAATTCAACCAACTAATCCACGGAATATGGGAATCGACCATTAGGTCCCTGACTTACTAATATACACGCGTGTCCATTATAAACTTCGGAAACTACAATTATGCCACCGGGTAAATGACACTTATGCCATTCGGTGAAGATACACGTGTCCACATACGTGTATAGTGAAAAATAAATCAAAAAGTTAACGTCGTTTACGAAACCCATCATTTCAAGTTTGGCGCTCTCTCTCTCTTCCCCTTTCTCTCTCTGGAACCACCATTGAAGGTCCTTCACTCTTCGTCATCTGTTCTTCAAATACATCGCAAAATCAAAAGGTAATGCTCACAAAACTCTGTAATCTGAAGTTCATTGTTGTTCCGAACGGAGTTTTTACCAAATTTTAGGGTTCGAAATTTTTTCTTCTATATTTATTTTGAAAATTTTGGAATGAACTTCAAAATTTTGAAATTAAGTTCATAGTTGTTTATCAAAAGGTAATGCTCACAAAACTCTGTAATCTGAAGTTCATTGTTGTTCCGAAGGGAGTTTTTACCAAATTTTAGGGTTCGAAATTTTTTCTTCTATATTTATTTTGAAAATTTTGGAATGAACAGTCAAAATTTTAAAATTAAGTTCATAGCTATTTGATAAATTTTGTATACATTTAGTGCCTCCAAATTTGTTAAGTTTACAGTAGTTTTTGTTAAATTCACTGTTATTTTTGTCTTATGTTGGCATTTAGTGAGATTATGTAGCTATTTGATAAATTTTGCATGCATTTAGTGCCTCCAAATTTGTTAAGTTTACAGTTGTTTTTGTTAAATTCACTGTTGTTTTTGTCTTATGTTGGCATTTAGTGAGATTATAAAGCTATATGATAAATTTTGCATACAATTAGTGCCTCCAAATTTGTTAAGTTTGCAGTTGTTTTTGTTAAGTTCACTATTATTTTTGCCTTATGTTGGCATTTAGTAAGATTATGAAGCTATTTGATAAATTTTGCATGCATTTAGTGCCTCCAAATTTGTTAAGTTTACAGTTGTTTTTGTTAAGTTCATTATTGTTTTTGCCTTATGTTGGCATTTAGTGAGATTATGAAGCTACTTGATAAATTTTGCATGCCTTTAGTGCCTCTAAATTTGTTAAGTTTACAGTTCTTTTTGTTAAGTTCACTGTTGTTTTTGTCATATGTTGGCATTTAGTGAGATTATGTAGCTTTGATAAATTTTGCATATATTTAGTGCCTCCAAATTTGTTAAGTTTACACTTGTTTTTGTTAAATTCACTGTTGTTTTTGCCTTATGTTGCCATTTAGTGAAATTATGTAGCTATATGATAAATTTTGCATACATTTAGTGCCTCCAAATTTGTTAAGTTTACAGTTGTTTTTGTTAAGTTCACTGTTGTTTTTGTCTTATGTTGGCATTTAGTGAGATTATAAATCTATATGATAAATTTTGCATACATTTAGTGCCTCCAAATTTGTTAAGTTTACAGTTGTTTTTGTTAAGTTCACTGCTGTTTTTGTCTTATGTTGGCATTTAGTGAGATTATAAAGTTATATGATAAATTTTGCATACATTTAGTACCTCCAAATTTGTTAAGTTTGCAGTTATTTTTGTTAAGTTCACTGTTGTTGTTGCCTTATGTTGGCATTTAGTGAGATTATAAAGCTATATGATAAATTTTGCATGCATTTAGTGCCTCCAAATTTGTTAAGTTTGCAGTTGTTTTTGTTAAGTTCACTGTTGTTTTTGCCTTATATTAGCATTTAGTGAGATTATAAAGCTATATGATAAATTTTTCATGCATTTAGCACCTCCAAATTTGTTAAGTTTGCAGTAGTTTTTGTTAAGTTCACTGTTGTTTTTACCTTATGTTGGCATTTAGTGAGATTATGAAGCTATTTGATAAATTTTGCATGCATTTAGTGCCTCCAAATTTGTTAAGTTTGCATTTATTTTTGTTAAGTTCACTTTTATTTTTGCCTTATGTTGGCATTTAGTGAGATTATAAAGCTATATGATAAATTTTGCATGCATTTAGTGCCTCCAAATTTGTTAAGTTTGCAGTTGTGTTTGTTAAGTTCACTGATGTTTTTGCCTTATATTGGCACTTAGTGAGATTATAAAGCTATATGATAAATTTTACATGCATTTAGTGCCTCCAAATTTGTTATGTTTGCAGTTGTTTTTGTTAAGTTCACTGTTGGTTTTGCCTTATGTTGGCATTTAGTGAGATTATAGAGCTATATGATAAATTTTGCATGCATTTAGTGCCTCCAAATTTGTTAAGTTTGCAGTTGTTTTTGTTAAGGTCACTGTTGTTTTTGCATTTTGTTGGCATTTAGTGAGATTATAAAGCTATATGATAAATTTTCCATGCATTTAGTGCCTCCAAATTTGTTAAGTTTGCATTTGTTTTTGTTAAGTTCACTGTTGTTTTTGCCTTATATTGGCATTTAGTGAGATTATGAAGCTATTTGATAAATTTTGGATGCATTTAGTGCCTCCAAATTTGTTAAGTTTGCATTTGTTTTTGTTAAGTTCACTGTTGTTTTTGCCTTATGTTGGCATTTAGTGAAATTATAAAGCTATATGATAAATTTTGCATGCATTTAGTGCCTCCAAATTTGTTAAGTTTGCAGTTGTTTTTGTTAAGTTCACTGTTTTTTTTGCCTTATGTTGACATTTAGTGAGATTATAAAGCTATATGATAATTTTTCCATGCATTTAGTGCCTCCAAATTTGTTAAGTTTGCAGTTGTTTTTGTTAAGTTCATTGTTGTTTTTGCCTTATGTTGGCATTTAGTGAGATTATAAAGCTATATGATAAATTTTGCATGCATTTAGTGCCTCCAAATTTGTTAAGTTTGCAGTTTTTTTTTGTTAAGTTCACTGTTGTTTTTGCCTTATGTTGCATTTAGTAAGATTATAAAGCTATATGATAAATTTTGCATGCATTTAGTACCTCCAAATTTGTTAAGTTTGCAGTTGTTTTTGTTAAGTTCACTGTTATTTTTGCCTTATATTGGCATTTAGTGAGATTATGTAGCTATTTGATAAATTTTGTATGCATTTAGTGCCTCCAAAATTATTAAGTTCATAGTTGTTTTTTGTTATGTTCTCTGTTGTTTTTGTAGCTGGGAAAGAAGCTGGCAATGAGGTATAAACCATTTGGAAAAAATTCTAAATCTTCTATGTCTTCTGAGAGAATACCAACCGCTTCATATCCTTCCGTCGAACATCAACATATGTTTTGTTACCATTAATCAGTTGAAGAACAGTCAAATGTAACACATGTAAGAAGATCGACGAGGAAGGAAATGGAAACCCCTGGACAACATAAATCTGTTGAAGAACAGTCAAATGTAACACCTGTAAGAAGATCGAAGAGGAAGGAAATGGAAACCCCTGGACAACATAAATCAGTTGAAGAACAGTCAAATGTAACACCTGTAAGAAAATCGAAGAGAAAGGAAATGGAAACCCCTGAACAACAGCCCAAGGTATATTTTGCCTGCATTTAGTGCCTTCAATTTTGTTAAGTTCACTGTTGTTTTCTTAAGTTCACAGTTGTTTTTAATAAGTTTTTTTTTTTCTGAATTTGTTTTTATAGATTGTGAAGAAGAACAAGAAGGAAATTTTGAAGAACAAGAACAAGGAGGAAATTTTGAAGAAAAAGAAAAGGGAGGAAATTTTAAAGAAAGAGAAAATTAAGAAGAACAAGAAAAAGGAGGAAATTTAGAAGAAAAAGGAGGAGAAACAAGAACAAGAAAAAAATAACACAGCAAAGAAACTAACCGTTTCTTTCAGATCAAATGTAGAAGCAACTGCAAAGCTTCTACAGTCCTTTGAATTGAAACAAAAACAGTTGAACATGTTAAAAAAATCACCATTTTTCAACATGTTCAATGCATTGATTACCCACAAGAATATCTACCATAGGAAATCATATCTTGTTACTTCAGATTTGATCCGCTGCTATGTTAAAGCAGAGAATAAATTCAAGATTGGTAATAAATTTGTTGAATTCACACCAAATGATGTGATGATTATATTTGGGATAGTTTCAGGAAAAATAGAGTTGGATATTAAATCAAGATCAAGAGGGAGTTTGGCCGCATGTTCCCTGACATCAAAAAGATTTCCAGATGTGAAAAGTAGAATAAAAACATCCAAGCTCAAGGATGTAATCAGAGGAATAGGAAACAGTGAAGAAGATGAATGTGTTGAGGATTTTGTAAAGTTGATTCCAGTTTATTCCATGGCAACGTTATTTTTTGCTTCATCAGGTGATATTATACCACACTCTTTTTTTCAAAGTGTGGATGATATTGAAAATATGAAGAGCTACAATTGGGCTGGAGTTATTCATGAAAAATTGATGAATTCAATCAGGGAAAATTTCAGGACTCCCCATCTAGTGTCTGGATGTGTTGCTGCACTATCTGTAAGTGTGTCTGTTTTCGTTTTGCTATTCACAGTTATATTTATATAATATATCATATATTGAAAAAAAATTTTATGTTATTTATTTGTTTTCTAGTATTGGTTTTATGAGCATACCAGAGGACTTCCAGATAGGAGGATTGTTCCTAGATTTATGAAGTGGAAATTGCCCTTAAAGCTTGACAATTTCAAGGCAAAGCGTATTGATCAATTGGTTGGTAATGATGTAAGTTGTTTACATTAATGTTACAATTGTTATTGTTAAGTTTACAGTTGTTTTCAACATCATATTAAGTATACTGATCTGATTTTTCTTTTTTGATAAATAGATTCTTGAGAAAGAATTGGTTTTAACCAATAAAGAAAATCAAATGTTTACAAGTTGTGAATTGATTGAAGAAGAAGATGTGAGTAAGGAAGGGAGTAGAAATAAAGAAGGTCTTCCAAACCAAACCATTCCATCTCAAGAGTCAGCAAGAACTGTGAGTGATTTAATTTTTTCATTACATTGCTTTTACAAAGTTTTTTTTACACAACTGTGCCCTTAAGTTCATCAGTTGTTTTAAGAATATTAAATTTTAGAATCAATTCTAATCAGTGAATGTCTTCAATTTCCTTATGTTCACAGTTGTTTTCTTAAGTTCACATGTTTTCTTAAGTTCACAGTTTTTTTCTTAAGCACATAGTTGTTTCCTTAAGTTCACAGTTGTTTCCCTAAGTTCACTGTTGTTTCCTTAAGTTCACTGCTGTTTACTTAAGTTCACTGTTGTTTTTATAAAGTTCACAGTTGTTTATGTTAAGATCAAAGTTTTTTTCTTAAGTTCATTGTTGTTTTTATTAAGTTCACAGTTATGAACTTAAATTATTGACACAAACAATACTTTAACCGATTTTAACTGATTTTTAACCTTTTTAAAATAGGGTTTTTCAGAAGATGTGATTTTGACTGATTTGAATTTTTTGCAAACGCCTGACCTCACTGGATCCAAGGAGGCTGAAAAGAATCAAAATGAACCATCAAGAAAAAAGATATCAATGTGAGATCAATGATCTCAAAAGTGAAAAGGAGAAGCTGATTGCTGATAATGAGGAGCTTCTTAGGAAATTGAAGGAAGCTACTGTGAGAGTTGAAGAATTGGAGGAATTGATGAAAGAAAACCAACTGAAAGAGGAAGAAAGAGAAAATGAAATCATTTGTTTAAAGATTGATTATGAAAATAAGTTGAAAGAAATGGAAATTTCACATGTTAATGAGAAGAAGAAGCTTAAAGAAATGATGGAGAATTTGAGAATGGGAGAAGGTTAATGCAGAAACTCAAACTGAGGAGATGCGTTCGATGATAAAAAATGTGAAAGACAGAACAAGAAAAAAGGTTGTTGAAGATGCTTTTGAATTTCAGATACAAACTCGTCAATCAAAGAGGTTGAGAGTTGAAGATAAAGGCAAGAAAACAGAAGAAAAACAAGAAGAAAAAATTGTTGAGGCTAAGGAAGCTCACCCTTCTTTCAATAGACTTTTCAGTTTGACAACCAAAAATATTGCTGAAGAAACTATCCAACAATACAATACGATGTTGGCATTTCAAGGTTTTAAGTAAGTAGTCATTTATCCTTTTTAGTAACATTTTACGTAATAATTATGTTGAGACTCATATATTTATATATTAAATAATTATGGTGCAGAGGGAGTGCATGGGCCAAAGAATTTGTTTATGTGAGTGTTGAGCATTTATATGAGATAGCACATGACAAGTCAACCGAGGACACAGTATGTTGATTATTTGTTTATTTTTAAGTTCACAGTTGTTTTTGTTAAGTTCCCAGTTGTTTAACAAAAACTAATTTTTTTTTACAGTTGATTGATGGATATTTGTCAATATTGGTTGAGAAGAACAAAGCAATTATGGATAATTCCTCACCATCCAACAAATCAGTAGGAGTAATTACAGCAAATGCATCGGTATAGACAAATGCATGAGTATTATTTTTGTAGATATGATTTTTTTCCTTTATTTTAGTCTAGTGAAATATATTAAGAGTTATATTCTACTTTGCAGACCTATCTGAGAAATGAATAGTCCAAAGACGTTGTCAAAGAACAAATTGATGGGCCTTTCAAGCAATATTGCAAAGACAGAAAGAGGTTTATCTTAATTCCAATTCACATAGATCAGGCTGAAAATCATGCAGAGCATTGGACGTTGTTAGTGTTTAATACAGAAGACGCAGAGTATAGGTTCTATAACACATTGCTCCCTAAGAAAGGTCGCCCTGACAAATATGAATTTGCTGTAGACAAATGGTAAATGGATTACTACAATATTATTTCTAGTATTATTTTTTATTTTTTTCTATCAACATAAATACTAGGCTAATTATACTTTAATGTTTTTGTTTTTTTTTTTTCGGTTTGAACATACAAAGGCATTGATCATATCAAATAAAGATAGTCCTGAATATAAAAATTTTGTTACTGTCAAATAATGTCCTCAGCAGCCTGCGTCAAGTGTTGATTGTGGAGTTATGGTTTTGATGATGGTTGAGCATGTTGGTGTAATGCCCTAGGCTTTAGTTATGTTTAACTGAAAACCGTTATGTATCATCTTTATCGTTTGAGTTTATTATTAGATTATTATACAGTTTGCATATTTATTGTAATAATCTCCGTCCCTGATTATTAAGAGAATAATTAGTATAATTGTCAATGGAAAATCATATGATGATTATATACATAGAGATGCACATTGAAATTATGGGTACTTGTTAGAGAACAAGTGACTGGACTTGACCCGTATGAGATTTATGTCATGGTCAAATGTCATAATTAAATCTCATATGGTCACTACATTTAGTCCCTAGACCTGAGATTATCATGACCTTACATATGATGAAAGTCATGTTTGATTTTAGTCAAACGATATCTTAACACGATATTTATAAAGGCTATCTTTGGCATGATCGGATTCATGATGGGAAGGATGATAAGTCAAGATGGAATTTGTCCCTCGAAAGAGAGATATTTTGCTTGGGCCCCTCGATGAGTGATAATGATGAAAGCGTGTGGCCACACCCCAATATGATTGGACTATCATTATACTCAAGATCGAGAAAGCATTGAACATATACAAGTTGACGTGGACCATGACTTGTGTTCAATATAACATCGTGAGACAAAGGGAGAAATGGAAGTGTACCATTGGAAACGTGAACTCCTACATTATATTATTTGGGTAGACATAATGGCTTGCTAGAGTCCGCTTATGTCTTATGAGGATCGATATGATCGAGCTCATTGCCAACATAATATAATCCTATTGGGTCACACACATCTAGAATGAATTGGTTAAACCAAAGGAAGAAATGATTGAGAGTTCCTGATATGGCTTGTTCTGTAGCGCGACACAACTGGCCATCTGGCATGTTCTGTAGCGCGATACAACTGGCCATCTGGCATGTTCTGCCGTGCGACACAACTAGCCACAGCACAGAGGCGGTTTACACTTGTTTCCTAATTTGATTAGGGCACAAACTCTAATACTAAAGTAGTATAAATATGAGTCTGTAAACAGCCGAAAAAGAGCCGAATTTTGAAGAGAGAAAATCACCAAAAAGGTTTCTCAATATTTCTTCCATAGGTTTAAAAATCTAGCAATTCTCAAGAACTGTTCTTGGTTCATTCTAACGTGTGGATACTACTAGAGGGTCTTCGCTCGTACGACGATCAAGGCCTAGAGTTCTATTGTTCAAAGCAATATGAAGAATCAAGTTTTTGAAGATCGAAGTATGTATTGTTCGATAGCTCAAGAACGGAAAGCAATAAAGGTTGGTAAATTCATCTCATAGGAATTCAATTTAATCGTATAGAACGGATCTTGGGGCTTGGGTTTTGTGTTAATTTGATGCTTAATTCCGCTGCGCATGGACCCATAAAACCCAACAGTGGTATCAGAGCCCCGTTCGTATGGTTAAATTTGAATTAACATGCTAGAATTAAGATATAAATCGTTTATATGCTTATTGCATGTTTTTTATGCGGTAGAATGTTTATTGTTTATGTGAAACAATGTGAAAATCGTTTTCTGATTGTGATGAATTAAATCTATAAAAGCTGTTTACTTGATTTAATTGCTTTATGATTGGAATTGATTGAAATTCAGAAAATCTGCCAAACAGGCAACTCAAGTCGTGCGACAGAGTTAGCCACGAGGAGAAATTCTGGTAGTTGGGCTTGGAATTTCACGCGACTGATCTGGCCAACTAGCTTATTGCGCCGCGCGACATAACTAGCCAATCTGGGCAGAATCAGTTTGATAATTTTTCTGCTAATCTGTGATTATGTTATAATCTGAGATGTTTAATGTCTTAATCTGGATGCTATAAATTTCTGGAAATAAAATTTATAGGGCTATGCTAGATTAATTCATTGTTTATGCATGCTTAATTAATTTAAATGCGTTTTTATTAATTGTTGCGATGCATGAATTATTTGTTCTTAAGTGTTAAGAATTTTATTAGATGTTTAGTTGAAACATTGAATTGTGATTTCCTAAATGTTTAGTTGAAACATTAAATTTTGGTTTTCTGATTGTTTATGAGAAACAAGTCAGTTTACGCAAAATTTGAAGGAATCTGATTGTTTATGAGAAACAAGTCAGTTTACTAGTCTGATTGTTTATGAGAAACAAGTCAGTATACAAAGTATTGATTATGTTGCATTCAAATTGGTATTGTAATTGTGCATGACTAGGAGAGTTATGTCGACGGAAGATTTGGTACTTAAGTAGTCCTTGTGGCTCACCTATTTTCTTGGGAATTTACCTGGTGCACGGTTATGATTATCTTTGTTGATATGCTTATAATCTACTTTAAAGAACCTTCATTTAATTTTTAAGTTCTTTATGCCAATCCATGATTAAAACACTTGAGACCACTCGGATAGTTTTGGGTGGGCTTGCCATAGCAAGATGCTTTGATTCTATTCCGTGTGCGAGCAAGATGAGGAAATGGTGGTTCCTATACGTTTAAAGTGGATGAACTTAATTGGGTTATCAAAATGGTTTTGGACCCAAGACATAAGATGAGATTAAAATATGCTTAGACATATGATGTCTTAAATAAATCTCATAAAAGTCCTAAGAGTCATATACGATATGATTGATGTTTTCTACCTAATTAGTTTAACCTTGAGCGGTGCGCCATAGCGTACTTGAGATTAAATTAAAGTTGGATCTTAGCCCACTTAATGCATATAGAAGGTGTATGATTTAGTGGGAGTATTTGTAAAATACATTATTTGCTATTAGATGATAAATGTGTTGATATTGATATGTGTTCATATAATTTGTATATTTTGTTGTAGAAATAGCATTACATAATGATAATTGTGATTCGTCCTTATGAAGGACAAAGTTTGAAAGGAACAATACAAATAATTGTGATTGGATCATAAGCCTAAAGAATGGTTCTTAGGTAAATGTGTACGTTCTTGACGAATCTGTTCCTGCTAAACCCACTGCAAATGTTGCAAAGGGCAAATAAGGAGCAACATTAGAAACATGTTGATGATTCTAATAGCATTGCTTGCCTTATACTTGCCACCATGTTTAAAGTCTCTTATGAAGAACCTTGAACACATGGAAACTGCTTTTGTTCTAGCACACCGCACAAAGGAAATGTTCCAAATACGAGCTAGGCAAAAGATGTATGTTGTAGTGAAGGCTCATAATTCATATGATGAAAGAAGGAGCAATCCGCAAATTGTGTTAATGGTTGACACAAGAAAAGGGTTCAAAAGGAAGGAAAAGTAGGTAAAGCAAAGGTTGGCAAACCTAGGACAAAAGTTGTCAAAGCCGAAGAGGCTAAACCCAAAGTGTCTCAAAAGGATGCTGTTTGCTGTCATTACAATAAGATTGTCATTGGAAGCAAAGTTGCAAGGCTTACTAGGAAGGCCTAAAAGGTGAAGAAGGGCAATATGATTGCTGCTACTTCAAGTATCTATATGATAGATATTTTCCTTTCGACTTCTTGTTCTTGGGTATATGATACCGGATTGGATCCCACATTTGTTTAAATGTGCAAGGAACAAAGAATAGAAAGCTACTCAAAGAAGGTAAGTTAAACCTATGCATAAGAATGGAGCAAGGGTTGCTACATTAGCCATAGGGACTTATGAAGTCATTTTACCTTGTGAAGTAGTACTTGTTTTGAACAAGTATGACTACATTCCAGATTTGAGTAGGAGTATTATTTCCGTTTCTTAAATGGATGATGAAGGATATAATTTTCTTATTTTAAATAAGAAGTTTTATATTTATTTAATGATATGCCTTATTGTATTGCATATGTCATTGAATGGTCTTCATATCCTTGATGTTAAGAAACAAAATAATATTGAAGATATCTAAAATATAAATGGGAATTCTGAACCGAACAATATGAACAACGCGTTCATATGGCATTGCCAGCTTGGTCAAATAACTAAGAAACATATATCTAAACTCCATTAGCATGGACTTTTAGACTCATATGACCATGAATCATTTGAGGAATGTGGATCTTATTTATTGGGATTATTGACCAAACCACCCTACACTAAGAGTAGTGGGAGGGCTAGTGAATTATTGGTCATTATACATGAGATGTATATGGACCATTAAGTAGCATTGCTAGGGGAAGACTTCGGTATTTCATCACATTTTACTAAAGACTTATCTAGATATGACTATGTCTATCTGATGAAGTCCAAAGGTGAATCGTTTGAGATGTTTCGAGCATTTCAAGATGAAGTACAAAACAACTTGGCAAGACTATTAAGTACTTCGATTAGATCGAGGTGATGGATATTTGAGCCAAGAGTTTGACAATCATCTCAAAACTATGAAATCGTTTCAGAGTTGACTTCACCCGGAACACCACATTGTATGGTGTGTCTGAAAGGAGGAATTGAACCTTGTAGGACATGGTTCGTTCGATGATGTGTCAATTAGACTTTCCTATTTCCTATTTCCTTTTGAGGATATGCATTAGAAATGATGCGGTTACACTGAATCGAGTCCCTACTAAATCGGTTCCTTAGTCCCCACATGAGATGTGGCATGGAAGAAAACTTAGTTTGTTTTTCATGAAGATTTGGGGTTGCGAGTCTTATGTAAAGAGACTTGTCTCTTATAAGTTAGCACCAAATCTGACAAGGTTATTTTCGGATATTGATTTTACAACCACAAAGAGAACAAAATGTTTGTTGCTCTATACGATTTGTTTCTTGAGAAATAGTTTCTCAATAAAGAATCTAGTGGGAGTAAAATTAATCTTGAAGAAAGTTCAAGAACCTGAAAATGACATGGATCCAAGAGTAGAGACGGAACCAAGTTCACAAAGGAGTTATGGAACCGGTTCAAGATGCACAAGTCCATCGTAGATCGGATAGGTTACAATCCGAAACAAGAAATATTGATTTCTCGTATCGGAAAGTAAATGAGGTGGAAGTCATTGAGAATGACGATCCTGCTTCCTATCTTGAGGCAATGTCCACTCCTAATTTGGATAAATGGTTAGGAACCATGGAATCCGAAGTACAATCCATGTTTGACAATCAAGTTTGGAACTTGATTGGGCTACCTGAAGGTGTAAAAACTAAAGGGTGCAAGTAGGTATTCAAGACCGACATGGATGGGAAGGTGCATACTTTCATGACTAAGGATTGTAACAAAGGGATTTAGGCAAATTCATAGTATTGACTATGTTGAAACCTTTTTTTGCCAATTATAATGTCGAAGTCTGTTAGAGTTTCAATTGCCGTTATCACATATTGTGACTATGTGATATGACAAATGGATGTCAAACGACTTTCTTTAAATGGAAAGATTATTAAGGATGTGTATAGTACACAACCCGAATAGTTTGTCGATCCAAGAAACTCTAATAAAGTATGCATGTTGCAAAGATCCATAAGATGGGTTGAAGCAAGCTTCAAGGAATTGGAATCCTCGTTTTGATGAATTGGTCAAAGAGTTTGACTTCATCAAAGAACAAAGATGAATCTTGTGTATGCATGAAATTCAGTGGGAGCGTAGTATTATTTCTATTGTTTTATTACAATGATATCTTACTCATTGGAAAAACAAGTTCCGACACTTAAGACTGTCAAAGTCTTGGTCAAGGAAAGGTTTCTCAATGAAAGATATGGGTGAAGCCGCTTACATCCTTGGCATCAAGATCTATAGAGATGGATCTAGAAGGATAAATTGGTTTGAGTCAAAGTATCCATATTGACAAGATTCTTAGAAGAGTCTAAGAAGAGTAGCTTGTCAATTGGTCATGGTATTTCTCTTAGCAATATTCATTGTCTTATGACAACTGATGAGCAAAAGGGAATGAATGAAGTTCCATATGCTGCGGCACTTGGATCTGTCATGTATGCCATGATTTGTACTAGACTCGACGTCTCGTATGCTCTAAGCATGATGAGTCGATACCAATCTGATCCTGATGTAAACCATTGGATGGAAGTCAAGATGATCCTTAAGTACTTAAGAAGAACTAAGGAT
Organism: Adenophora triphylla var. japonica; assembly: GCA_022495995.1. Taxonomy (NCBI): domain Eukaryota; kingdom Viridiplantae; phylum Streptophyta; class Magnoliopsida; order Asterales; family Campanulaceae; genus Adenophora; species Adenophora triphylla. The sequence goes on along the minus strand of JAFEMH010001622.1, from coordinate 122,772 downwards.
ATGTTCTTGGGATTTGAAAGATTGGAAGTTAATCTTGTTGTAAGGGTTACATAGATGCTAGCTTCCAAACTAACAAAGTTATTTTAAAATCTCAATTAGGATTTGTGTTTATGCTTATTAGAGGTGCAGTTTTGATTGGAAAAGTTCCAAGCAGAAATTGTAGCCAATTCTACTATTAAGGCCGAATTTTAGCAACATATGATGTGGCTAAAAGAGGCAGTTTGGATCAAAAGTTCATTAGTGATTTGGAAATGTTCCAAGTCTCACTAATCGGTGACACTTTTGTTATGACAATAGTGGTGCAATTTGTGCAAACAATGGAACCAAGGTCACAACAGCGATCCAAACACTCACTTAGACGTTCTTCGAGGAATTCATAAAGAATGAGAAGACGTTAAGATATACAAAGTATCAACCGATGATGACATAAGGGATTCACTAACAAAGACCCTCGCACAGGCAGAAGCATGATGGTCATGTTTGATCCATGAGTATTCGATACATAAATGGAGCCTAGTGCAAGTGGGAGACTGTTGGTGTAATGCCCTAGGCTTTAGTTATGTTTAACTGAAAGCCGTTATGTATCATCTTTATCGTTTGAGTTTATTAGTAGATTATTATATAGTTTGCATATTTATTGTAATAATCTCCATCCCTGATTATTAAGAGAATAATTAGTATAATTATCAATGGATAATCATATGATGATTATATGCATAGAGATGCACATTGAAATTATGGGTACTTGTTAGAGAACAAGTGACTGGACTTGACCCATATGAGATTTATGTCATGGTCAAATGTCATAATTAAATCTCGTATGGTCACTTCATTTAGTCCCTAGACCTGAGATTATCATGACCTTACATATGATGAAAGTCATGTTTGATTTTTGTCAAACGATATCTTAACACGATATTTATAAAGGCTATCTTTGGCATGATCGGATTCATGATGGGAAGGATGATAAGTCAAGATGGAATTTGTCCCTCGAAAGAGAGATGTTTTGCTTGGGCCCCTCAATGAGTGATAATGATGAAAGCGTGTGGCCACACCCCAATATGATTGGACTATCATTATACTCAAGATCGAGAAAGCATTGAACAAATACAAGTTGATGTGGACCATGACTTGTGTTCAATATAACATCGTGAGACAAAGGGAGAAATGGAAGTGTACCATTGGAAACGTGAACTCCTACGTTATATTATTTGGGTAGACATAATGGCTTACTAGAGTCCGCTTATGTCTTATGAGGATCGATATGATCGAGCTCATTGCAAACATAATGTAATCCTATTGAGTCACACACATCTAGAATGAATTGGTTAAACCAAAGGAAGAAAAGATTTAGAGTTCCTGATATGGCTTGTTCTGTAGCGGACACAACTGGCCATCTGGCATGTTCTGTAGCGCGACACAACTGGCCATCTGGCATGTTCTGCCGTGCGACACAACTAGCCACAGAGGCGGTTTACACTTGTTTCATAATTTGATTAGGGCACAAACACTAATACTAAAGTAGTATAAATATGAGCCTGTAAACAGCCGAAAAAGAGCCGAATTTTCAAGAGAGAAAATCACCAAAAAGGTTTCTCAATATTTCTTCCATAGGTTTAAGAATCTAGCAATTCTCAAGAACTGTGCTTGGTTCATTCTAACGTGTGGATACTACTAGAGGGTCTTTGCTCGTACGACGATCAAGGCCTAGAGTTCTATTGTTCAAAGCAATATGAAGAATCAAGTTTTTGAAGATCGAAGTATGTGATTCAAAATCACATTGATAATTGTTCTATAGCTCAAGAACGGAAAGCAATAAAGGTTGGTAAATTCTATCTCATAGGAATTCAATTTAATCGTATAGAAAGGATCTTAGGGCTTGGGTTTTGTGTTAATTTGATGCTTAATTCCGCTACGCATGGACCCATAAAACCCAACAGAGCAAATGTTGAAGAAATGAACAATTGAAAAAAAGATTTCCAAGACAGAAGTCCAACAATTTAGGGCTCAAATATTTAAAGACTTTCTGAATGATGTTTACACAACAAGTATAGATTTGGGGGATCTGGATGACATACCAGATGATAGGTGATGTTCCAATTAGTTCTATAAAGTAGGTATCAAATATTTGGGTCTCAGTTTAATTTCTGGAAGGTACATGTATTATTGTGGTAAACATTTTAGCTTTCTGAACATATTTCCAATTAGTCCTTTAAAGTAGGTATTAAACATTTAGGTCTCAGTTTAATTCATGGAAAGTATATGTATTTTTGTGGTAAACATTTTAGCTTTCTGAACAGGTACAAATTAGTTTCAGGGTAAAATTATATGTAGTTCAGGACAAGTACTTTCTTATTTTGGTATTATCCGGTTAATGAAGATATCATGTATTCTGAATGTATTGTTTTTCTATGTTTTTGTATTTTCTGAATGTTTTGCAATGTGAACCAATATATGACAAAAACAACTGTGAACTTAATAAAAAATGAGCATTTCTGAATCGTAAGTTCAGAAAACAACTGTGAACTTAAGAAAAACAACTGTGAACTTAAGAAAAAAATGAGCATTTCTGAAGCTTAATTTCAGAAAACAACTGTGAACATAATAAAAACAACTGTGAACTTAATAAAAAATGAGCATCTCTGAATCATAAGTTCAGAACACAACTGTGAACTTAGTAAAAACAACTGTGAACTTAATAAAAAATGAGCATTTCTGAATCGTAAGTTCAGAAAACAACTGTGAACTTAAGAAAAACAACTGTGAACTTAAGTTCACTAATGTTTAAAACTTCATTAAATGTTCTCATATTAAATTATAAAAACCAAATATGAATCGTCAAAACAATGATCAATGTTTAAGAATCTAAAAATACCATCAAATTATTACATAGGCTCCTTGCAAGATTTTCTATTATGATTTTCTATGTTACCACAACGACCACATTTCATTTTGCGTTTAAAGCACTCACCTCTTGAAGGGATTCAAAGCTTCTTTGGTCTTCCTGGTGGACACTTTGCTATTGGAGGAAGTATTAGAGGATCTTCTTCATCAACCACTGCCATTGATTCATCTCCAAATGAATCATAAGGCTGAATAGCATGAGCATAACAATTCTTATAGGCGCTGCTAGGAAAATATGTCTCAATGTAATGATAAGGAGTTTCTGTGCAATTAGACAGGACAGCAACGACATGAATAAATGGGAACCCTTCATGCTGCCACTTTCCACAAGAACATGTGAATTTTTGAATGTTCACAACCATGGATGGAACTGAATGGACTTCAAATATCTTGTCGGTTGAAGAATGTATTATCCATGACCTACACATCTACATATTATCCCTATACCTTTTCTCCATGATTGGACATAAAACAATATTTAACTTTAATGAATCTTCTCTACGCTTGGACATTTGCGTCATCAACTTAAGCCTGATTTGATTAATTAATTCTTTAACAGGTAGTCCACGAGCTTCTCTAAACTGTGAATTGAATGATTCCGTTGCGTTTGAAGACATCTCACCATAACGTTTGCCTTTAAAGTATGCATTTGCATAATTAGCTGGTGGAAGGTTAGCAAGAAATTCACGGACCTTGGGGCCACCTTCGTTCCTCATTTCTTCAATCAAAGTATGAAAAATTTCCTTTGTTGGATCTCCTGCAGACTGAAAGAGTTTTTGAACCATTTTTTGCCGCAAATTTACAAACATCCCTTCACTTTATCCCTCAAATTATTCCTCAAATGACATAGGCAAAATGAATGATGGCTCTGAGGCATAACAACCTTCACTGAAGAAATAATCCCTTGGTGACGATCGAAAACAAACGTAATTCTAATACCTCTTATAAGAGATTCCAATTGTTGAGGAAACTATGTCCAATTAGCAATATCTTCCGAAGAAACAATAGTAAAAGAGACATTGAAAAGACCTATAAATGACAAGAATACAGATAATAATTTAAGTAATATAAAACAACTGTGAACTTATGTAAATAACAGTGAACTGAATGCAATTTTGAGTAAAACTAGTGCATGTCGGTTAAATTGTTACCAGAGTTTCCATCTTTGGCTGTTGCTGTCACGACCCTAAACCTAGGCACCATTTTGGTCACACGTGGAGCACGTGGGGTTAGGGTGCATTGCATCTCATATATTGCATTATATGCTATTTGAATTGATTACGTGATTTTAGATGTTATTACATTGATTTTGAATATATAATGTCTAAATAAAAGAAATGGGATAATTGTGTTGTAAAATGATAATACTTGAATTTTGAATTGAAAGTATTATGGAAGTTGTTGAGGAGATTGAGTGTAATTATAACCTCAGGGTGGTTGTTTGTATGATTTCAAACTTGGAGGAGCTTGGGTGTAAAATAGTTTATATAAATCTTTTAACAAAGCTTCTTCAAGAAGCATTTTACTGCCTCAGTTCTTCTCCTTATTCCTACGTTCCAAAAAGGTCCTTAACCCTAGCTTACCTTCTGAAATTCATAACAATTCAACCTTCAATCCTTTCTTTGTTTTGATCGCGAATTATTGCTCAGGGAGTTGAATAGAACAAGAATAGCCGATCAAATCTTTCTTTTATTTTTGATAAATTTTTGGTAAGTTATTATGATTCTTTCAAATAACTGTTCATAATATATAAAGTTGTTATTATGATATTATGAATGAGTTGTATAAAGCTGGAACCATTTACTTGGGGTTGAAATGAAAAGAAAATGATTTGGGTTGAATTGGAACATTTTCATGTTATGGCCTTAGAAAGTGGTTTGAAAATGTTAGAGTTATTGTTTATATATGCTATATGGCATGAAGGGAGTATATTTAAAGGTTTAAAACTTATGTATACTGATGTTTGAAGTTAGTTTATGGCACTTTGTAGTAGCTGAAATGGGACTTACAGTTGTTGTTTTGCTGTTGCTGGTGTTTCAGCCAAGAACAGGAGTTTCTGGTGTTGGGCACGACTCGTGCCCTTAAGCACGAGTCGTTCCCATGTCCACTGAAGTCGTGCGGCACTAGTTTCCAAGATGAGAACAGTCGTGACCTACTGGGGATGACTGATTCTGGTGGGGGTGTAATAGGGCACGAGTCGTGCCCTGCCCTGCAGCCTGTGAACAATTTTCCAAGCTTTGAAAACCTAGTCTAACCATTATATAATGGAACACTCTTCAACTATGATTCTAGTACAACTTTAGTACTATACAATGGAACTTTAAATGGCCCAATTTGATATTGGGAAGGGCTTTAAATATTGTCTTGAAAATGGTTGGAAGACAATGTAAATGATTAACCAAAGTTGATAAAAAATTGGTATTTGAATATGGAACCTTTATAGAAGGTGTTTAATGTTATATTATAAAGGTGTAGGGCTACTTATATTATATTGTACCCCTACGTGGTGACCTGTATAGGGTTATTAGTTCTTATAGTGCGTGAAATGTATATGGCATTACTTCATTGGTTTGGGCAGGAGTATTAATACCCTGTTACGGGATTATATATTGTGTAACGAATATGTAGGACTTACGTGATATACATTGTGCCATAAGTGTTTACATATTCATAGTTGGTTGTGCACATAGTGTTTAAATACGTGTTGCACTATTTCATTTGTTGAGCATGAGTATTAATACCATGTCATTGGATTGTTATTATTTAATAGTGTTTAAATATATGTTGCACTATTGTGATTTGTTTAACATGAGGAATAAGTACCATGTTATGTATTGATATCCCATGGGGTGGATATAGTTTCAGGTATCTGTTATGTGCTTGAATATGGTTATATTAGCTGATCCTCGGGGGTATAGGGAATACTATCACTTATGAGAAGATATTTCATAAGGTGCTTAGATTTCCTTATACCTGTAACCGCTCCCCCTTCTGTGGCCACGGATTGGGGGTACAACTTCTATAGATATGTGCAGTCAGTTCCTAAGATAGCTGATATCTTATATGGGTCTCCGATAGAGATCATATAAGACGTGAATATGCACCAGCAGTTCACAAATGAGCGGAGTATTACTCCCACCGTTGTACTACATATGATTCAGTTGGGAAAGGTAAAGAGAAGGTAACGGAATGTGTTTACTTCTTTACCAATGTGATTATGAGCAACCTGTTTATGTGTTGCATATTTGATATTGAGCAACCTGTTTATGTGTTGCATATTGTATGGCATATTGTTGCATATATAATAGCTTGCTGAGATTTATTCTCACCCCTTCTCCCTTTATTGTTTTAGATCCCGCTAAGACAGTAGGACCGGATCGGTGAGGCCGGAAAGGAGTTTGGACATCTTTTTGGGTTGTCAGGGTATGTTTTGGTTTGGGGAGTTGGGATTGTTGGGGGTTGTTATTCTTTTGGGGAAAGGTTTTGTATATAAAACTTTTATAAACATGTTTCAGTTGAGTTGTGTTGTAATTAAGCTTGGGATTGGTTTGTTTTAAAGTTGGCATGTGTAAGCCTTTTCAGTGGTAGTACTTGTAACTTATACAGGTTATAACTGGTTAAACATGTTTATATATCACCTCCGAGTAGAGGGGTTATTTTGAAATTGATTTGAAAAAGGGTGTTATACTTTTCAAGTAAAATAAAGAAAAGTTTTTTTTAAGAGGGTATTTTGGAACCCTCCATCCTGGGACACGAGTTTATAGGTTCCGGGAGTTGGGAGGCGCCCACAGTTGCTGCCAACATTGTACCCTTGTACTTTCCGTGCAAATGAGTCCCATCGAGAAATAACACAGGCCGACATGAACGAAAACCTTTTACACTAGCCCCAAACAACACAAAACACCTCTTGAAGTGAAAGGACGATGGGTCAACATCAAGAACAAAGTGGCTAGTAGGATCCAACTGTTTCATCTTTAAAAAGTATGGTTTAAGCTTATCGTAAGACAATTCTGCTTCACCAAACACAATGTCTTTTGCCTTTTCAACAGCCCTCCAAGCAATTTTATAAGTGATGTCAAATCCATAATCTACCTTTAACAACTTCACAACATCAGAAGGACCTAAAGAAGGTTTAGAACGAATATCATCAACACAATATCACAAAGAACATCTGAGGTAATCTTAGAACAACGTCCAGAATTGAAGGCATGCCCACAAGTATGATTCCGATCAAAAGTACGTATATAAGCAAAGCCATTGGAAGCTTCAATAGATGCATGAATCCTCCACGGACAACCTCTCAAATCTTTGTGTACACATTTGGCAGTAATACACTCACTATCATTTTTCAAATAAACAAAGTCAAAGCCAACAGCTGCAACATACTTACACAACTTGTTTCTGAACTCACTAATTCCACCTTCAAATCCCTGTCCAATACCCTCTATACCCTTAACCCATTTTCACTTTTCAATTCCTTATTTGGATGACGGAAAAAATTAACTGGCAATTCATGACTACTACATATACTTGAGATATTAGATGAGGATGATTCATTGTAATCCAATGTAAGAATTTGTGTCAAATGAATTTCAATACAATCAATAGAACTACGACCTAAAATAATTCCCATATTCGTAAAATCATCCTCATTATGTAATAGGCAAGTAGAATTCCCAGGTAAAGTATACGAAAAACGTATAAATTCCTTCTTCAAACCCTCCCATCTATTGCAAGCAAAATCAACCAATGCATTGAAAGATGAAAGCTTACTAAATCTTTCAACTGCTATAAAATCCCCATATTTCAACAAAACCATTATACAAGGATTCATATTTTGAAGATTGATTAATCTGCAGCATAAAAGAAAAAATAAATCAAAATTAAAATAACTGTCAACATAAGTAATACAAGTGTGAACTAACAGACAACTGTGAACTTAAAATATACAACTAACAGACAACTGTAAACTGACGGACAACTGTCAAAATAGGTCGAATCATGTTATAGTACAACTAACAGACAATTCGAATTGAAATCATATTCACGAATCATCAACGATGATCGTATAAAGCAATTTCGTTCACCAATCATCTAAAATTCAAATCTATATAAAAAAAATCAAAATCCAAAATCAATTGATCAACAATATTGCAAATCACTAAGCAATCGACTTCTAAATTGATCACAATCAAACAATTAAACAAAATTGAACTCACCGAATTGAACGTGTTTTAAAATCGCCTTATCGCTCTCTCTCTCTCTCTCTGTCCGCTGCTCCCGACGTGAAAAGTGACACGTCAAAGCCCTAGGCGAGAGAAAAGAGATATTTATACAAGGGTAGTTTCGTAATTATAAAAAGTCAATAAAATTAGGCGAGGGATCTGGTGGAATATTGATTTCAAAAGTGGATTAGTTGGTTAAATTCGAAATTTCAGTTGCCTAATTGATAAATTGACTTAGGATGAAGGACCCAACGGTAATTTTCCCTTTTATTTTACTTTTATAAAATAATCATAACAACATAAATAAATTAACAAAAAAAAATATGCAATATATAAATAAAAATTAATTTGTGAATTCAAACTGTGTCCTATATTATATTTCAATAAATTAAATTTTCGTATTTGCTTAATATTTAATTTCAATATAAATATAAATGTAAATTTATAATTATTATGATTTTGAATTATTCCTTTTAGGTTTAATGCAAATATTCATATTTATTTATTTGCAAATAATTTTTTTTTCTTGAAAAAAATAATCAAAAGGAGTATTATATATTAAATTCATCAACTAACAATCAATAAGTCATCAGCTATCAGTTATAAATCATCAGCCATCAGCTGCAATAAATGAAGTCAATCAACTATAAGTCGTTAATCAATCAGTAATCAGCTATAAGTTATCAGCCATTAGATGCGACAAACAAACCTTTTTATAAAGGTGGAAACAAATAAACCTAAATCTTTAATATGGTTGAACTGTCAAATATAAAACATTTTCTTTTTGATGATACGAACTTTTAGTACTTAAACATAACGTCTTTTGTATAATGCCAATACTGAAGTGAATATAAAATGGAACCAATTCCACTTGAGTTGTTTTCTTGATGTTGTTCATAATTGTGTAAACTCATAATATTGCAACAAGCATGCATATGGTTCACACATACTTAAATATGAAATTGAAATGCATTTTATCTACACTTCAACATTTTACATGTGAAATGAATGTTGCAGTCTATGTGCTAAATTTTGATGTCCATGGATTAACAGTTAGAATTGATTTGAAATGGATCGATATTTAGACTGTTAATCCACTAAGAGAGAGGTATGATAAAATCTTGAGCGGTAAGTAACTAAGTTATACATATCACTGGCGGAGCTAGGGCCTAGGGATGGGGCACTACTAGAAACAGCTTCATTACCGGCGGAAAGTTACCGACGGACCGAGTCCGTCGGTATTACAGACGGACCAACATCAATTACCGACGAAATTTTAATTTTATTTGCCGATAATTTTTTTTTGAAATTTCATTTAAGTCCGTCGGTAATACTTAAAATGTCCGTCGGTAGTTCCGACGGACTCGGTCCGTCGGTATTACCGTTGGAGTAATCCGTCGGTAAGAAGCCCTATATATTAAACCCTACCCCCCTTTCCAGCCCCTTACGCTTCAAATCAAAATCGTCCATCTCTCTCTCAACACGCCATTCCGCCATTGCCGTTTCCAACCAGTGTCTTTCTCTCGCCGTCACCGTTCCGCCATCGCCGTCACCGTTCCGCCATCGCCGTCACCTGGGTTAGTTATCTCTCTCTCTCAATTGCTCGCTCGCTCTCTCTCTCTCTTTCTCTGTTCCTGAAGCTCCACCCCTGCTGGCCCTTCCTCCAAGCTCATGTTGCCCCACCTGCCCCACCCACCATTCATACATATGTAGCTATATTTCAACATTCGTTTATCTACATTTTGAAGTGGTTGAATTGCTTTAGAAAAGTGGTACATTGTGACTTTGAACATATGGAGTATTGTTGTTCTTTCTGCCTTTTAGTTGTGCTTGCCACTAGGAGGGCTCTAAGGGTCCAGACCTGCCATGTGTGTGTTTGTTGCTTACTAATGAGATGGTATTCAGGAGAATCCTTAGCTTTCATCATAGCCATGAGTTGATTAACTTGATTTTGCAATTGTTCAAAATCAAAATGAGGGACTGAGCTCAGGGTGCATGACTTGCATAGCCTTTGGACTACCATAAGAAGAAGAATGCCCTGCATGGCTGGTGGATCTTGTCTCTTGAGGTTTAGGATATTTCCCTCTATTCATGGGGTGGGCCGGATGATTTGTAGGAAAGCCATTAAGTCTGTAACAATCAGCTCTTACATGCCATTCCTTATTGTAGTAATTGTAAATGGTTCCTTTCTTGAATGACTTATGAGGAGCAACATTTGAAGAGTTGTGATTATGAAAAGTTGTAGCAGCAACATTGCCAGGAAACTGATTAGGAAAGGGACTGAATGAAGTATAGGACTGAACATTGGCAACCATGGTTAAGTTGCCTGGTATATATCCTTGTCTTAGTCTCTCCTCTTGTCTCACCATATTGTATGCTTCACCCACACTAGGAAGAGGTTTCATTCTCAAAAATTTGACCCCTAACATTAACAAAACTATCATGTAAATCCATTAGAAACTGCATAAGCTGTTTCCTCTGCTCTCTTTCAGCTTGAGCCTTGATAGAAAATGACAATATTGGTAATTTTTCTTTCCCAGAGTCATTCATTAGATTTGGTAAGCTTAAATGAATATTTAGTTGATGATTGTTTATGTTTGCTAGTGATAATTTAGTCTTAGTGGTGCTTGGGGTTTAGGTTTGTTCTGTGAACCTACTATAAAAATCATATTGTTGCACTGTCATTTTAGTACTTGGAAGACTTCATCATTGTTTAATGTATATTCAATTTCTTTATTTCTGTCAAGCAGGAGTGAATACAATTCTTTTTGGGTCATCTGTCGCTTCTTTGTCGAGATTTGGTACATATCTTTCCTACTTATTGTTGATATATGTTCACGTATCTTCTCATTTTTTTTCTCCTACTTATTTGTACATATCTTTCCTTAGTTGATATATGTAAATTAGGTAGCTAGAAAAGATTTGGTAGGAGACTTATTGTAATCCCATAGATTTAGGGTTTGAATTGATCTACGAGTTTAGGGTTTGTGTACAAGTATTTCCGTTGAGAGTCCACAAGGGAAAAACATCAGAAAAAGTCTATTGCATCAACCAAATTTTAGTAACGCTACTAGGCCACATTCTCAACCTCAGGTTTACAATATCAACAAGAATGATTTTCGTAATATTGTTGTAAGACACTGATCAATTAAAAGGTTAAAGGTCTCGAGAAATAAAAAATTAAAATAAATTTATGATTTGAATGTTAACTATTTAAAAAAGCAGATGTGTATAAATGTTAATTCATCATTGTAAAATTATATAATTTACAACAAAAAATTAAATATTAATATTTAAAATTATTCAAAATAATAATTTAAAAAATATGATAGATGTGTGTGTTAATTCATTATTGTAAAATTATGCTATGCATTTTACGGTAATGAATAAAAATTAATGTTACGACGTAACGTTGTGACGGTTGAAACAAAAAAGCTTAGAAACCCGTTTAAGAATCTTTAACTTATCATGTTGAGGTCAACATGTAGTCATCGATTCTTAAATTGTCCGTCTGGACAGTCTTGAAATGCACAATTATATGATTTTGTAAATATCATCTTTATCTATTAAAATTGCTTGAATAGTCGATAGTTGAGATATTTCGGTTGCATTCCTATTGTTCTCTGAGTGTATACTAGACATGGTTGATTACATAATGTCGATTCTAATCGATAGTGTTTGATTGACCTAGTCTACATCGTGCACTTGGAGACCATGGGGTTATGCTGTCGAAATTTCTTGATTTTCGATTATAAAGCAAGTAGACAAAGTGATATTTGCAATTCATATAATCGTGCATTTCGGGATGGGATAGAAGCCAACCCAAATTCTAAACCTAATGGACATGAATTGTCCTTTCATCCCAGGGAATGATATACTTTACAATAAAGAATTAAATATTAATATTTAAAATTATTCAAAATATTAATAATTTAAAAAAATGTGTTAGATGTGTGTGTTAATTCATTATTGTAAAATTATGCTATGCATTTTACGGTAATGAATAAAAATTAATGTTACGACGTAACGTTGTGACGGTTGAAACACAAAAGCTTAGAAACCCGTTTAAGAATCTTTAACTTATCATGTTGAGGTCAACATGTAGTCATCGATTCTTAAATTGTCCGTCTGGACAGTCTTGAAATGCACGATTATATGATTTTGTAAATATCATCTTTGTCTATTAAAATTGCTTGAATAGTCGATAGTTGAGATATTTCGGTTGTATTCCTATTGTTCTCTGAGTGTATACTAGACATGGTTGATTACATAATGTCGATTCTAATCGATAGTGTTTGACCTAGTCTACGTTGTGCACTTGGAGACCATGGGGTTATGCTGCCAAAATTTCTTGATTTTCGATTATAAAGCAAGTAGACAAAGTGATATTTGTAATTCATATAATCGTGCATTTCGGGATGGGATAGAAGCCAACCCAAATTCTAAACCTAATGGACATGAATTGTCCTTTCATCCCATGGAATGATTTACTTTACAACAAAGAATTAAATATTAATATTTAAAATTATTCAAAATATTAATAATTTAAAAATGTGCTAGATGTGTGTGTTAATTCATTATTGTAAAATTATACTATGCATTTTACGGTAATGAATAAAAATTAATGTTACGACGTAATGTTGTGACGGTTGAAACAGAAAGCTTAGAAACCCGTTTAAGAATCTTTAACTTATCATGTTGAGGTCAACATGTAGTCATCGATTATTAAATTGTCCGTCTGGATAGTCTTGAAATGCACGATTATATGATTTTGTAAATATCATCTTTGTCTATTAAAATTGCTGGAATAGTCGATAGTTGAGATATTTCGGTTATTGTTCTCTGAGTGTATACTAGACATGGTTGATTACATAATGTCGATTCTAATCGATAGTGTTTGATTGACCTAGTCTACATCGTGCACTTGGAGACCATGGGGTTATGCTGCCAAAATTTCTTGATTTTCGATTATAAAGCAAGTAGACAAAGTGATATTTGCAATTCATATAATCGTGCATTTCGGGATGGGTTAGAAGGCAACCTAAATTCTAAACCTAATGGACATGAATTGTCCTTTCATCCCAGGGAATGATATACTTTACAACAAAGAATTAAATATTAATATTTAAAATTATTCAAAATATTCAAAATATTAATAATTTAAAAAATGTGTTAGATGTGTGTGTTAATTCATTATTGTAAAATTATGCTATGCATTTTACGGTAATGAATAAAAATTAATGTTACGGCGTAACGTTGTGACGGTTGAAACACAAAAGCTTAGAAACCCGTTTAAGAATCTTCAACTTATCATGTTGAGGTCAACATGTAGTCATCGATTCTTAAATTGTCCGTCTGGACAGTCTTGAAATGCACGATTATATGATTTTGTAAATATCATCTTTGTCTATTAAAATTGCTGGAATAGTCGATAGTTGAGATATTTCGGTTGCATTCCTATTGTTCTCTGAGTGTATACTAGACATGGTACATAATGTCGATTCTAATCGATAGTGTTTGATTGACCTAGTCTACGTCGTGCACTTGGAGACCATGGGGTTATGCTGCCGAAATTTCTTGATTTTCGATTATAAAGCAAGTAGACAAGTGATATTTGCAATTCATATAATCGTGCATTTCGGGATGGGATAAAAGCCAACCCTAATTCTAAATCTAATGGACATGAATTGTCCTTTCATCTTAGGAAATGATATACTATACAACAAAGAATTAAATATTAATATTTAAAATTATTCAAAATATTAATAATTTAAAAAATGTGATAGATGTGTGGGATAGATGCCAACCCCAATTCTAAACCTAAATGAAGTGTCTTGTTGCTTTTAAGCTTGTAATTCAAATTTAGGAAATTGTAATGCGTTAATTACATCTAAACTGTTAATACATTATGAAATGCAGGTGTTAATTATGTCTGGAGAAGATCGTAGTTGGATGGATAATCGTAGTAATCCCGGTAGAAGGGGTGTCAGACCTCAATTCTTAGAAGGGTTAGAACATTTCGTGGAGTTTGCTAGAGTGTATCCCCAGTGCATGCGTGATGATAAGTTTAGGTGTCCTTGTAAAAAGTGTAAGAATAAAAAAATTTTGAGTGTTGGATGGGTAAAGAATCATCTTTTGGAGGCAGGGTTTGTTGATGGTTACAAGGTATGGGTAGCGCACTGGGAGCGTTATGTGGTTGAAACAAGTTCGCAATCGTCCTACTATATTACGTGGTCCGCCAAGGGAACCTGAACATTTGATTGATGAAGAGGAGTCGTCTGTGGGTTTGGATGATATGGTTCGAAATGCGGCCGGCCCAGAGTTTGATTGGAACCCTAATCCAACAGAGGCACCAAATCCTGTTGCAAAGAAGTTTATGGATTTAATGGACTCTGCAAATGAGAAAATTCATCCTGGTGCAAAGGATACAGTGTTAGAGCAAGTGACTGAGCTTCTAACTATCAAGGCTGATACAAATATGAGCCAGCATACTTACGATCGTATCATGTCATGGGGACAATGGATGCTACCCGAAGAAAATAATATGGTTCACAAATTTTATGAGACAAAAAAGTTGGTGGGGCATATCGATCTTGGGTATGTTAAAATTGATGCTTGCAAGAATCAGTGCATGCTTTTTTATTAGGAAAATGAGGGTCTCAATTCATGTTCAATATGTGGACTTAGTAGGTATAAGCCACCACGCCGTGGTAGTGCCAAGCACAAGAAAAGCGTGCCTCGAGCGCAGTTGCGTTATATGCCGCTAATTCTCAGGTTGCAACGAATTTACGTATTGAAATAAAGCTCAGAAGCCATGTGTTGGCACAAAGAGTGTCCTCGTGAAGAGGGTGTGATGACTCATCCTTCTGACGGTGAAGCATGAAAACATTTTGATGCTACTTACCCTGATTTTGCTGCGGATCCTAGAAATATAAGGTTGGGAATATGTGCGGATGGTTTTTCTCCATTTGGACCAGGGGAAAAATCTTATTCATGTAGGGAGACTAGTGAACAATCCGGGCGGATTATTTTGGACGCAAATATTGATGAGGAAAGAAAAATGGAAATTTCTATCTCTCCTAGTGGCCAGTAAGTATTATTTAATTGTAAATGTCATATATTTAAATGTCAACTCATTATTTATATTATTTCTATGCTACATTTAAAAGCTATTAATTGATTCTATTGTCTTTTTATTTGTATATATATTGATATATTATTTTTTAATTAATATCTTAATAGGTTTGTACATGGTGGTTGTTGAGATCCTGCTCGATGGTTTGGGAATATATTCAGTGGGTATACTTTTTGAGGAATTTTATCCCACACCAAAATCAATATCAAAAGATGTGTACGATATCTGGTATAGCCAGTTTCTGGAAAAATACTCAATTCTCTTTCCTTTGTAAATTTTGTAGACCAGTCCCCTGTTCATCTTTATGTTCTAATTTACGCTTAATAATTAATTAATTAGCAACAACTATTTTAGTTCCTGTTTATTTAACTACTTTTACTATTTTTGTAGCACATATATTCATGCCCCGGGTGCTCAGATATTCAAATAAAGAAGGCTTTCAAGAAATTAGTTGATAAGCGATACGCTGGTAAAGTCTATGACATGAAAAAAAAGTGGCAAAATGATGGTTTGCCTCCAGCTAATTTCTCGACAAGTGCATGGGAGCAGTGGGAATCCTATTGGAGAAGTGAAAAATTTAAAATAAATTCAGAAATAGCAAAGAATAATAGGAACTCACAAGAGGGGCAGGGGAGTGTGCACACAGGAGGATCGATTAACTTCAGCGAGACTTGGTCCCGAATGGTAAACTTACTTAATTTACTATATGTTTGTAAATTAAGCAATACTCTATTTGATTCATATATTGTTATTATTTGATGAAATATTCAAGTTATAATTTTTTTATATGTTAAGCGAAAGAAACACGGAGATGAGGTTGATGCAGCTGCTGTGTTTATGGCTACGCATACTGCGGAGGCTACTGATGGCTCAAGGCGACAATGGGTTAACTCTTATTATCAGAGTCTTTATGTAAGTGTTAATAGTTTTTTCTATTAGTAAATTATAAATTATTTAGTTAAAGAAATATTATTTTCTATCATAGTGGATAACGCTTTTTTTCAGGAAGAGTATGATAGGCGTGCTCGTGACGAGGCTATTGAAGAAAGAAGTATGGAGCCTGAGAGTACCGAGCGGCCCGCCTTTCGTGAAAAGCTTTGGACGACCATTGTCCTCCGAGACAAGCAACCAAAGGGAGATCGCTTGCCTGGATTCGGAGGACATGGTGCTGGGTATTTTAACATGCCATTTCGCAGCCCTACTACGCAGTACTTTTCTTCTTCTTCCTCCAGCTGTCAGCATGTGGATCAAGAGACGTTCGATGCTCGGGTTCAGAGAGACGTCCAAAGGCAAGTGGAGCAAGTGCAGAGCCAGATGGAGAGCAAGTTGGAGGAATGCCTGCGGGAAGAGCGAGAAATTGGCTAAAGACAACTTCAGGAAGAGCGAGCACTTGTGCAAAGCCAGATTGAGCAGCGCATGCGAGAATACTTGGCCACCATGAATTTTCAACCATAGCAACCTAGCGGTAATACCTCTGCCTCATCAGTCGGTCAATACCTTGATCTGGATGGTGGTCGTGGCACTAGTAGGCGAAGTGGTGGTAGCAGTCGTGGTCTTGGTCGTTAAACTTAAATTTTAACTTGTATTTTATTTGACATGTAATAACACTTAAGTAGTTTTAAAACCCTCCCATTTCCCCTTCCCAACCAGTTTCACTTGATTTTGATGGTGAATGTCTACTTGTATTTTATTTGATGTTCAAGCGAAATAGGTTGTTTTGGTGTTTTGTTTGAAATTGTTGGGATTTGTTTAAAACATGTTGTTTGAACAGGTTACAGCCTTTTATAAGTGGTTTACAAATAAAAACAGTATTTTATTTTTAAATTCTGGACAGATTACCGACGAAAATTTCCGTCGGTAAATCAAAACAAAAAACAATAAAAATCATTGTCGACGGACAATTTCGACGGTGATCTTTGGAATTACCGACGGACCCCAATCCGTTGGTAACTCTATTGTGACTTCCGACGGACAATCCGCTGGTAAATATTGGAAATACCGACAGACAGATCCAACGGTAATTAGCCGGCGATAGCTCCGGCAACGGCCGGCATGCTTCCTTGCCGACGAACAGTTTTCGGCGGATTTATTGGGTTTACCGACGGACGAACCGTCGGAAAAGGTCCGCCGGTATTACCAACCAGTTTTTACCGACGAGATCCGATGGATTTTGTCCATTGGTAAAGACCCATTACCGACGGAAATTGAGATTTACCGACAGATATGTCCGTCGATAAAGGACCAGTTTCTAGTAGTGGGGGCAATTGCCCCCTTCATTTTTTTAATTTTCCTCTATACTAGTGTAATTGTTTTACAAATTTAGGAAATTTAGTGCAATTTCTTAAAAGTTGCCACCATTAAAAAAAAGAAAATCCTGACTCCGCTATCAATATACTTCCTCCGACCCATACCTACGTGCACACTTTCCATTTTGGGCGTCCCAAACCTACGTGCACATTTTCTAAAATGGAAAGGAATCTTTACTATTCCCTCCACTCATTCTCTCTCCTACATTATTTTAATACTCACAACACAATTATAATTTACTATTCTCTCCACTCATTCTCTCTCATATTTTATTTTCACACTCACAACACTTTCAATATAATACTCTCTTCTTAATTTACGTGAAAATTCAAACTAGGCACCAAGGTCCGGGACGGAGGGAGTATATCACAGACTACTCTTCTGATTAAACAATTTCGCATGTAGACAATGTGAAAAAAAAATGAACATGAGTAGACATAATCACTTTATAATCATGAGAAAAAGCTTTGAAATTAAGCTTTTTTTTTAGGCTAGTGAACAAATGAGTAGATATTTTATAATTATGATAAAAAGCTATAAAATTCTCTTTCATTGCAAATCATAATAGATAATCACTTCAACTTTTGTTAGTTAATGACATTTCAAGCCTTAAACCTGAATGGACATAAAGAGTGTGTGTGTGTCTCTGTGTGTGTGCAGGCCAGGCCAAATTACAGGCTCCTAAGGAGAAGGCCTTCAAAAGTAATTCCAGGCCCAAAAGCAAGCCCAAGGCCCCATTCTTCTCCATTCTCTCTCTTCAAATCCTCCCTCATATTTTCAATCACATAAAATATAGTATTGCTACTAACATTCCCAAAATCCATTAATGCCTTCCTACTACACTCCAATTTATCACTCCTTAACCCTAATTTTGTCTCCAACCGGTTCAATATAGCCGGTCCACCCGGGTGAACCGCCCAAAACACATCATTGAACCCCTCCAAACTTGCCTTGTTCATCAACTTCTTGCAAAACTCCTCAATGTTGTCCTCTATCTTTTGTGGAAGATCCCTCCCTAGTTTGAAGTAAATCCCTTCTTCCGATAGCTTCCCGTCAATCACGTTTTGCGTGCCAGGCAAGAACTGCTGAACCGCGTAGTTAAGTTCCATGAAGGGAGACTCATTTGAGAGTGGGTCCGCTCCGATAATTGCGGCTGCAGCTCCGTCACCGAACAATGCGGCCCCAACAAGATCGTAGGGTCGGGCTTTATTTGGTGGGCGGAACCCTAAAATAGTGGTCTCAGACGTCGTGAGTAGGACACGACTTCCGGGGTTGTTTTCAGCTATGTCTTTGGCAACCCTAAGGCCCGTGACACCACCATAGCACCCCAAAAAGTAGAGCATTACACGATTGACATCGTTTTTCAGCTGGAGCTCACTAGCTAGGTAAAGGTCACCGCCGGGTAATCTTATCTCGCTCGAGGAAACATAGACTATGTGAGTGATGTCTTGAGCTGGCCTTCCCCATTCTGTGATGCAAGCTAGGCTAGCTTCTTTGGCCATTTCGACTACGGCTTGGTTCGCTATTTCAAGCCTTTGCTTGATTGTTGGTGTGCCTTCCGTCGCTAGTTCCGGGTATTCATCAAGGATCGCCTTGGACATCACTGTATATCTCGTTCTTACTGTTGTTGTTTTACCTATCAAAATGAATCCACACAAGAAAATACCTTTTTCAAGAATCATGCAAAATGAAAGAAAATGAGTTTTTTTTCATGCATTTTCATATTAATCTCTAGCATAAAATTATCATTTTCTTGATCAATTACCCAAGATAACGCGTTTAGAGAAATCAAATTATATGAACTTACACAAGCGCTCCAATTTCTCCTTCATGTCACCATCATCGCAATTAGTATCACGAAAATAGCCTTCAACCAAGCACTCTTGTGGCACGAGTTGGCTTGGGAAGGCCTTGCCCATTGCAAGAATCGTGGCCTTTCCTTGCGTAGGAGCACGCCTAGCTCTTGAATAAGGAGTCTGCTTAGAAAACACACCATTGCCATTGATTTGAGACATAACTTTAGCTACAAATGATCAAAAGTTAGAGAGATAGATTAACTTGACGGAATGAAGATATTAAGGTTGGTTGTGTATAAATAGTGAGATTTAGGGCTGTTCTTGGAGAAAAGTTGGTGTTAAGGAAACTTGGCATGAATGGTGACAATGGATTCTTTAATGTGTTTTGGTTTTCTTTTGGGTTGTTGGGGTTGAAAGTGTGATGAATTTAAATTTCATTTACCAACAATTGCTCCCTCGATCCAAAATAACTGTTACTTTTTGACAAATAATAATTATCTTTTTTAAAAAAAAAACCTATGAAAAGTGCAAAAGCGACAATTATTTTGAATCGGAGGAAGTAACAATTTTTCAATCCTTAATATTAACCCAAAATTACCACACTTTATTTTGTATCATATTTGACTAGATATATACATATGCAACAGAGAATACATGCATAGTACATCCTTAATTAACTCGAAACTACCACACTTTATTTTGGGTCATGGTCGTCACTTGAAAAGATATATACATACGCAACACATAATATTCACGCGATTACACGCAGTGGGAGCTGTTGCAGCATCACATTAACAATTTTTTTAGATTAATTTTTTTTTACGACACTTTAATATAAATACCGTATATAAGGTTGGTTAAACGCCACAATAAGCCCTGGCAGTATTTTCTGTCTTTAGGCCCTCTTCAGTGAAATAAGAGAGTTGTAAAGCATAACCGTCAAACGAAGTGAATTGCCGAGGGTGATCATCATCAATTAGCTCTTGGGGTATGTCCGTTTCGCCATGGATGGTCGAGAATAGCACCGTTGAATATCTTGTTTCTTTCGCTCCGATCATTCTAACTCTGTGCATAACTGAATGTACTCTCCCATTGCTCCATGCCTGAATCAACAACAGCATGATTCAAATTTAAGATGCATATATATATATATATATATATATATATATATATATATATATATATATATATATATATATATATATGTCTGCTGGATTGCCTGTTGATCATATATTTTCATTTCAATACTATAGATCTAGATGTTTGCACCGTGCATTCCTTTTCATTTCAATACTATAGATCTAGATGTTTGCACCGTGCATTACAATGAGGCCACGTGATTTTTAAATATTTTTTTTTTAAATTAATTTTTTTAAGGGCAAAATGTGAAACGGATAAATGTATGAGGGCAAAATGGGAATTTTGCCGCTTGGAACTGTTCAAAGAACTGTAGCAAAACCCTCCCTCATTTATACTATATATATATATATATATATATATATATATATATATATATATATATATATATATATATATATATATATATATATATATATATATATACTCCCTCCGTCGGGGCGGAGCCAGGGGGCATGGGGGCACTCGCCCCCGACGGAAATGCAGTGGAAAATTTTTTTTTTGCCCCCCCCCCCTTATATTTTTTTTATATATTTATATATATAATTAACTTCAAGATTAACACCAGTGAGTGGTGTGGTTCAGTGGTAGAAGGGGTGAAGTTAAAGCCTTTGGTGTTTCCTTTCAAATCCATGTTCGAACCCTGCTACCTACATTTTCAATTCATTTTATTTGTCCTCCATCTTTGCTATTCTCTCTTTCTCTCCATCCATTTCTTTTTCTTAACAGTTTTGTTTTTCTCTTTCTCCTAATTTCCTCACATTTTTTCAATCTTAATTAATTAGTTAGGCTTTTCCCATTTCTTAATTTTTTACATTTTTAACTAAAATACATTGTATTTTATTATATTTCATGGATGCAGACCCATTTATATTACTTGTCAGGCAAGGAAAATTTACTTTCTAATGGATCGAACATGCATTTTACTTGTCAGACCAAAATACATTAAAATTTGTAATAAAGTGTGCCCAGAACCATTAAATCTTGCCTTCCCCTAGGCAATTCTGGCTCATTACATATAGTCAGTATGTCCTTTTGGACTTATTTCTGTTGTGGAATTAAGAATGGCTGATATTGAACAAATAAAATGTTGTGGTGTAAAAGTAAAATGGGAAGGGAGCCAGTGGAGGAAATTTAGACTCAAATTCATAGAATGGTGTTATTGAGTATTAAAATAATGTATGAAGAGAATGAGTGGAGTAGGGTGAATATTTTGTGTATAAAGTTTAGCCAACCTTTTTTTGTGAGGTGGCCTATTGCGATTTGTAATAGGACCGAAAAGAAAGTGTGCGGTTTGTAGCGGGGCGAGGGAGTATATCAGTAATATATTGACTGGCATGCACATGTTTTCTTTTTCCCTCACATGGCGGACCCGTCAACTGGCCTTTTCTAAAATGGGTGCACAAACTTCAGAATGTAATTGCAGAAAAAATTTAAAGGGTAACTTCGTTTTTACTTTCAATGGTGTTTCACTTAGTACTTTTTTTCTTTAAGAAACACCATTGTAATTTGGAAAATATACCATTTTAGCCCCAAATCCGTCTCTAAATCTAAATTCGTGACTAATCCGCGCCTCTATCAACGATTTTGGGGGTTAAAATGACACATTTTTCAAATTACAATGATATTTTTGAAAAAAAATGAAGAAAGTATAATGATAAGATTGAAACACCCTTAAAAATACAATGGATGAAAAAAAATTTGGCAAAAATAAATAACCTAATGGTACTTGAACATAAGACCTCAAGCTTCAAAAGCTAGATTACTTAGTTAAAGGGTGCACTTTATATCAATATAGTTAAAAAGTCCATTTTCTATTAAATGTGAGAAACTAATTGGGTGCACGTGCACCCATGAGGGTTAACCTTATATATATATATATATATATATATATATATATATATATATATATATATATATATATCCTCCCTCCGTCCCTACCTAGGTGCCTATTTGACTTTGGCCTAGTTTGAAAAACAACTACGAAATTGATATATTATAATTAAATTTTAAAACTTTTAATTGTTAGTGTTGTTAGTAATAAATCAATAACAACTTTTAAAATTTCATCAAAATGTTCTAATTTCTCGTAGTTATTGTTTAAACCAGGCTACAAAGTCAAACTAGCAGCATGGGACAGAGGAGATATATATATATGTCCATCTTTGATTTTACTCCCCATTATATATATCCTTGCTTTGTGGAATGAGGGACATTTTTGTCCAAAAATGTTGGGCTACTTGTTATTAGGATACTCAAAACCCATATATATATACTCCCTCCGTCCAAGTAAGTATTTCACAGTTACTGTTCACGCGTGGATTAAGGAGAAAGTATTATATTGAAAGTGTTGTGAGTGTGAAATTAAAATAGGAGAGAGAATGAGTGGAGGGAATAGTAAATTATAATGGTGTTGTGAGTATTAAAATAATGTAGGAGAGAGAATGAGTGGAGGGAATAGTAAAGATTCCTTTTCATTTTGGGAAAGAAACAAAGTGTGAAGTATGTAATCGACAAATAGAAAGTGCTACAAGATGTGAACTTGGACGGAGGGAGTATATATATATATATATATATATATATATATATATATATATAGAGAGAGAGAGAGAGAGATATGGTATACCAAAAATCCTTCGCCTGCCAAGACGATACAAGATGAAGGAGGAAGCTCCATAGCAACCCAGTGATCACCATTCTTTGTTTGAACCTCCACCCCATCCACTTCATTTTGATGAATTACAGTCAAGATTCCCTTATCTGTATGCGCCCGCGCCCCCACGTTAGTCTCTCCTTCATCGGGAACTATATATTTAACGCACCGAAGTGAATAATTAGCCATTGCAGCGTGAGAGTCAAGGTACTTTTCTACACCATAGCTCTCAAATATCATTTTCGTAGTCATTTGATGCACCTTCAATCCGGACTTTATGAAAGAATTCACAGTTTCACTAGTCAAGAAAAAGAAAAAATCACCAATCATGTTAAACCCTGGGCACAAGGTCAACTGTCAACTTGACACTTTCAGCATATTCTTTACGAAGTTTGACAAGTCAACTGCAACCTTATAACACATAATATGACAAATGGCGTAAAATTAATACTCCCTCTGTTCGGGAAGGTTTGTCCCGTTTTAACTTTTATAGACAACTCAATTGACTTTGACCATAATTTAACGAAAATCTAAATATCTCTATGTAATTCTAAAAATTGTTATTGATAGTATTTCAAACTGTGAAATAATAACAATATTTTGAATTGCTCTCGAAATATCTAGATTTTCATAAAATTACAGTCAAAATTCAATTAAATTGACCACACAAAAGTCAAAGTGACACGATCTTTTTGGGACGTAGGGAGTAATAAGGAATTGTGGACATACCAAAATTGGTGATTTCCGGAGGGCCACAAGCGATTTGTAAAGCTTTGAACACTTTGATCATCTGTAACATCCGTGATCCCTATGGCTTCCATGAGAGGAAACCCCGGAAATGGTCCCCTATAAGAAAAGTGAGGAATAAGAGTATTACAAACATTTTTAGATTTGATCTCTGTAGGAAGATCAAACATTTGCTTTAGTTCTTGAAAAGTTGCATCTTTTAGCTCCGACGAAACCTCATTATTTATCGCAATGAAACATCCATATTCTTCCAGCGCATTTCGTACTTCCTCAGCTGTCTTGAGCCACAAACTCGAGCCTGGGCTCAAGTTTTCCAAGGTGAAATCGATAACAGGAAGGCTAGGCAGTGTTTCAGAGCCCATAATTTGGTGTATTATACTTGTTCCCTTGGAAAGTAGCACAGCCAGGGTTGTAGTTTATTTATAGATGGATGGATGCAAGCAATGCAACATGGGAATGACTAATTAAGAATGAACGGTATAAACCGAGATATGAACATGGATCGTGACGGAGGAAAACCCAGTAGATTGAGCTTAAAATATAATTTATACAAATCTCAATTACGACAAATGGAGTGGGTTTTTCCTACCTTTGCTCGTCATGTCTCCTCGCCATTTCTCACTATGTCGACCTAGAAATAGCAGAACGAATAATGACTAATTCATAGAATACTGACAACTCGTCAACTTAGGATTTGGGTCGTCTTTACAGAACGAGCCCATCCAAGTATGACAACTCGTCAACTTAGGATTTGGGTCGTCTTTACAGAACGAGCCCATCCAAGTATGACAACTCGTCAACTTAGGATTTGGGTCGTCTTTACAGAACGAGCCCATCCAAGTATGACAACTCGTCAACTTAGGATTTGGGTCGTCTTTACAGAATGAGCCCATCCAAGTATGACATGGCACCTTGCTCGTCACTCGTCTACTTAGGATTTGGGTCGTCCACAGAACGAGCCCATCCAAGTATGACAACACGTGACCGACAAAGGTCGTCACTCGTCTACTTAGGATTTGGGTCGTCCACGAAGCGAGCCCATCAGTATGACAACCGTGACCGACAAAGGTGCGTCACTGCCTACTTAGGATTTGGGTCGTCCAAAGAGCAGGCCCATCCAAGTATGACAACCGTGACCGACAAAGGTCGTCACTGCCTACTTAGATTTGGGTCGCCCACGAGCCCAATGAGCGACCGACAAAGGTCCTATCCAAAGAACGAGCCCATCCAAGTATGACAACCGTGAAGGTCGCCACTCGTCAACTTAGGATTTGGGTCGTCCAAAGAACGAGCCCATCCAAGTATGACAACCGTGACCGACGAAGGTCGTCACTCGTCAACTTAGGATTTGGGTCGTCTACAGGACGAGCCCATCCAAGTATGACATAACAGGACCAGCTCAAGCTCGTCGCAACTGAGCGGAATAATCTGTGATGGGCCGAGCCCAACGTTTACTACGAGCCTGGGGCCCAATAGGCCCATCAAGGGACCAACCACCAAAGAATCAGATCAAGGCCTTGGGCCATAGCCCGTCCAACACTGGTTGCGCTCGTCCGCCACTGAGCGACTGTGCCCATCCAAACGACGAGCCATCAGACCATTAATGGAAGCGGCTAACTTCTAGCCCGTTGACACACCACCGGGCACTCGTCCTTTGGCCCATCGTACGAGCCTTCCTTCGACCCAATTGGCGCTCTTCCCAAGAGTAAGCGTCGTCATTGAACGGCTAACTCTCTCTCGAAAGTCATACCTCAAGGAGACGACCCAACCGGACGCATGTACGGCTCCGTCGTCTCTTCTATTAAGCTTCCTCAACAAGCTTGATTAATTAGCTAATTTGGGATAATGACGGACCTGCTACGGTGCCTTGTTATATGTGCAATCACGCATTCGCAATAACTACAAAAGGTACGAGGTTGACTTTCCCTTATAAGGCAAGCCGCTTATCAATGTCGAAGGCTGCGGTGTCCTTACATAGACGGACCAATCCCGGCATGACACGCGTACATCTGTCAAGGCGTAGAGCCGATCTAACGGTTGGAGACCATCCAATCCAACGGTTCTGGTGAAAACCCTAATACCACCTTTCTAACTATAAATAAGAGAGTAATAACATGGAAAAAGGTAATGCCTTACTGCATATTTCCATACCCACACACTCCACAATATTTGCACCATATTTCCAGTCCATAATCTTACTCTCACGCCGGAGGGGATTGCCGGAAGACCCCCGGCGCAGTTTCACCCTTTATTTCTTGTGCTGTGCAGATCCGGAGCTAGCTCAATCATTTGCTGGACACAAGAACTGAGCTTTGCACGCTTTCCTGCGCGATCAGATTGGTTCCATTGCCGGGAATTGAGCTTTGCACGCTCTCCTCAGTTGTGCACTGAGGAGAGGGAAGAGATAATCTCCCTACTCAAACAAAACCTCGACGTTTTCGCTTGGAGAGTAGAAGATATGAAAGGCATTAGAGAAGACGTGGCAGTTCACAGGCTTGGGGTGAATCCTACTATGAAATTCAAGGAGCAAAGGTGTCGTGTTTTTTCAACTGAAAAGGAGATTGCCATAAAGCAAGAGATTGAGAAATTACTAAGTGCTGGAATCATCGTGAACGCTGGGTTCACAACCTGGTTAGCCAATGTGGTTCTTGTGAAGAAACCTAATGGGAAGTGGAGATTGTGTGTTGACTTTGCGATCACGAACATGGCGTGTCCCAAGGGACAGTTATCCTTGCCAAGAATCGACAAGCTCGTCGATTACGTAGCCGGCCATACTACTCTGAGCTTTCTTGATGCCTACTCGGCTATCACCAAATCAAGATGGTGAGGAGGACATTCAAACTGACTTTTCGGGCGGGGGGAACTTACGTTTATACGAAGATGCCTTTTGGGCTTAAAAACGCCGGTGCCACTTACCAAAGGATGATAAATAAGGTGTTCAAGGACCAGATCGGCGACAATCTGGAGGCGTACGTCGATGATATGGTCGTCAAATCAAAAAAGAGGAAGCACGTCGACGACCTAGAACAAACATTCACCAACCTACGAGCCAATGACATGGTCCTCAATCCGGCTAAATGCGTTTTCGGAGTTGCTGCAGGGAAGTTCCTAGGGTTTATGCTCTCTCAGCGGGGGATCGAAGCCAATCTGAGAAAATCAAAGCTTTGATGGATATGGCCGAACCTACGAGCATCAAGGAGGTTCAGCGCCTAAATGGACGAGTAGCGGCCTTGGGTCGTTTTATTGCCAAGTCCGCTGAGAGATCACTCCCGTTTTTTAAAGCTCTCCGAGGTGCAAAGGATTTCAAATGGACGGACGAATGTTCCCAGTCGTTCAAACAGTTGAAAGAATATCTTGGCTCCCCACCACTCCTCCAAAGCCCCGTAGCAGGGGAAGACCTTTACGTTTATCTCTCGGCGAGTGACAAGGCCGTCGCCGCCGTATTGGTCAGGGAGGATGGAGGAACACAGAGGCCGGTTTATTACGTCAGCAAAGCTTTGTCAGATGTTGAAACCCGTTACTTTAACGCGGAAAAGATCGCTTACGCTCTCGTCATTACAGCACGAAAGCTACGAGCATACTTCTCCGCTCATCCCATCGTCGTATATACAAATGCCCCACTGCGCAAAATCTTGCACCGTCCTGAAAGCTCTGGTCGTCTTCTCAACTGGAGTATTGAGCTGACTGAGTTCGATATAGAGTATAGGACGAGGAAGACCCTGCAAGCTCAATCATTGGCAGACTTCCTGGTTGAAACGTCATTCACCATCGACGACGATCAAAGGAAGCCACGGCCAGCGAACAAGGGGAAGGAGGTCGCTGAACAAGCGGAGTTAGTTTTGCCCGTAGGATGTTGGAAAATCTTTTCGGACGTCAGCCACCAAGAATCTGAGCGGAGCA
Source organism: Adenophora triphylla var. japonica (assembly GCA_022495995.1). Taxonomy (NCBI): domain Eukaryota; kingdom Viridiplantae; phylum Streptophyta; class Magnoliopsida; order Asterales; family Campanulaceae; genus Adenophora; species Adenophora triphylla. The sequence goes on along the minus strand of JAFEMH010001622.1, from coordinate 94,968 downwards.
GGGATCGTTCTTGTTGAGCCAGAAAGCGGGACAGTTTTTGAAGAAGTTTTGAGGTTCAAGTTTCAAGCATCAAACAACCAGGCCGAGTACGAGGCACTCGTAGCAGCCATTGAATATGCAAAGTGTTTTGGAGCTACAAAAATTGCAGCTTATTGTGATTCTCAGTTGATCGTGAACCAAGTGAGAGGAGATTATCAAGTCGTCGATTCCACCCTGCAGAAGTACCACCTGTTGGTCGGAGAATTGATACAAGGTTTAGAATTTTGGGCCATACAGAGAATCGCTCGAGAAAACAACGAGCACGCCGACCTACTTTCAAAGCTAGCTACGGACCAACTCCCTGAAGACGAACATGGCCATCACTTGGCCTATTTAGATCAGCCAGCTTATGAACGGGTGAAGGTCCTCTGCATCGGAGACGGCCCAAAATGTTGGATCGACGAGCTAAAGGCATTCATTGAACGGGAGGAGTTGCCAACGGACGAGGTCTCGGCAAGACGAGTAAAGAGGAAGTCGGCGGATTTACGGTCGTCGAAGGAGAGCTCTGCTGCACGATCCATTACCCGGCCATTCTTTGAAGTGCGTTCATCCGCACAAGGTCGTTCAATTGCTTTGTTCGAAGTGCATCAAGGAGAATGTGGAGGCCATCCACGGGGCCCGTACTGTTGGCGATAAAATCATAACCATGGGATACTACTCTTGGCCCCACCTTCGTGAAGACGCCAAACAATTTGTGAAAAAGTGTGACACCCGCCAACGTTTCGCCGACCTCCCCAAGCCGCTCTACAACCGAGCAAACCCCACTGTCTTGGCCGCCCGGCCGTTTGATATGTGGGGTGTTGACTTTGATTGGGCCTTTTCCGCCGACGAGGAGGAGTCAAATATGTGATCGTAGCGGTTGATTACTTTTCAAAGCTGGGTGGAGGCGAAGGCTTTGAACAAGATTAGAAAACAACGCCCGAGCTTCATTCATGACTCAATATGGTGTCGAAACCGGAATCCCAAGGGGTGATGTTTGAGACAACGGCCTACGGTTTTCAAGAAAATTCGAGCAGAATTGAACAGGATGGGCGTCAAACACTCCAAGTCGTCCGTCGCCTACCCCCAAGGCAACGGGCAAGCCGGGCGGCCAATAAACTCGTCTTATACGCCTTGTGCAAAAATGCGGAAGGAAGAGATACAAGATGGTTGGACGGACTACCCTCGGCTCTACGGGCTGTCCCGCCTTGACCACCCGGGGCCTACGGGGAAACCCCATTTGCTTTGGCTTACGGCTCAGAGGCCATGGCCCCCGCCGAACTTCACCGACGGACCGAGTTGCTTTGTACGAGGTAGAAAAGAACATCCACAGCCGACGAGTCGATCTGGACCTCGTAGACGAACGGAGATTGGATGCCCAATTAAGGATGGAGAACTACAAAAAGAAAACCAAGGCTTATCACGACAAGAAGGTGAAGAGAAGGTTCTTTAAGGTCGGTGACCATGTACTAAGAAAGATTGAAGCAACGGGACTCAAAGCCCGTCAAAACAAACTCTCCCCCAATTGGGAAGGACCATACATTGTCACAAGTGTGGTCAGAGAGGAAACCTATCGCCTTGCAAAGCCGAACGGTGAAAGTCTCAAGCATCCATGGCACGCCAACCACCTAATGAAATACTACTTTTGAGGTCGTCGACAACATCCAGCGCCCTTAGGACACCTACCTTGTGGTTCCTTATGTAATTTTGTGAAATTTGAAGTTTTTGGGAAATTGTAAGGGATACTTATAAATCCCGGTAGCTCGTTTTTTACTAGAAAGTTATTTATGAAAGATCGTCGCTTTGTTGATTTTCTACGACACAAATTCTAGCACTTTAACCAAGTATAAAGGTTAGACGAAGCCAGACTTCGTCGAATGCATCTACTTTAACCAAGTATAAAGGTTAGACGAAGCCAGACTTCGTCGAATGCATCTACTTTAACCAAGTATAAAGGTTAGACGTAGCCAGACTTCGTCGATCGCTATAACGGTATAGATGACTCGTCTATAGAACTTTGTCTACGAACAAAAATCTATTGACCTTCATACTATTCCTACGAGCCATTGAGAAGTTGAGAAAATACAAGTTTTGAACAAAGGTCGACCATATTATTGACCAATCATACTTGTCCTCAAACTCACTCGTTCAATACAAGTTATCACGTGCTATCTACGTTAACACAGGTTAACTAACAGAACACAAAGGCATTGAATAACTTAAAACATAGAGCAAATATTGTACGTACGACCCCCTCTAAACAACGAGGAAACAGGCCGACTACATTACGAAAATTAAAAATTGTTTTGGGACAATGTTTGGAACCACCACCAAATAAAATGAAACATTGTTTGGAAACATTACAAAATTTCTTCAATAAAATGAACTACTGAGCGCCTCCGGCGCCTGAGGGAGCTGCATCAGGATCTGGGCCGTCTTCAATAAAGTATTTGTAATAAGCGTCAAAGTTACCAGGGACAACGGCAGGGATGGGCCACTCGTCTTTTCCGGCTTTGGCGTCGTCCTCCCTTATGATAAGGAAATCATTGTCAGTATAGGGGACGAGGGGATGGACCGAGCGTGCTTCGTCGTCGTGAGCCTCCTCCGTGCAAAGGTCGGCCAACTTCCGGACGGAGAGAAGATCTTTTATTGCAGGGTCCAGAAGAAGCCGCCTGGCCATGTGTTTAGCCCCATCTTTGAAGAACCCACTAGCATGCGTGGTGACCAGTTGAAGACACTCAGAACTTTTCTTGAAGTCGTCGACGGCATCACGCCTGGCTTGGGCCAGCTCAGCATCACGGCTCGCCTTCATCGCCTCAATCTGGGCCGTCGACTTCTGAAGACGGTTCTCACAAACGCGAAGACCGTCAGAGAGCACCTTCGAGTCAGCCTCAGCTTTGGTTTTTCCTTCCTTCAAGGCATCTATCTCCTTAAGAAGGTTGTCCTTTTCATTAACCAAAAGCTCATGGGCAAGGGTGAGCTCGCCGACATTGGTCTCCGCCTCCTTCAGTTTTTGCTCAGCCGTCCCCTTATCGCCGACGGCCTTCATCAGCTGCTCGTTGCCCCGAAGCTCGGCATCAAGACACTCCCTATAGCCCGACGTCATGGCGTCCATCATCGACGATAGCTGCAACAGTTAAAGTGTTAGCACAAGTATAAAGAGACGGAGAAAAACGTAAACTTTAATGCAAAGTACCTCAGTCTGGATTAGCCCTAGACGGGCATGAAAGGTTTCGGGAGTAAGATTGGCCTCCTTCATCCTACGGGTCAACTCAACGTCCCGTCCACGCCTTGTCAGAGCCGTCCCCAGCAAGAGCGCGTTGCCATTCCTCTGCAGATAAGGGATCCCAGTTACATGAGAGGCCTTGGCAATGGAGGTCGCCATCTCTTTGGCCTTGGCCTTAGACAAGACCGCCGTAGACGAGCTTGGAGCATCAGTCCTTGGAGTTGATGGGTCCGACGCGCTGGGAGGGTCAACGAAATGACTTTTTCTCTTTTTGGAGGCACGAGCGTCGACCTCACGGAGCTCGGGGTTTGAATCTGTGCTCTCCACTTCAATGCGCTCGGCCTCGTCAGCAACGGCCATCTGAGCTCCAACAGCTTCCATACTTGGATCAATCTCCATCCCAGCCGCTCTCTCAGGCGCGTCAACAGTGGATTGACGACCCCCAGTATTAAGCCCCTCAACGGCGGGCTCCCTCTCGATCATCGGAATGGCACCAGCCGGATCTTTGGGGAGTTGCTCATTCCTCGTCGTCTGCCTCTCCTGACGATCGAGTATGGCAAGGGTCGCAGCCCTCTCCTTCTTCTTGGTACCCCGATCACTAGCTCTGATGGCTCCGTCCATGATCCTTGCTTCAATTTTATCCACGTCTCCTTGGGTAAGGACTGCAAAACAACCAAGGAAAAAGAGATTAGTCTTTACTAACGACGAGACGAGCAAAGAGTAAAATTAAAAAGATAGCAGGAGCCCAACCCCCATTCATTTCAAGGTGGTCGCAGCTCTCCTCAATACGACCAGTTCGTGCCGTCGCACAGTTCAAACAATTATCTTTAAAAACAAACTCCTGGTGGACGACCCAGTCAGGATAGCGGGCATCCAGGTCAATCTTCACCAAAGGATCAGGCCCTATGGATGGTTTGGGCATCATACCAGCCCGGATGTATCTCCATTGTGAGGCCTCTATATCTTTGTACGAGACCCATCCAAGATCTAGCAACCTGTCGATTTTTCCCTTCAGCTCGTCGGCCCACGGAGCTTGAAAAATGTGCCTATCACTGACTGGATGGTTGCCCTCTGGGAAAGGAAACTGCCACCCTACTCGGCTTTCCACCAGTATCAAGTGGTTCTCCCATCCATACACCTTATTTGGAATATCCAGAAAAAAGTTCCGTGCGTTCCTGATCGAAGACACACTAACAGTCGTTTTCCCTTTGGCTGTATTCCGGGTCGTCCTATAGTATCGACGGAACACTTTGTTGCATGGCTCGTAGCCAAGGAATCTGCATACGATGGCAAACCCAGATAAAATTCTGACGGTATTGGCACTGACTTCCATGGGCACACAAGCGGAGTCCTCCAAGAATTCGTTGATGAAGGGGTCTAAAGGCAGTCTTAGACCGAACTCAAACTGTTTGTAAAAGAAGCCCACCTTCTCCTTACTGGTCACTAAGGAATGACGACGGGGCTCATACTCCGCCAAACTGAGATGCTCCAACTTGTAGGTCGAAGCCTGGACCCTAAACGATCCCCGTAGGGCGTCGATCATTTGTTTCCCGACGTCTTGTTTCCTGAGCTCGATCTTAGGCACAGACCATTTCCCTCTTGCCCCGCCTCCAAACTCATCGTCGGTTGATCCAACTTGTACGAATGTATGGTAGGTCTTGACCGTCTGTTCACCCCTAGCACTTGTGCTGGCCTCGTTTACCTCTGGGGCCGGCTGGTCAGGACGCCCGTCGTGATCCATCTCTACAAAACAAGGAGATAAAAAAGGGGAATCAGTCCTAACTTCCGTAGGCAACGACCTACCTAATGGCGACCTAGATTCCCCTACGACCAAAGCCCTAATTGAATCACGACGGGACAAAGAATAGTGGGTTCTGATATGGGTGGGCAAGTCGTTCATTGACCTGAAAGGAGTTACCATTGGGTCACCGTCCTCAAAATCCCCTAGGATTTCTCCATCTGGGAACCCCAAGGGCTCATTCTCAAAATTGAACTTCTCCAAGATTGAAGAACACTCAAATAAAGGAATCTCCCTCCAAATCCCCTTGGCACATTTATAAACCCTTTGATTCAACCCAAAGCCAAACTTGACACCTCTCTCGAAGCTTATAGTTCTTGGTCCCATTTGATTGACCTCTACAAACCCAATGAAAAAACCCAGAAAATGAAGAACAAATGAAGAAATTACCTGTTTCTGGGCTTGAAGATGGTTTTTCCGATGAGTTCGCCGGTGGCAGATCGAAGAAGCTCCTAATCCAAGCTGCCGGATTATCTAACGATGGTGAAGCCAGGACAGTCAATATCGCCGGAAAGCGTTTGCACGGTGGCCGGAAATCGCCTCTCTTACTTTGCTCTCACTGATCAAGGGTTTGGAAAGTTTGAAATGATGAAGAAAGAAAGTTTTTATATTGGGGGAAGATGAACGGTTTATTTCTGGGGAAACCAAACGGTGCAATGAGTAGGGGCATTAAATACCCTCTGCAATTTTCGAGACACTTGTCCCATCAGAGGACACGTGGCAATTGAAGAAGAGATCTCAGCCGCCCACGTCACCTATGCTGACGTCACCGTAATTCAAAATTCAAATTGACGGTTGTACGGGTTGCTCTGGAGGGAAAATAACAACTCCCGGCTCGTCGAGACGACCATGAGTTGGGGGCCACTGAGCGGAATAATCTGTGATGGGCCGAGCCCAACGTTTACTACGAGCCTGGGGCCCAATAGGCCCATCAAGGGACCAACCACAAAGAATCAGATCAAGGCCTTGGGCCATAGCCCGTCCAACATTGGTTGGCAGTCGTCGCCACTGAGCGACCAGGCCCATCCAAACGACGAGCCATCAGACCATTAATGGAAGGGCTAACTTCTAGCCCGTTGACACACCAATTGGCACTCGTCCTTTGACTGTACGAGCCTTCCTTCGACCCCAACTGGCGCTCTTCCAAGAGTAAGCGTCGTCATTGAACGGCTAACTCTCTCTCGACGAGTCATACCTCAAGGAGACGACCCAACTGGACGTACAGCTCCAGGTCGTCTCTTCTATTAAGCTTCCTCAACAAGCTTGATTAATTAGCTAATTTGGGATAATGACAGACCTGCTACAGTGCCTTGTTATATGTGCAATCACGCATTCAGTAATAACTACAAAAGGTACAGAGGTTGACTTTCCCTTATAAGGCAAGCTGCTTATCAATGTCAGAAGCTGCAGTGTCCTTACATAGACGGACCAATCCCAGCGTGACACGTGTACGTCTAGAAGGCAGAGCTGATCTAACGGTTGGAGACCATCCAATCCAACGGTTCTGGTGAAAACCCTAATACCACCTTTCTAACTATAAATAAGAGAGTAATAACATGGAAAAAGGTAATGCCTTACTGCATATTTCCATACCCACACACTCCACAATATTTGCACCATATTTCCAGTCCATAATCTTACTCTCACGCCGGAGGGGCTTGCCGGAAGACCCCCGGCGCAGTTTCACCCTTTATTTCTTGTGCTGTGCAGATCCGGAGCTAGCTCAATCATTTGCTGGACACAAGAACTGAGCTTTGCACGCTTTCCTGCGCGATCACACGTATTCCGACAAGGCACCTTCTCATATGCCGAGCAGGGCATTCAGCAAGACCGACCTAGGCCTCATCAAAATACGAGGAGCTCACCCCTCGGTCTCCATATAATACAAGGAAATGGGATTCCCTATCCTTACTTTTCTCTTCCTCAGTGTCAAGTAAAGCCGACCAATTAATACATGCCTAGGAGCATGCCTCTGAGGCGCACATGCAGAATTTTTTATCTAATCCTACTCAAATAAGGATTGTGGACAGTTATAACCCTTATAGGATTATAACCTTCTCACACACGAATTCCTATTAAACATGGATTCTACAATGATATGCCTATAAATACAAGTCATAATTCACATTATTTTGGTAACACATTTTTTGACTCTAAACTCTTGTCAATTGATTTCTCTCTCTAAAAATAAATATTTACTCTCACGCTGGAAGTCCCGACTTAGTTTACGTGTTTGTTCTTCTCTTTCAAGTTATTCAATAATTCAGGAAACAACCTGTCGATGAATTTGATTTGCTACGAATGTTTTTGAAATCATAAAGAACAACAATTTTCTTTAATAAAGTGAATTATTGCATGCCAAGTCAATATCATAAGTAAAATAAATGCGTCAACTTGAGTTATGACTTGGTTTGCTAACTAATAAATTAGTTAGCCCCTTAGCATGTACCAAAAGTCCTCCAATCTAAAGCAATCTATCTATCTATATAATACTCTCTCCTTCTCAGTGCCGGTAGAAGTTTCTCATTTTGCCATTTTGAATGTCTCATTAAAAGCTTTCAATTTTTTTTTTTGGCAAAAAATTTTTACTATTTTCTCCACTCATTCTCTCTCCTACATTATTTTAATACTCACAACACCATTATAATTTACTATTCCCTTCACTCATTCTCTCTCATATTTTCAAATTACACTCACAACATTTTTTCTTCCCACTCATTTTCTTAATTTGCGTGAAAAGTCAAAAGTGGGAAGCTTATGTTGGGACGGAGGGAATATATTAAAACAGAAGCAAATGAATTTTACTTAGCTTGTCACGTGAATTTATGACGTGAAATTTAACGTGTCAGCTTCTCCGTCATTTGAAATATGTCAAGCATGTGAGATATTCAAGCCTGTGAGTTAATTTTAATTAGTAATTATCTTTTACTACTGCTTTAGGTATTTGATTTTTAGTAATTATTTTTTACTCCCTCAGTCCCAGATCAAGAGTCCTACTTTTTCTTTTGGTCCATTTCAGATCAAGAGTCTCATTCCATAAATGAAAATATGTGAACGGTGTTTCGGACATTTATACCTTCATAATGTTTATATATTTACAAAAAAATCATTCATCATACCCTTATAATTTTAACATATTTACAAAAAAATCAATCATTAACTTACTATTCCTCCCACTCATTCTCTCTCTTACAAAAAAATCATTCATTAACTTACTATTTCTCCCACTCATTCTCTCTCCTATTAAATATTTTTAACTTTTACATTATCTCTTCTCTAATCTTCTACTCACTTTCAATTTTTTATTCATTTTTAAAAATTTTCTTAAAAACTGTGAAATACTCCCCTAGGACCCTTGATCTGGGACGGAGGGAATACTTTTTATTGGCTTTAGGTATTTGATTTGCACCGAATTTGAATTACACAATACACGCTGCACAAAGGATTTTTACAGCCGCATAAAAAATCCTACCATTTTAACGCCGCATAATTTACTAATAAAAATCCTCACTATCCTAAAATTCTCAAAAATATACATAATCTTTAAAATAAAAAAACTTTATGGTTATTAGCCCAGATTTGAATCACAATATCCTCATAATTTACTCCTAAAAATTCTCACAATCCTAAAGTTCTCAAAAATATACATAGTCCTTAAAACAAAAAACACTATAACTTGAACAATCCTACCATTCTATTTTCTTCTTTTACCTCACAACAGTACCCCTCTTTCTTTTTGTCATGGTGATATATTCAAATCAAAAGCTCTTATTTTTGTACTCCCATATTTTTCTTCTGCCACTACTAGAAACAGGTTATTTACCCACGATAAATTTCGTGGGTAATCTTAATTTACCCACGAAAATTGTCTGTATGGTGTTCGTGGGTAAATTTTTGTGAGTAATACCCACGGAAAATTTCGTGGATAATACCCATTTAATATCCGTCAACAAGTAAAAATGTCCGTCAAAAAATAAAGAAAAATACCCACGAAAAATTATCATCGGCCGCCGGTCGAAAAACCTGCCGGAGGTTACCCACGGAATATTCGCAGGCTACCCACGAAATATTTCGTGGGTAATATTGCGTGGGTAATATTAAAATTAAAAATAATATTTAGTTTTACCCACGGAAAATTTCATGGGAAAGAATTTTAAAAGTATTTTTTCATGAAAATTTTATCCACGGAAATTTTCGTGGGTAACTATATAAATTATTGAATTAATTACCAACGAAAATTTTTGTGGATAAATTTATCATAATTGAAAAAAATATATTTGAAAATTCAAAAAGCCACATGTAAAATCTAAAAATCTGATCAATAACATAAATCATTCACCATACAAACAAACAACATACACAATTCTTAAACAATGCATTCCAAACCAATATAGAACATTAACGTACAAATCTCAAAACAATATAACATATTACAAGCAAAAAAAAGTCTAATAGTTAAGTTTGAGTTATTATCGCTCAAAACCAAATAAAAACAAGTCAAATTCAACTCTTACTACTATTGGTGTTGTTACCACCACGACTACCCCTATGTCCACTTCCACTCAAAGTTTCATTCGAATTTAAGTATGGTCCAATAGAAGAGTTAGAGTTGTAACGACCCCGAATTTCCACAACAATAATAATACTTAATCGATAATAAAATAACCTCTAAGGGCTACTAAAACCATAATTCAAACACTAACCACAATTTGAAATAACTTAAATGCAGATAACGGTAACAATTTCAACGGCTAGTATAATCCACAAGCTCAACAAAATCTTTAAAGTCTTACAATCTCTCAAATAACTGAAATGACTTACTAAAGAGTCTAAAATGAAAATAAATTAAACCGATCCTTGAACTTCTTATGAAGTGCTCCCGAACCGTTTCACATTCTTTCTATATGAAATCTGGAAGAAAAGAAGATGAAAGGATGAGTGAACAATGCCCAGTAAGTTCATATAAAACCCCTCCGGTTACTAAGGAGGAGTTGACCTGAAGGAATATCAAACGATACAAATTCAAGTAACAATCGAAAACATAACAGAACACAAATTCGAAATATAGTTATTTATCAAATTCTCAAACCAAATGTCTTTCAAAATCTCAACGATTTCACAAACTGAGTTGACAAATATTTTGGAGTTTGAAATTATGACGAAATCAATTCGAACGGACTCGAATGGTTTACTTATTTAAAACCGTCTCATATCAGTTTTAAATAACTAAACCACTCACAGATTATAAGGAAATTCAAAAGACTGATAAGCTGAACAAAACTAACTCGAATGCTCTAATTATCTACAACCGTCACATTCCAGCCGTAGATAATCAAATCATTCACAGACATCATGATCACATAAGTGGTCTACTGACCTTATCAAACAAAATCTCATAAAGAGAACAAAATGACTCCGCAGAGTCCTAAACAGTGTATCTGAAACACCCCACCACTAATTTTGAAGCGGTGAACTAAGTTCGCCCGAAGACCAAATATCAAATATACCCCGCCGAAGCAGGTTGTCTAACTTAGCGATCATTGATGGAACAAAAATCATATCATATCAAAACTCATTTTTATACAGAATACGAACTTTCACAATAACAATAAAACTCTGTATTTACGAAATCAAAAGAACGATTTAGCAAACGAATAACAAAAGATTAGCAAATAACGGTAAACGAGGGAGTCAAAACAAATACTGACGCGAGGTCAGCTTTTACGTATCAAAGGAACGTACATCGCCAAGAAATATGCGGAAGCCTAAATAATTAAACGGAGCGGAAATCAATTAACTTAAAGATGTATAATCCCTTACCTCGGTTGAGCCGAAATACGAATGAAGCCTTCACTTGTGATTTTCAAAATCTAACATAGAAAATACCATTACTATCATCAACTAACATAGGAACTAATTTAGGAACTAATTTATTAGACTTTCAAACTTAAGGGCTGATTCTAACTATCTTTAGGACTATTCTGTAACTAACTAGTTTTGTTTAGTTCCTTTACATTTTAAAGGCATCTTGGACTAGACTGGAATTTATTTTAATGCATAGACTAATTGGGCAGACACCCTACCTTCTTGGCACAACATCAGTATCCAAAACCAACACCAATATCATTATTGTTCACATTCAGAACTAGAGAGTACAGTTTAACTGTGTTCCTTCCCTTCCTATCCTCATTGCAATAATTTAGCTATGTATCAGTTTATACATATACGAATTAATCACAGAAATTAAAACTCCATTAATCATCAACCATTATCTGAAACCCATCTTGCCCGACTAAATCCGGACTCACTTGAACCAACAAGTCCGATTCATATGGTTTTTTTCAATTATCAAACAAAATTCAAACTTAACATGTTATTCATACAATTCTTCACCCCTTATTACACTTTCAATCTATCTCTTTATATCCCATTCCAAACATCAATTCAACAATCATAATTCTTCTAGTTCAAAATCAGAAAGAAAGAAAGAAAGAAAGAAAAGGAATTGACTCACCTTCTCCTTCTTCCCCAAGACTGGCCGCCCTCTCTCTTTTCTTCCTTCTTAGCGCCGGCTCCTTGTCTCTGCCCGCTTTCCTCTTTGTCGCTTCTCTCTCTAATTCTATTTTGCCGCTTACTCCCTCAGTTCTTCCTCTGCCTTCCTCTGTCGTGCTCTCTCTCTCTCTCTCTCTCTCTCTCTCTCTCTCTCTCTCTCTCTCTCTCTCTCTCTCTCTCAGCCGCTTCTATCTATATTTCTCTCTCTAAGCGTACCTCTCTCTCTCTCACTAAGTCTCTCTCTCTCTCTCTCTCCAAGCGGCTGATCTCTCCCTCTCTCTCTCTCTCTCTCTCTCTCTCTCTTTAATTCTATGCGTTGAATCAGTTTTAAAACACTAGGGCTCCATCCGTTTAAAAAAAAAAAACAAGAGGCTCCTATGATTAATGATTTATATTTACTTGGGTCTCCTAATTTTCTAAGCCCAAGAGGTAATAGAATCCAACCCATAAAAGGTAACCCAATTTTAATAACTAAGCCCAATAATCTTAGTCCATCTAGGAAAGGTAAACCCAATTAATTAATCAAATAGCCTAAATAATCAATCTAGAAAATAATAATTTCAAAGTAAATGACATAAATATTAGGGTTATTACATTCTTTCCCCCTTAAAAAAAGTTTAGTCCTCTAAACTTTTGAAATCCGATGAAGCAACCAATCTTATCATATCCAACTATACCAAACACTCCAAGAATGACACTGAGGTCAAACCTAAGGCTCAAATCAAACTTATCCTCACACATTCTAACTCCCAAACATCTAAAGTCAAAGCTCTAATACCAACTATAACGACCCCGAATTTCCACAACAATAATAATACTTTATTGATAATAAAATAACCTCCAACGGCTACTAAAACTATAATTCAAACACTAACCACAATTTGAAATAACTTAAATGCGGATAACGGTAACAATTTCAATGGCTAGTACAATCCACTAGCTCAACAAAATCTTTAAAGTCTTACAATCTCTCAAATAACTGAAATGACTGACTAAAGAGTCTAAAATGAAAATAAACTAAACCGATCCTTGAATTCCTTATGAAGTGCTCCTGAACCGTTTCACATTCTTTCTATATGAAATCTGGAAGAAAAGAAGATGAAAGAGTGAGTGAACAATGCCCAGTAAGTTCATATACAACCCCTCTAGTTACTAAGGAGGAGTTGACCTGAAGGAATATCAAACGATACAAATTTCAAGTAACAATCGAAAACATAACAGAACACAAATTCGAAATATAGTTATTTATCAAATTCTCAAACCAAATGTCTTTCAAAATCTCAACAATTTCACAAACTGAGTTGACAAATATTTTGGAGTTTGAAATGATGACGAAATCGATTCGAACGGACTCGAATGGTTTACTTATTTAAAACCGTCTCATACCAGTTTTAACTAACTAAACCACTCACAGATTATAAGGAAATTCAAAGGATTGATAAGCTGAACAAAACTAACTCGAATGCTCTAATTATCTACAACCGTCCCATTCCAGCCGTAGATAATCAAATCATTCACAGACATCATGATCACATAAGTGGTCCACTGACCTTATCAAACAAAATCCCATAAAGAGAACAAAATGACTCTGCAGAGTCCTAAACAGTGTATCCGGAACACCCCACCACTAATTTTGAAGCGGTGAACTAAGTTTGCCAGAAAGCCAAATATCAAATATACCACACCGAAGCAGGTTGTCTAACTTAGCGATCATTGATGGAACAAAAATCAAATCATATCAAAACTCATTTTTATACAGAATACAAACTTTCACAATAACAATAAAACTCTGTATTTACGAAACCAAAAGAACGATTTAGCAAACGAATAACAAAAGATTAGCAAATAACGGTAAACGAGTGAGTCAAAACAAATACTGACGCGAGATCAGCTTTTACGTATCAAAGGAACGTATATCGCCAAGAAATATGCGGAAACCTAAATAATGAAACGGAGAGAAAATCAATTAACTTAAAGATGTATAATCCCTTACCTCGATTGAGCCGAAATACGAATGAAGCCTTCACTTGTGCTTTCCAAAATCTAACATAGAAAATACCATTACTATCATCAACTAACATAGGAACTAATTTAGGAACTAATTTGTTAGACTTTCAAACTTAAGGGCTGATTCTAACCATCTTTAAGACTATTCTGTAACCAACTAGTTTTGTTTAGTTCCTTTACATTTTAAAGGCATCTTAGACTAGACTGGAATTTATTTTAATGCATGGACTAACTGGGCAGACACCCTACCTTCTTGGCACAACATCAGTATCCAGAACCAACACCAATATCATTGTTGTTCACATTCAGAACCAGAGAGTACAGTTTAACTGTGTTCCTTCCCTTCCTATCCTCATTGCAATAATTTAGCTATGTATCAGTTTATACATATACGAATTAATCACAGAAATTAAAACTCCATTAATCATCAACCATTATCTGAAACCCATCTTGCCCGACTAAATTCGGACTCACTTGAACCATCAAGTCCGATTCACATGGTTTTTTTCAATTATCAAACAAAATTCAAACTTAACCTGTTATTCATACAATTCTTCACCCCTTATTACACTTTCAATCTATCTCTTTATACCCCATTCCAAACATCAATTCAACAACAATAATTCTTCTAGTTCAAAATCAGAAAGAAAGAAAGAAAAGGAATTGACTCACCTTCTCCTTCTTCCCTAAGACTGGCCGCCCTCTCTCTTTTCTTCCTTCTTAGCACCGGCTCCTTGTCTCTGCCCGCTTTCCTCTCTGCCGCTTCTCTCTCTAATTCTATTTTGCCGCTTACTCCCTCAGTTCTTCCTCTGCCTTCCTCTGTCGTGCTCTCCCTCTCTCTCTCTCTCTCAGCCGCTTCTCTCTATATTTCTCTCTCTAAGCGTACCTCTCTCTCACTAAGTCTCTCTCTCTCCAAGCGGCTGATCTCTCCCTCTCTCTCTTTAATTCTATGCGTTGAATCAGTTTTAAAACCCAAGGGCTCCATCCGTTAAAAAAAAAAAAAAAACCAAGAGGCTCTTATGATTAATGATTTATACTTGGGTCTCCTAATTTTCTAAGCCTAAGAGGTAATAGAATCCAACCCATAAAAGGTAACCCAATTTTAATAACTAAGCCCAATAATCCTAGTCCATCTAGGAAAGGTAAACCCAATTAATTGATCAAATAGCCTAAATAATCAATCTAGAAAATAATGATTTCTAAGTAAATGACATAAATATTAGGGTTATTACAAGAGTTATTACCACTAGGAGGCTGTTGTTGCTGCTGTCTGAGCATAGATCTCATTATTTCTTGCATTTGTTGCTGCATCTTTTGCTCCATCTCTTGTCGCATTTGTTCCTTTTCTTGCCGCAATCATTCCTCCATTCGCTCTTCCATTTCCTTAACCTGTGTGTGTTTGCATGAGTGTCAACTTGGGTGTTTAGTCTATCAGTCAGTCAGGCTTGCTATAATCTAATCCTTTTGTCTCATTTGAGCATCATAGTCCACATTCTAAATACTGGAGGAAGAAAAATATTGCGAAGAACGCCTTTTTAATGGCAAGTCAAAGAAAGCAGCTCCATGATTTTCGAATCCGGGTAATCGATCACCTTTTTGTCGCTCATGCTGAATGGAAATGACCTTCCAAAATCTTGCTCGAAATGGAGCCAGTACAGTGATTTCAATCTCGATAATTCCTTTCTCAATAGCCTATTCACGAGCATGCCTTACATATGTTTCCTGTCAAATATATAACAAAAAAACAATTAATAATGACACAAGAATAATTATTCAAATTTCTTGATAAATAAATTATAATATTTGATATGATGAAATTAGTTGACAAAAGAATAATTGTCAAGTTAAAAATTTCACCGGAGACATTTAATGGAAAGTAATATACTCCCTTCGTCCCGCCCGATGCTTCACCATTTTGGTGAAGCACGTAAATTAAGAAAAGTGATGAGTGGGAGAAGGGTTGTGAGAAGGAAGAAGTGAGTGGATATGACAAGTGGGGCCCATAATTTAAATATGCGAGGGAGAAAAATTAGTGAATATGACAAGTGGACCCCACAATTTAAGTATGTGAGAAAAAAGTAAGTGGGTTGACAAATGGGGCCCACATTTATTGTCATTTTAGGAAAGGTGAAGCTTCTACCGGAACATCCATTTGGGTAAAAGGTGAAGCTTCGGACGGGACGGGGACGAAGGGAATATAATTTCGTGTGTGTGTGTGAGAACAATTTACTTTCTTTTAATTTTTCTTTTGATAGGTACCTGCAACTTTACTTTGAATTAATTGCAATAAACCAGAAACACAAGAAGTGATTTAGAAGATCATAAAGCCATTGCGGGTTCAAAACAAAAGGCATGACCGTTCAAAGATAAAATAATTCAAGAGTAAACAATTAAGACTTTGGCTCTTCATTTCATTTTCAGGTAACAATCAAAAATATTTTTCTATTGATACTGTAATTTTATAAACACCGCGTGGTAGTTGCTGACCAAGTTCAGTATTAGTATTAGGGACAAGACTTGTTCAAAGCAGAGTAATTAAGATTGACATACATCAATGAAAATGACTCAAAATGCTACTCCGTCTGAACAGTTTTTTTTTACCAGTTAATGTGGAATTACCAACTATGAAAAAACAGCCACAAGTAAAAATAAAAAAGGAAAAGAAAGTGACACAGTTGAAATTCAACCAAAACCAGAAGTTTCTAGGTAAATACGTCAAAGGTATTAATTCTCATCATCTCCCTCAAGAAAAATCTCAGAGAAGGAATCAAAATTGAAACTCCAGCATGTCTTTCAAACACGTATGATCAATGGTGGACGTCTTTACTCCCCCTAATTCGACTGCAAAACAGTCTGGGCAAAGACCAAGACACTTTCATAGTTGTAAGCAATATAAAAATTTCAATAAGAATATTCCTAAAGTGAAACTTTCAATTGGTTGTTATAAATCAATAAGAACGTGTTTGTCTGTCCTAAACCAAATTTCCAATAGGTTGTTATAAGTCAATATACGTGTTGGATCGGAACTGGTACAAAATTTGGTACATAAAAGTGATACAAGAGAATCAGTTGTTATCAGTTATTCACAGAACATCTCAGTATTCATTAAAACAAACTAAAGTGAATTTAAGTATCAATAGCTACTTTGTTCACAGGTATCTATTGGAAGATATTGATAGCAAAAAATTGCATTTCTGAATGATTAGATTTTCAGTAGACAGATAGAGGCTTTACAAGCAGATGAACAGAAGCCAAGGTTAAGAAAGGGAGTTGATCTAGGGCTGAAAGATTAGTTACTTTGTTTACAGGGAATCCCAAGTTTCACTTCCCAATAGCACTCTTGTAGTAGCTTAGAAAAAACAGCTACTTCAATACTTATTCTACTGCAACTCTTCAGTTTTAATACCTTAAACTAATAGCATGCATCTGCAGATTGTAGCACTAATTATTGTACTCCTTTTTTTTTTTCACTACTCACACACACACACAATGCACGCACGCACAGAAGCGCCTAGGAGATAAATCCTAGGAAGAGAAAGCCTTCCCACTAATTATTGTACTCCTGTACTCAAGAATTTGGGTGCCCATCATTTAAGGGGACAAACTAAACACTAAAATATAAACAAAAGGGGAATTGAAACAAAAAAAGTAGGCACTTCGCCCGTATAAATACTTACATATATTTCCTGAAAATGACGGCTACTCCACTTTCTTGTGCCGTTTGGAGACACGGAATAGTGCATAGCAAGGAACGCCTCAGAAGCATCAACATCTGGCCCATAACACTTAACCTTAAAATATAAACAAAATAACATTATAAGAAATATATTAAAATAAATCATTATAATGAATAAAAAATATAATACTTCTTATTTAAATAATAGTAACGAAATAAACTTACCAAACGGTCACATGACTCTAAGGCTGATAGAACTCCCGTGTGTACACTATCCTATCCCTCATTCGAGTTTCTGTTAGTCTTGGCTTTATCTGAAATATTTTAAAAAATTTGACTCCTCCAATGTTCTTCCCACTTGCCCCATACTTCTGGCGAGTAATTGGGAACGGCCTGACCAGTTTTTTTTCCACTTCGTGTGCATCCCGTGCACATATCCCCTATAGCAACTATAAACCATTTATTTAAACGCTTTCTCTATCTGCTGTTTCGAGAAATTGGGACAACAATATTCCCTCTACACAAAGTTTGATATATACTCCCTCCGTCCCATTTCAAGCTTCATGATGGTGAATGTGGCACGCAAATTAAGGAAAAAGGTAAGTGAAGAAAGTGTTGCGAGTGTAAAAGTAAAATAGGAGAGAGAATGAGTGGAGGGAATAATAAATTTGAAAAGTGTTGTGAGTATAAAAGTGAAATAGGAGAGAGAATGAATGGGTGGAATAGTAAAGATTCTTTGCCATTTTAGAAAAGGTGAAGCTTTTAACGGGACACCCGTTTTGGCAAAAGGTGAAGCTTGAAATGGACAGAGGGAGTATTAATTTTAGGGTCATGAACTTAAATATTGTTGGGACTTTTCATATTTACATACTTTTTATTATCTAATAAATGGACATAATTGCAAAATTACTGAAAATACTATTTAATTGGTACCTGAAACTCGCTCAACCAAAACTCATACACGGTCATTGGCAGCGTTTTCGGTGTCGGAAAAAACTATTGAAACGTATGCTTCCGAATTATCTCACCAAACCATCTAGATGGACTTGTGTGTGCATTATGGATAAATCTATAAATAAATTAAAACAACCCATATATATCAATAATATATGTGCAGAACATAATATAATAAATGTAAACTTTACAAGAAAATAATAAAATAATACTTACTGCATACTAGGAGATATACTAATAACATATTTCCCCTCGTATACAACTCTATCCAAAAGAACCCT
The DNA here is from genome assembly GCA_022495995.1 of Adenophora triphylla var. japonica. Lineage (NCBI taxonomy): Eukaryota > Viridiplantae > Streptophyta > Magnoliopsida > Asterales > Campanulaceae > Adenophora > Adenophora triphylla. The sequence goes on along the minus strand of JAFEMH010001622.1, from coordinate 76,456 downwards.
CCCCTCAGGTGCTATAGGCTCATGACCTGCCGCGGTAGAGCTCCCCTGACCTGGACTGCTAAGGGAGTCATCCTCACTCATAATCTCTACATTTGGTCGTGGAGTGGAATGTCTATCCTTATAAGACTGGCTGATGGTAGGAACAAATGATAGAACTTTGAATTTCTTCTTCGGAGGAGGACCTATAAGTGCCCCAATCTGGGTCGTTAGTGTTCTGTCAGCCCAATTTAATGATTCATGATCATTTAGGGGCATTTCGAACATTATTTTGACAATTTGAATGAGAAAGGACCTTTTAGGAATAAAAAGGTGGCCAAGGATCTCGCTGGAAACCATCATTTCCAAGGAAAATCATCTTTTTGACCAAAGGAGAAGCAGCCAAAACGCCTTTCTGCAAAATCAGGCACGCTGCTGATCTGATCCGCGCGGATGAAATCAGCGTGCCAATATCATCTACGTGGATGATATTGTACCCTGGCCAACCTATAAATACAACCCTTCTCCCTCAGTTTAAGGAGGCCAAAAAATCACATTTCCTACTGTTAATCTGCCAAAATTAACACTCCAAACAACCTTAAATACTCATCCTACTCAAATCCAATACCAAAACTAACCTCAAATCCACTACCAAATCACTCCTAAGCCTTGAATCCCTCAAGCCCTAAACACTAATCCAAGAAACATTGGTAAACCCTTGTTCTCCCTACACTTAAACCTCCTTTGTTCATGCATCCATTTCATATCTCCATAATGTGATTTTGTGTGTTTACTTGTTCATCTCCTTCCCCTTCCCCTTTTTTTGTCCTTGATCCATGAGGATCTCCATGGAATCTATTTCCATGGATGATCTTCTAAAGTGATCTACATCTCCTTTACTTTTCATGTCATCCCCCATGTCCCCTTCACATTAGTAGTCTCTACTTGCTTGTTTGACCTAAAGTATGGTCATCTTGGAATCAATTTTCATAGATGACCATCTTAAATGGTCCACACTTGTTTACTTCCTTATAAATGTCCCCCCTTTAGTCTAAGATGCTCACCTTGAAACCATTTCCATGGATGAACATCCTTAAGACTTACACATTTAGGTCACACCAAGATGTAAGAGATACACTTGAGTCTAGGTCTCAAGGATGGTCCTTCTTGTGACCACCTTAGAGATCTTCCTCTAAAGTTGATACATCTTGACCTAATATTTACTCATTAACTTGCTTTTATGTCAAATCCCCCTTTCCTTTGCAAATGCCATGTTTTCAAGTCCTAATGTACCCCCGGGATGGCTTGATTAAGTGGATTCATCACTAATGACCACTAATCAAAGTCTAGGGAAAGAGAGAACAAACATGGATGCCCAAAAAAAAACAAACATTCATTGTTTTACTGTTTTCCGCCATTACGGTTCAGGTTAAGCATCGTAAATCCAGCTTAAGTTTACGAAAATTACGGTGGATCGATTAGGAAACTGTAAAATATTGAAACTGCAGCCTTGTCCGCACGGATGATGTTGCACTACAAACTCATCCACGCGAATGACATTGTCATCTGCAAACAGTTTTTCAGTTTCTGTTGTTTTTCAGTTTCATCACTATTTTTAAACTATTTTTCAGTCCAGTCCCTCAGATTCCTTTTATTTCCAAAAAGTCCTTTTAAGTCAAACCTTTTTCAAAAAAAAACACACACACACACACTAAGTTTCAAGTATGGAAGACTCGTCATACGAGGCATTCCGGGTGAACGTCATATGTTCTTCCCGGATTGTAACGTGACCTCCGGACTCGTTTCTCTACTTTCGGGCTTTTTTCAAAGTTTTGGCCCTAAACTAAAATGGCGTGGTGACTCCGTTCATTTTTTTAAGTCCGCTAAAAATTCACCCGATTCCAAATAAAAATCCTTTCAAACTTTCCCAAGTTTGTCGGGCGCCAAATAGAATCGTGTGGGGTATATCATAGTGGTGACTCAAATGGGGACTAAGCTTTAAAAAAAAAACTTTTTTTTTCAAAAAAAAAAAAAAAAAGAACTCGTCTTTTTTAGCTTTCGTGGGTCAAGCTTCCGTCCCAATACTTAAAACTTTGTGTTTTTGTGTTTGTTTCCTTGTGTACATTTGCCTTGCTATGATATATTGTTATTTGATTTGACCGTGCCGGGAAAATTCCAAGTTTGACTGTGGGACCGTGGATTTGTGATGTTTGAAAAGTGAGGCAGCCCTCCCTTACGATAGCTTTTACTGTTCGAATTTTATGTGCTTGTGTAGTTATGTGCTTACATGCTTTCAAAATATTTTCGACAATGTTTCAAAAAAAAAAATAAAAAATTCTTTTCAAAAATATTTTGCATGCATCATACCTTTAAGACACATTTGAAAATCCCTCTTTTTTTACTCAAAAAGGAATTTAGACTGCCGCACACTACGCGCACTTTGACAGTACACTGCACACTACGTGAATGTCCATTTTAAAGAAATTTTTCTCCCAAAATGATTCTCTTTTATAAAAAAAAAAACTTTGTCCCAAGTGTCTTTTTACTAATTTTTTTCCACTATTCATTTTATATTTGCAAAACTAAATGTTTAAAAAGTGGATAATCTCTTCCATTATATTGTACTTGAGGGATGGAAGGTGTAACAATAACAATAACCATAACCATAACCATAACACTAACAATAACAATAACAATAGCAATAGCAATAGCAATAACAATAACAATAACAATAACAATAACAATAACAATAACAACAATAATAATAATCTAAAGTAATATAACAACAGCACAGTCTTGGAGCCAAAATGCCAGGGGCATTTTCGTAATTTCACACAGTGGCATTTTGGCAATAATCAAGGCGGAAGGGACACGTGTCAATCGGGGAGTGGGCGCGTGTGCCACACGCGCCGGAAAGGCGCGTGTGACGCGTATAATTTTTTTTTTTTTTTTTTTTTTTTTTTAAAGCCATGACACGTGGCGCGCTCTGATTGGCTGGTTTATTTTCGGATTTTTCTTTTTCCTCCTATTTTTTTGACCTCAATTATTTTATAAAAAAAAAATTTTTTTTTAAAAAAATTTTACACCAAAATTCATAATTTTTTTTCCTCTTTAATTAGAGACTAATTTCATTAAATTTGGACAAAAAAAAAATTCACTATTTTTTAAATATAAATTTCTTAATTATCCTACCTTAATTTTTCTTTTTTATTTTTCAATATCTTTTTTTTGCAAATTAATTAAGTGTGAATTATATATTTTTATTATAAATGATAATAATAATAATCATTAGTTTACTTTTTAAATATACATTAATGTTTGTAATGTTATTTCTTTAGTTTCAAAATTTTACATTAACTTTTTAAACATATTAAGTACTATTTTATAAAATATTCCTTGGTACGAATATATTACTTTATTTTTTTACCCGAAGTAGTATTATTTTGTAAAAATTAATGTTTATAATGTTCGTATCTTCGTATCTTTGTGTCAAAAAATAAATATTACTTTTTGAGACAAGTTAATTCATTGAGGCAAAGGAAATAATTTTTTTTTTATATAGAAAGTAGTATTAATTATGGGATGAAAGTAATATTCATTTTTTGAATTGAATGAATTTTTTTTTGTTAAAAAATAGAATTTTTTTATATGTCCAAAAAAAAAAATTAACATTGCTTCTTTCGTCTCAATGAACATTTTAAAAAATAATACTCCCTCCGTCCCAGACCAAGGGTATATGGGGGGGATTTCACGCTTCTTAAGAAATTTTTTAAAAAATGAATAAAAGTTAAATGTGAGATAGGAAATAGTAATTAAATGTGTGGTAGGAAATATGAGAGATAATGTAAAAGTTAAATGTGTGGTAGGGAATAGGAGAGAGAATGTAAAAGTTAAAAATATTTAATAGGAGAGAGAATGAGTGGGAGGAATAGTAGTTAAATGTGTGGTAGGAAATAGGAGAGAGAATGTATAAGGATATAATGAATGTTTTTTTTGTAAATATATGAAGATGATAAGGGTATTATAATATATTCAAAAACTTGCCTTTTTTGGAAATGAACTCTTGATCTGAGACGTCCCAAAAGGGAAAGATGAACCCTTGGTCTGGGACGGAGGAAGTACTACTTTTTTCTTCTAAAAATTTAATGTAATATTTTTAGACGAAGACACTAACATTACAAACATTAATTGCAGAGGCGAATGAAGTAGTATTAATTTTTAAAATATTCATTGGGCTGAAGGAAGCAATGCTCATTTTTTTTTTAAAAAAAATGTAGTATTATTTTTGGGTTATTCATTTCGAATCGAAAGTAATATTCATTTTTGAAATATTGTAATGTTAGTGCCTTCGTTTCAAAATATGACATTATTTTTTTTAACAACTTAAGTATATCCGAAGTGGTATTATTTTGAGAAAATTAATCTTTATAATGTTAGTATCTTCATTTGTCAAAAAATAAATATTATTTTTTGAGACAAGTAAATTCATTGAGGCAATATAATTTTCAAATAATTGTTTTGCAATGTCAAACATCTCTATTTTCTTTTGTATTTGTTTCGATTTCGATCAGTTATGCGTTAGTAACTGTCCGTACATCGCACGGGGGTACTGCTAGTAATAATAATAACAGCAATAAAAACTACAATAATAACAATAATAACAAGAAGAAAGTATTGAATGTGAGCATACCAAAATCGTTCATTTCCGGAGGGCCACATGCGATTAGAGAAACTTTGAATACTTTCCTCATCAGTAGCCTTTGTCATGCCTAAGGCTTCAATGAGAGGAGACCAAGACAATTGTCCCCAATAAGCAAAGTGAGGAATATCACGGACATTTTGAGCTTTGATCTCTGAGGGAAGATCAAACAAATGATTTAATTCTTGAAAAGTTGCGTTCCCCAGTTCCAACGAAACCTTATTATTAATTGCAATGAAACAGCCATGCTCTTCAAGTGCATTGCAAACTTTCTTAGCTGTCTTGAGCCACAAACTCGACCCCTGATTCAAGTTAGCCTCAGTTAAATCGATAACTGGAAGGCTAGGCTGGTTTTGAGAGCCCATAACTTGATCTTATTTTGGTTCTTTTTCTTTTTCTTTCTCTTGTTTGGATGGTAATTCATCTAGTGTTCTAGGTTATTTATAGCTAGATGAATAATATATACTCGCAATGTAACAACAGAATCAAAAGATTCTCATTTGATTAACTTAAGAAAAACATTTTTGTTTAATACAATGAATTATTGCTATACTGAAATGGATTAGCTGCTAAGTTTACTAATGGAAGCTTATTTTACTTAGTCTCTGTCAATAGTTAAGAGAGAAAGTATGAGAATGTTATAGTTACATTGTCGATGCAGACAAATTTTCAGGAGTTGAAAACTATTAACCTTGCTATACGTACACATGAGGTGGGTACACAAAACAGCAACATATATCCAGTGTAACAGAAATGCAAGAGAATATAAGAGACATATCTACATATTGTCAACACTATTATGACTTGAAAAATAAAAGATAAAAGTCTCGCAACGTTATCTTGGTAAAAAATGACAGCACGAGGATTCTGACACCACAAGCATAGATTTTGCTCTTCGAAGCATAAATGCCCCCAATATTCTCCCTTGTCCCAGAATGATAGACACACTTTCTAGTGGTTAATTTATTTGAACTTTCTCCAAAGATTTAGAAAAAAATAATTATCTCAATGAAAATCTAAAACTTGTTATTGTCACACCAATAAAAATACTACCAATAACAGTTTTTAGAATTCATTAGGGTAATTATTTTATCCTAATTCTTTCATCATGACCCGCTAACAAAGTGATATTATTGAAACTGGTTTCTATGAATTAGAGTGCACACTTTCATATTGAAAATCATTAATGAAAAAGTTTATGGGCAAAAATCTGAGAGCAATTCAATGAATTTAACATTAAAGAAAGTAGTGCGATGAAATCAACATATGATGCAAATGGAGAACACGACAAAATACTGCAGTGATCCTGATATGTGCACTGCCATGGCTAGTCGTCTACTTAACCAAAAATACAAACACCATTCAATTCGGTAGAGCTGTGTAGAGGAAATCGTTACTAAACCAGAACAAAAGGCTGCTATTGAATTCTTACCCGAAGGATGGAAACTAAAAGAAGAGCACAGATGGATAAAGGATTGCAAGAAAAACAGACTGAACTCAGTATTCACATGCTTTGCATTTCAGAAAGTGGAATGCTTCATAGATTAAAGACTTCAGGGTTTGTTATATCCCAACTGAATAAGGGTCGAGATGCTGATAGGAATCAGATTTCATATGTGTTTATCTAGGATGCTACAGTCGCATGTTACCCACACTGAAGAGAGAGAGAGAGACAGAGAGATAGAGAGAAGCGTATCCAAGGAAACTAAATGCAGTCCCTGGAACCGTGTTTGAGCAGTGTCCTAAACCCCAATAATAGCTACAGAGTACTACCTACAGCATTGAGGTGAAAGCAGTTGGTCGCAGAATTAATGAAATGCTCTGTGGGTGCAAGCCTATTGCCTTTCACCCACCTAGTCCAGTCAGAATACTCACAGTGACCCGTAAGACAATCCTTTGGTGGTAGTTGCGAGTGTGACCAACTATGTGCTTACACATGTTCAAGAAAATAAAGAGTTAACTAGCTTACTTCACACAGTGACAGCTATGTCGGTGTGTATGCTTGTGAACCTCCGTTCATGCAGGTGAAAAGAGTTAAAAAAAAGTTGAGAAGAAATTCATGGAAAATAAGAATACCTCTAATAAAAGATTTCCAGCTTCCTTGAACGTAGAAAGGAACTGGTTCAATTTCCCGAATATTGATGGCATATAGAAGCGCAGTAAAGCTCAAAGTTCAGCAATGTTATTCTAAATAGGGGTTCCAGGCTTCAGCAACCGTCTCGGCATGAGAAACCTTTCTTTGAGAATATTATACAGAACCTGTCAAATTTCTTACCACAAGGAAACCCACAATGCAGGTGAAATAAGAAACTGATATTGCTAACACAGTATGTGTAAGAAAGTTAGCCCTGTTAAAGGTTTAATTTCATTTTCAACCACTGTACTTTATCCTGAGTTTCACTTCAACCACTATACTTATTTTTTAAAGAAACCCATAATAGTTTTGGAAAACTATCATTTTAGCCAAAAATTCGTGCCTAATCCGCGAATATGTGGCCAAAATGATAGCTTTCCAAAAATATTGTGGTTTTCGTGCAAAAGAACAAGTATAGTGGTTGAAGTGAAAGTCTTGGTAAAGTACAATGGTTGAAATTGAAATTAAACCCCTGTTAGATAAGCAAGTCGTCTAAAAGCTTAAGCTATTAGAGAGATCCAACCATGCACATCATGTTCTATTATAACATGATGTGTTACTATCCAGATGTTATGTTTTAATATAAACAAGATGTGTTACTATCCAGATACTCGTCCATGTCAGAATGATAAACTCATGATATCTATACTATACTTAAAACACATGACATCCTAAATATGGCAAAATCCCGCCAAAACTGAGTTCTTAAAAATAGCAGGTTCATAAGGGTGATTTCGTCTTTCCACAAAGTCTTTGCCAAATACTTAGGGTGCTTTAAAACCTGTGATTCCAGAAATGTCAACAATGTCTTTTTCACGTAGAACAAAAGAAAAGAAAGAAAATTAAAAAATAAAATGGAGACCTTCTGTAAATGTTACACGTATGCATTGGTTTCTGTGTCAGCTCCAAAATATGGACACGTATTCTTGCTTTTATATTCTAGCTTTATTTTGAATTTATGTTGGAACTTTTTGAATATTCATACTCATATTTATAAAAACAGCCCAGGAGTTCCCAAACCCACCAAATTCAAATGAAACCAGGGGATGAAACTATGGATTTTCAGTTTATGGCCTTGTGACATTAAAAACTGATGTTCATTTCAAAATTGTGTATACATAAAAGCCTCCGATGGAGGAAATACACGCACCAAAAACACACAAGCGGCGGCAGCGGCAAGCGGTAAAGATGGTGTGTCCTCTCCGTTTTCATCTCTTCCTTTCACTTTCTCTCTCTAGAAGCTCTTTACTCTGCTATCATCAACGCTCCCTGCTTACTAATTGCTCAAATTTACAGTAATCTTAGAACTAATATCTCAATTTCATGTTGATATGCTAATTTTTTGCTGTGTGTTCGTAAAGTAGGGACGATGCGACATTTATGGATGCATAGAGCATGGAGATCACAAGAGATTTTTCCATGGCAAGGGAGTAGATCTGGATTTCTCTTTTTAAGTCCAGTCTCGGTAACGGTGATGCCAAATCAGCTTCACATCGGATAAAGAAGGGGACATTTGAAAGGAGAGTGGTTAATGAGTGATTTGGGTTGCTTATGTTGTGAAAATAATAATATGATAATTAAAATTATTAATCTTTTGTTATACAGTGACTATCAAATTGAGAAAAGAGAAAAATAAAATAAGGATTTTACTTATACGGAGTATGTAACCGGAGAGGGAGAGAAATGGCGAAGGGGGAGCAACATGTTTACTTTGTAAGTTGATGAGAAGTTGCCATGGAATACTTTGATTTTTGAAAATTGATAAATATTAATCCTAGAGTAGTAGGGTTGATATATCTACAAATGAAAGTGGACAAAAATATTTTTCGTTGGCAAGTTGTTTTGATTTGGCCTTTTGTAAATTAAAAAAGAGAAACAAAATTGTGTCCATCTTTACATATTATTGTGGGATGAAGGGAGTATTTGCTTTTAAGTTTATGAAATATATTTTTAAATTTAGATTAATTTATTTGTAGTATTAGGAAATTACTATATGATATATCACTGTACATTAAGTTATTGTTTTTGGTATTGTTTTAGATTTTTTTACAATATTATTACAGACGTTTTGTAATTTAATTTAATTGATGGAGAGTGGTTGTCTCATCCACTCTACAATTATGAAAAAGAAAATTGTTAGATGTGTACAATTCCAGTATAACACAAATTTATTTCTTATTTCCGATGATCACATTGATTAAAAATGCCATCATCATTTATTATTTTTTTATCTTACCTTTGTATTTAGTAAAATATTATTGTTAAAGGTTTTATTAAAAAAAAAAAAAACTCCATAACAATAAAGAATACATAGTCTTTATGTTTTAATCTGTATTCGTAATTTAAATAACAGATTAATAATTTTTTAACGCAATAAATAAAAAGATGCATAATTTATCATACTTGAAAAAGCATGAGCAAATATATCTTCTTCAAACATGTTCACCCATGGTTTTGCAGTAGATCTGAATTTTACGTTGGTTTATTTGTGTGTTGCCGTTTTCATTTGTTTTTGGTGAATTTCATTTCGGGAATGATGTGCTTTGTTTGAGATTTTGGAAATTCAGAAGCGTTAATGTTAATTTTGATTTGAACTTTGTGTTGATTAATGGATAAGCAGCGAAGTTAAGATGAGGACTAGGCATGCAGTGGGAAGATAGGTTTTCAGTTTTGGGAGGATAAAATAAAGAGGTTTCAAGAAAGCGGCGGAATGGAATGGTGGTAGTAGATTAGGTTAAATAAGTCTACAGGCTAGATTGGGTTGTTAAATCTTCTGGCCCTTTTTCTTTTTGGCGGATTGTTTATTGGATTATGATTTGAGTATAAATACAGAGTACTCCCTCCATCTTAATACACTTAATATTAAATTTTGGCCATAAAAATTAAGAAAAAGTATGAGAAATAGTGGGAAAAAACTAATGCGAGTATGAAAAGTAATGGAGAAAGGAGAATGATAAGAGGGAATAGGAATTTGATTAGTATCGTGAGTATAAGGACTTTCCATTTTGTGTAGTATCAAGTGAAAGTGAAGTGATACGGATCAAAATGGAAATTGGTATCAAGTAAAGTGAGACGGAAGGAGTATATGGTTCCTACCTAATTTTGTAACTTTATATATATTGTAGTTTTAGATTTTTATTATTTATTCTAGCAATTGCATTTTTCGTTATTGATAATTTGTAACATGTGACTACAATTACAATTTCATATTATTCTGTTTTCAGCTTTTTCCATTCTTCATTAATATCTCTATGAAAGAAGATAAAATTCATCTTTTAAAAATTAAAACATTTCTTATATTCTCAAATTTTGAATCGGTTCATGGCACACAAAACCAGTGGACTTCATGATCGTCATCACTTGCACAATTGCCTGACATTATTAATGATATATTTTTAGTCAAACTATATTAAAAAAAATGCTATGCTAATTAATTGGAAATTATAATATGTTTGGTGGTTTTTTCTTTCATGTAGTGGTTGATGCTAATTGCCACCGAAACAATTCAACACATGCTCAAACTTCAATCTCAATGTTTAATCCATTTGATAATATCGCTAACGTTATGCCTTATACTCTTATCATTATATTTCATTAATGTAAAATAGATATAGAAATGATTTGTTGTAATTTTACCTTTACGCTCTATACATATGCAGGTGTGCGATATAAGAGTGGTTAAATATAAAATATTTTTGTTTTTCTAACATATTTTCTCAACTATAAATACCACCCGCCTCCCCTCACATTTTTTTCACACAAACCCCCTTAACTCTCTCTAAAGAATTTTGTTAATTTCTTTGATTCTCAAGCTCAAATCATAAACTAACTCTCATTTGTTTAAGTTTTAGGGTAAAATGTATATAAAGGATCGTAAAATCTAGGGAGAAACGCGTTTCTCCATAAGTTAGGGAGAAACGGGTTACGGGTATCCAGAACCTTTTGAAAGGATATCCAGAAACTTTTTGTATTGGCCATGACCTTGTCCCATGGTTACTTCTGGATATCAGTCTCAAAGGTTCTGGATATCCAGAACCCTTTGAAAGGATATCCAGAAGCTTATGAAAGTGATATCCAGAAACCTTCAAAATGACATCCAGAAATTTTCAAAATGTTTCTGGATATTCATTTGATGGTTTCTGAATATACATTTGAAGGTTTCTGGATATCCAGAAATCTTCAATAAGCAATTTCTGATCTTGGCCTTGGATTTGGCTTCAAATCTATTTTTTCTGGATATCCGCCCAAAGGCTTCTGGATATCCGTTCCAAAGCTTCTGGATATCCAGAACCCTTTGAGACTGATATCCAGAAATTTTCTTCTGGTTATCAAACGTATAGCTTCTGGCTATTAAAAACGCGTTTCTCCATAGTTATGAAGAAACGCGTTTCTCAGCAGACGTACTCATAAAGGATATAGGTATAAGATTTAGTGTTTCGATTTAGAGGTATATATGAAATTTAGGTATATGATTTAGGGGGTTAGAGTATAGGTTATATGGTTAAGGTATATATATTAGGGTTTAGGGTATGGAGTATATAGTTCTGATTTAAGGTTTAGGATAAAGAATATATATGAGAATAATGCAGATGAATTAGGATTTAGAGTATAGAGTATAATTTAGATTTAAGTATTAGTGTATAGATATATGTGAGATTAATGTAGATGAATTAGGTTTTAGGGTATGAAGTATATCATTTAGATTTAAGGTTTAGGATATAGGATATACATGAGATATAGGTAGATCAATTAGGATATGGGGTATGAAGTATATGATTTAGATTTAAGGTTAAGGATATAGGGTATATACGAGATTTAGGTTTAATGTATGAGATTTATGATTTAGTTTTTCTTTTATATACTTTCAGTTGTTTAAATTTTATAACATTTTTATATACTTTTTTTGTAAAAAGATTATTAATATGAAAAATCTAAAATATTATTCCCTAGAGGATGAGATTTTATCATCTAGCTCCATTGGAAAAAAAAAATCTTAATTCCTCGAATGTCACTGACTCCATCAGACTTTAGGATTCCTTCCAAATTTGAGCGCTGCCAATTCCCTTTGACGGTGTCTTACGCCATGTTCATAAACAAAAGTCAGGGACAATCTCTGTCTACTGTCGGTTTTATGTTGAAGAAACATGTTTTCAGTCATGGTTAGTTGTATGTTCCTTTGTCCAGAGTCACCCATTCAAATGGTCTTCATGTTGGATATGCGATTCAGCAGAAGGGAGTCCTTCCGGCAACAGCACTACGAATGTTGTGTTTAAGGAGGTTTTTCAAAACACTTAGTTTGTATGCCTTCCCATCAGTTTAAAGTTTAATGCATACTGTTGAATTTATGTTTAATGATTATTTTCGTTGCTTAACTAAAAGGATATATATCTCGCCGTGCATCGCACGGGTGATACACTAGTTCCAACTAATGGGAGAAAGAATTTCCTATGACCAGAGTAGCAGTTATAAGTAAAGAGATACAACAACAACAACAACATAGCCTTAGTCCCAAAATAATTTGGGGTCGGCTAACATGAATTCTCATATGTCATCGTGAGGAAAGGTTGTTGGAAAAAAAAATAATAAATAAATAAATAAATAATAATAATAATAATAATAATAATAAAAATAAATAAAAAAAAATATATATATATATCTATGTATATATATCTATGTATATATATAGTAAAAAATAATAATAATAATAAATAAATAAATAAATCAGCCCCCCACATGAATTTTTGCTCTCCACCCCGGCCTCTTCAACACCATACTTTCATACACTCTAAGTAAACTCATATCATTTTCAATCACTCTAATCCAAGTTTGTTTGGGTCTTCCCCTACCCCTTGCCATTTTATCATTTTTCCACCGTTCCGGCCTCCTAACCGGTGCATCACTCGGTCTCCTTTTCACATGTCCAAACCACCTCAGACGATTTTCCCTCATTCTATCCTCAATGGGTGCAACTCTTACTTTACGTCTGATCACCTCATTCCCCAATCGATCCTTTCTTGTATGACCACACATCCATCGAAGCATACGCATCTCCGCCACATTCATCTTATGCACGTGACACTGTTTCACGGTCCAACGTTCGGTGCCGTAAAGCAATGCCGGCCTAATTGCCGTGCGATAGAATTTTCCTTTTAATCTATTGGGCATGCCGCGATCACATAGAAACCCTGTGACACTCTTCCACTTCAACCAACCTGCTTTAATCCTATGAGCCACATCACCATCTAATTCTCCATCCTTTTGGATAATGGATCCAAGATAGCGAAAAAACTCAGAAGCTTGGACAATATTTCCATCAAATGTGACCGCCCCTGCCTCCCTACTTCCAACTCTGCTAAACTTACACTCCAAATATTCAGTCTTGCTTCTGCTTAGTCGAAAACCTCGAGATTCCAAAGTGTGTCTCCACAACTCCAATTTACTTTCAACACCCTCTCTTGTCTCGTCAATCAGCACAATATCATTTGCGAACAACATACACCTTGGTATATCATCTTGGACTGACCTCGTCAATTCGTCCATTATCAAAGCAAAAAGAAAGGGGCTAAGTGTGGAACCTTGATGCACTCCAATCTTTATAGGAAACTCTTCAGTCTTCCCAACACTAGTTTGTACATAAGTACTAACTCCATTATACATGTTCTTGATAATATCAATATATTTCTTTGAAACACCCTTCTTTGTTAATGCCCACCAAATTACCTCTCTTGGCACTTTATCATACGCCTTTTCCAAATCAATGAAAATCATATGCAAATCTTTCTTTTGATCCCGATATTTTTCCATGGTTTGTCTCATAACTCATAAGATATATTGCCTCCATAGTCGATCTTCACGGCATAAACCCAAATTGGTTATCTGAAATATCCACAATTTTTCTCAGCCTTTGTGCAATCACTCTTTTCCAAAGTTTCATAGTATGGCTCATTAGTTTGATCCCCCGATAGTTGGCACAATCTTGGACATCACCTTTGTTCTTATACAAAGGGATCAGAGTACTCTTCCGCCACTCCAATGGCATTGTGTTAATTCTCCATATCTTGTTAAATAGCGTTGTTAACCAATCTATTCCCCTCTCCCCGAAACATCTCCAAACCTCAATTGGTATACCATCCGGTCCTACAGCTTTCTTCAATCTCATCTTTTTCATTGCCATTTCCACTTCACTCTTTTGAATTCTCCGCATAAAATCTCGATTAACCATACTCGAAGAGATATTTAAACTCCAATATCCTGCTCTTGACCGCCATTGAACAAGGTAACAAAGTACGAACTCCATCTATCTTTTATCTCTTTATCCCAGACTAGAACTCTTTAATCTACATCTTTCACATATTTAATCGTCCCAATATCTCGTGTCCTCTTATCCCTCATACGAGCGATTCTGTAGATGTCCTTTTCCCCTTCTTTTGTATCCAACTTATCATAAAGTTTTTTATTCACCTTTGCTCTTGCGTCTCTTACTGCTTTCTTAGCATCTCTTCTAGCTTCCTTATACTTCTCATAGTTCTCGTCGCTCCTACATTTCCCCAATAATTTGTAGCATTCTCGCTTGCCCTTTATTGCTTGTTTTACTTTCTCGTTCCACCATGATGTGTCCTTACTTGGTGGCCCGTTTCCTCTAGATTCTCCAAGGACTTCTTTCGCCACCTCCTTTATGGTATGTTCCATCTTAGTCCAAGCCGAATCTATATCCATATCCGACCAAATACCGGTATAAGTAAAGAGATAGCAGCGAAAAAATCATGAATCACCACCAGGCAGCCCAGAAAGGCAATAGTGAATGATGAGTCAATACGAGGAAGCTAGATGAGTAAAAGTCAACTAATTATGAACATACACCGGAAGGATTTCAGTCTTTGCACTTCATTTAAAATTGCATAGTGCCAAGGAAAGGATTGAGAGGAAAAATCTTCGTCAGTCAAAGCTATGCCATAGGTAGTCAATAATACATCAAGAGGTAATAACGGATCCTGCATCATTTAAGGAACTATCAGGATGCACATGTCATGGAGAATGAAAAAACTATACAGAGTGTTTGTTATGACTGTGAAGGAAAAGCACAGAGAAACCAAGCAATATATATATATATATATATATATATATATATATATATATATATATATATATATATATATATATATATATATATATATATATCATATATATATATATATCACAAATTGCAAATCAATCAATATGAAAACGAGCCACCAGATAAGAATCTTACATCAAATGAAGAAATTTTCTCTTTTACATGCTCATACATTTTCCTTAGATTGCGTCAGTGCTTCTTGTCTCCAACATAATGCGTAACTTGCAACTTCGGAGAAAAATTGGTTTCTTCTGCCAGCCAACCATCACTCACAATGAGAGGACACCCCACCACTGCAGATATAATTATAAGTGGTGAACAATGTCAAGACCAAAATCATGTGATCCGTAAATCTACTCAATGAAAAGTAAGGTCATCAAAACAATAGACAAGGACTTAAAAGGGTCACAAAAAGGCCCAGGTGACCTCTGATAAACCTGCAAATAGCTTGATAGAGTGATGGCTTGTAAAGTCTCAAGCTCCATCTGCAGATAAAATCATACACGCTCTCAGAGCAGATCTAATGATATTATAATGTGGCATCATAAAGAGAGATAACTAAACAAACTGTAGGCCTGAAGATACTTCTTGCAACTAAGTTCATGTACAGGAAGCGAAGGGAATTAAACTTGAGAGAATCACATATATATATCTGCTGCATGATATTATTATGTGTCATCATAAAGTGAGATATTTCACTACTAACTGGAAAGAAATTTCCTACTTGAAAGCAACGCGCCTCAGAGGGCTCTGGAGCCTCGGACGAGGTAAACCTCCGACATGTGCCTCAATGGCAGCTTGTGCACCTAGACACGCTTTTAACAGCAATGATCAGTTCAAGTCTGCTAGCAACCCATGAAACAATATTATTATTGCACAAGCTACGATTTAAATATTACTGTTTATTTTGTCCTGAACAATCTTAGAAATGTGCCGTGTTAGCTGAGTTATTCCAAAATGTGTGTCCTCTTTCTAAAAATAGAGCAATTAATTACCTCCGTTTCCTAGTCTATACCCCTAATCAACTATGATACTATAGCTTTGTGACTTCTTAATATCACAATATCAACAGCATTCAGTTATGATCAATAAAGGTAGTTCTAGGGGAAAAAAACTCCACAAGATTGCCTTAAATAAAATTCTCCCTCCATTCTTAGAATGAGACGTGTTTTTAGGTACGTGATGAGTCGGATTTTGTATACTTTATTTACCTATGTTTCCGGATATTTTATCTCTATTTTAATGTATTTAGAATAGCTTTGATGTAATTTGAGAGAAATTATGTAATGTGAGGTTTTGTTGAGAAACGATATAATTCGAGGGTAGTTTAGTCTTTTATTTTGTATTTGGATTTTGATCTCAAGAAACCGAAGATTCCAAGTCAACCATCAAAGAAAAAGTCAACATAATGGTCAAGGTTCAAGAAAAGGGTCAAGGAAAGTCAATTGATGAAGGTCAGGTCAAAACCAAGTCAATGATGAAGATTTTTGCACATGGCACGAATGGAAAGCTTGAGCACGAGTGAAGAAGGATTGGAGCACGAGTGAGGAACGAGTGGAGCTGAAGAGAATTTCCATCTGAACGACTTAGAGAGATTGGAACGACTCGTGTTGGATGGCACGACTCGTGCTAGGACGCGTGTTGTGATGTTAGCCGGGCGTTGTGGAGCAGATTTCTTGGGTTTTAATTATTTTCTTTTCCAAATTAGTAGTGGATTTAGGTAAGGAGTATAAATACTTCCTTATAACTCATTATTAGGGTTAGCTTTTATTTTATCTTCATCTACCCATTATCATTCTAGGTTTCAAGGATTGAAGAATTTTTACTTTTCATCAATCGACTCAGGTTTTATGTTTCATTATTTAATTTATGTGATAATCATTATGAGTATGAGTAGCTAAATTGTTTAGTTTGCGGATTGGTAGTAACACATACTCCCTCCGTCCCACAATAATATATAAACTTTCCATTTTGGGCGTCCCAAAATAATATATAACTTTTCCAAAATGGAAAGGAATCTTTACTATTCCCTCCACTCATTCTCTCTCCTACATTATTTTAATACTCACATCACCATTATAATTTACTATTCTCTCCACTCATTCTCTCTCCTATTTTATTTTCACACTCACAACACTTTCAATATAATACTTCCTCCTTAATTCCCGTGCAAACCCAAAAGTCTTTAAATCTATGGGACGGAGGGAGTATTAGATCTTTATGCTAATCTTTTAATTCCTCTTTAATTGCGGTTTTAGATCGTTCTAATATTCTTAATATGTATTTGGTACAATTCTTTCACTTGCGTGGAGAATTGTGCATGAACACTATTAGGGTGATTAGATCCGATTGACGATCTTGCGTGAATCAATTAGATCTAGGTTTCATCAATTCTTTTGTTCTTAATGATTTGAGCTTTTATTGATTTGATCTTGCGTGATAATTGGTAATTGCTCGATATTAGGATTGCAACCCGGCCATCTAACCGTCCCAATTCTTATAAAAGCGAAGAAACTCTAGAACCCAATTAATATTTTTATCATTCAAAAGCATAAAGAGATAATATGTTGTGAATCCAATCCGTGGGCTAATTGTTTTAATCCTTGAATTACTTCCTTGTTCTGTGTATTTGCTATTTTAATTGCTTGATTTCTTTTTGTTATTAGTTTTAATAAATCAAAATCAAAACCCCCCTTGGTTACTTTTTTGCATTAATTAAATCAACTTGTTGAGCACGCGAGTCTCTGTGGTTCGACCCTTACTTGTACTGCTATTTCGGTAACTTGTACTTGTAAGGTTCTTATTACACAGTGAAATTTTCTCCATCAGCACGCTTTGACTAGGCACATAGTTTAAGAAAAGCTAGTTGACCCAATTATAAATTTGGATAGTTTTTGGGTTTTCCAATCTTGCACATATAGGCTAAGGTGCTCGTACTCTTTGGTATACCCTACTGGACTCGGATCGACGAGACTAAAATACGAGTGTTCGACATGGGTACGGCTGGGTAAACCAAAGAGTCTGAGCATCACAACATATAGGAGTAAATAGGAGTAAGAACATCAACAAAAGAAGTAGTTTTTTAAGGGTATATCATGAATTTAATGTTGTAACCAGAAAAAAAATAACGCACAATAATGAACACAATCACACAAGAACACCCAGATTTACGTAGTTCACCGACTTTCGTTATCCGGATCCAAGATTACAGATCACAAATCTCTATCGTGTGCAACAGATTTCTAGTTCTCTAGAATGCATGCATGTAATGCAACACAATAGTAAGAAAAAGATGAGCAATTGAACTACTAAACAACTCTAGGGGATAGGGGAGAATTTAAAGTACATAGCCCTAGATAGCAGGGTTACAGGAAACCCTAGGAAACAATTCGGCCCGGTCCAGCACAGTCGAAATTCACCGTGGCACGGCCGTGCAAAATGGTGTTAACCTTCTGTCCTTCAACCCAAGCTTTGCATGGTCGTGTCTAACCCATGGCACGCCTATGCCTAATCAATTTCCCTTTCCAGATTGTTTATGTAGATCTACAGGGCCGTGCCAGTTTATACTACACGGTCGGGCCAAACCTCCGGACTTCAGACAGACGGTATTGATCCAAACTCCATGCTTACATCGAACGTCTCTGATTCAAGACATTAAACCCAAGATTTAACACTTTCAGAAAAGGTAAATTAGAAAGAGGACATTCTATTAGGAGAACCCTTAAAAGAAGATAGCCTTTTTTAACCGGCTAATTGTTCTCGATTGTGGTATATCAATCCATTTCTTGCCCATACAACTTGATAATGGCGAGACACAACACACACACAGGAATTATTTGAAAGTAATCAACAAGAAAACACATGATTTGTTCACCCAGTTCATCACAACAACGACTACATCTAGAGATAGTACCAAGCAAGGATATCAACTAATATTACTCAATCCGTGGTGTTACAATATTCGCTCATGTTTACAACAATAAACATAGTCTCTGAATCATGAAAACACCCTTACACAAATAAAACCTAGCATCTCCTATGCTATCCATGAAGTACCCCTAAGGGCACCCTAAGACTCACCACTCCTTTGGCTCTCTTTGTTGATCTCACATATTCTGTCTGGCTAACAAATATTAGCAACAAGTAATTTGATCAACTAATAGCACACAATATTCTAGGTTATCACTAGTATTTATAGGAACAACAAACCTAAACCTTGTTGAAGGATTCTAATTCTTTCTCCGAGAAGTAATATGCTTCCTGCCCAAAAAAGAATTACGTTGTCAAGAGGAACAGAGATCACATTAGGAAACTGCCAAATTTGCTCCTATTTTCCTTCTTCCACGCAACCCAAATCTTTCCACGCTTTGGTTTTTATTCAATTCTAACAATAATTGCAATTTGGTGACATGTTTTGGCTCTCGAAAGTGAAAAGTTTGCAACCCGATTCCTAATATTTACATTTTGTTGCAAATTGATGTAAGACAAAAACAAAGGTTACCAAATTGCAACAAAATGGAAATGTTAGGAATAAGGTTGTAGCAATTTACATCAATTTGCAACAATATGTAAATGTTGGGAATTAGATTGCAACCTTTTCAGGTTCGGAAATCAAATTGCAAAAGTAAACCAAACATAGGTAAGAATTGCAATTTACCTTCTTTTTAAAGGTAGGATAATTTTTACATTGTTCCAACACTAAAGCTCCGTTTGTATCGGAGAAAATGTTTTCAGCATTTTCCGATTTTTGGTAAGCACCGAAAAATGAAAAAAATGTTTTCCCACTTTTCTAAGTAAAATGACTTACGTATTTTTTCTCCGTATTTCATTTTTCAGAAAATGTTAAACACCATCTCACACACCTAACTTTCCGTACACCCTCACGTTACCTACCCCACATCAACCACCCCCTACCCAACCCACTCGTAAAAAAATTACTTCTATTAAAATTATTTTTTACAACTCTCCACCGCCCTCTCCCCCCCCCCCCGGTCAAAAAAAATATTTTCTTTACTCATTCATTTTAAAATTATTTTTAACAACTTCCCATCCCCTCTCACCCCACCCCACCCCACCCCACCCCACCCCACCCCACACCACACCACACCACCACCCCAAGGTCAATTTTTTTATTTCATTTTAAAATTATTTTTTAACAACTCCCCTACCCAACCTCATTCCCTCCCATTCTCGGCTACCCACCCCTACCCCACACCTATCACCCAACTCTCAACTACCCACCCTACCCCACCCCCACACCCTACCCTATCACCCCCCCTATTCTACCACTATCTTACCCTTTACATTTCCTCCACCATCCTACTCTACCCCTACCCTACCCTACCCCACACCCACCTCCCCACCCTATCTTTTCCAACTTATCTCGGATAGTGTTTTTATCGAAAAATATTTCTCTTTAATTTATCAAATACATGAAAATATTTTCCCAAAAACATTTTTCTTAGATTTACAAAACAGCCGAAAACGTGTTTATATCATTTTCCCGAAAACATTTTCATTTTTCGGAAACATTTTTCCAAAAGTCATTTTTTTCATTTCATAAAATCCTTGTAGCATAGAAAGAAATCAATGATTTGAGCATCGTAAACATACTCCCTCCTTCCTGTGGTACTTCGCTTGTAAATTATGTGTACCGTTATAAAATAGCATTAAAAATAAAACATGTCCTTTGTTTGATGAACATTATTTTGAGACCAACCGAAAAGATAAAATACAATATTGATCGCGCAGGAAAGCGTGCAAAGCTCAGTTCTTGTGTCCAGCAAATGATTGAGCTAGCTCCGGATCTGCACAGCACAAGAAATACAGGGTGAAACTGCGCCGGGGGTCTTCCGGCAAGCCCCTCCGGCGTGAGAGTAAGATTATGGGCTAGAAATATGGTGCAAATATTGTGGAGTGTGTAGGTATGGAAATATGCAGTAAGGCATTACCTTTTTCCATGTTATTACTCTCTTATTTATAGTTGGAAAGGTGGTATTAGGGTTTTCACCAGAACCGTTGGATTGGATTGATGTCAGCCGTGGGATCAGCTCCATCTCCTAGGTGTACACGTGTCGCGCCGATATTGGTCCGTCTATGTAAGGACACTGCAACACCTGACATCTGATAAGTAGTTTACCTTATAGAGGAAAGTCAACCTGCACGCCTTTTGTTGTTATTATCAGTTGCATGAATGCACGTGTAACAAGGCACTGTAGCAGGTCTGACATTATCCCAAATTAGCTAATTAACCAAGCTTGTTGAGGAAGCTTAATAGAGGAGACGACCTGGAGCTGTACGTCCACTTGGGTCGTCTCCTTGAGAGGTGACTCGACGAGAGAGTGTTGGTCGTTCAGTGACGACGTCCTCTCTTGGACGAGTGCTGGTCTGCGTTGAGGGAAGACTCGTCGTTAGATGGGCCTACCTCCGTCGACGATCTCTTCTTGGAGTGTCGACGAGTTATAAGTCAAACCCTTCCTTACTGATACAATGGCTCGTCGCTTGGATGGGCTTGGTCGTTCAATGACGACGATTGCCAACCAGGGTCGGACGGGCCATGACCCAAGGCTCTGATCTGATACTTCATAGTTGGGTCCTAGGGTGGGCCTATTGGGCCCCAGGTTCGTAGTTGTACGTTGGGCTCGGCCCATCACAGATTATTCCGTTCAGTGGCCCCCAACTCATGGTCGTCTCGACGGGCCAGGAGTTGTCGTTTTCCCTCCAAGGTATCTGTACGACCGTCAGTTTGAATTTTGAATTATGATGATGTCAGTGGTGATGACGTGGGCGGCCGTGATCCCTCCATTAATTGACACGCGTCCCGCGATGGGACATTCTTCTCGGAAGTTGTGAGGGGTATTTAATGCCCATCATTTCGCCGTTTGGGTTTCCCAGGCATAAACCCTTCATCTTCTCTAAATATAAAAACCTCCTCCCTCCTCCATTTCAAAATTTTCACGAACTCGAGCATTGAGAGCAAAGGAACAAGAGCGATTTCCGGCGACTGGCAAGGAAGAACTCCGGCAACTGTGCGAACTTTTCCGGCGACACTGGTTGCTCTGGCTTCACCACCGTTGGACAATCCTGCAGCTTGGATCAGAAACTTCTTTGATCTCCCACCGGCGAACTCATCGGAAAACCCATCCTCGAACCCGTAAATGGGTAATTTTCTTCGTCATTCTTCATTTCCTGGGTTTTTGTTTGGGGTTTTGCTCAATGGGACCCAGAACGGTTAGCTTCGAGAGGGGTGTCAAGTTTGGTTTTGGGCTGAATCAACGGGTATACAAGTGTGCCAGGGGTGTTTGGAGAGAGATTCCACTTTGGTTGAGTGTTCATCCATTCTCGACAAAGTTTAATTTTGAAAATGAACCTCTAGGGTTTCCAGTTGGTGAGGTTCTTGGGAATTTTGAGGAAGGTGAGCCAAGAGTAACGCCTTTTAGATCGATGAACGACCTCCCAAATCATATACGAACCAACTATTCCTTGTCCCGTCGTGATTCATCTAGGAACTTGGTTGTAGGGGAATCTAGATTGCGTAGATAGGTCGTCATCTGAAAATGTTAGGACTGATTCCCCTTCTGTCTTTCCTTGTTTTGTAGACATGGATCACGACGGACGCCCCGATCAACCGGTTCAAGAAGTAAACGAAGCCAGTACGAGTGCAGGAAATACTAGAATTGTCGACGCCTTCCACACGGGTGTACGAGTAGGAAGCAATGAACGAGACTTCGGAGGTGGTGCCCTCGGGGATTGGGCAATCACCAAGATCGTGGCTGCGACAAAGGGAGACGTAGCCAAGCCGTTCATAGATTCCCTTCGAAGCTCGTTCAGAGTGCATGCCAACAACTACAAGCTGGAGTATCTTAGCCAGAGGGAATATGAGCCTCGTAGACAAACTCTTCTCACCAGCAAGAAGAAAGTTGCCTTCTTCTATAAGCAGTTTGAGCTTGGGTTGAGGTTGCCCTTAGATCCCTTTATCAACGAGTTTCTTGAGGATTCTGGTTGTGTGCCGATGGAGTTGAGCGGCAACACGGTTAGGGTTCTATCATGCTTCATCGTCGTTTGTAGATTCCTTGGCTACGAGCCATGCAACAAGGTATTCCGTCAGTATTATCGGACCAAACGATCTATGAAGAATGGGAAGTCCGTCGTAAGCGTGTCGGGTATCCGAAATGTCCAGGGTTTGTTTCTAGATACCCAAAATAAAGTGTACGGCTGGGACAGCCACATGATCTTGGTGGAGAGCCGGTTAGGATGGCAATTTCCATGGCCTGAGAATCGTGATTTTGTTATCGACGACTGTATATTTCAAGCTCCGTGGGCCGACGAGCTGAAAGGAAAGATCGACGATCTGTTGAGTCATGGATGGGTGGCATTTGAGAACATTGAGGCTTCTCACCGGAGGTACATAAGGGCCGGCATTATGGGTAAGCCGTCGAAGGGCCCTGATCCCTTAGTGAAGATAGACCTAGACCCCCGTTATCCAGTTTGGGTCGTTCATGACGACTTGCATTGGGAAGACAACTGTATTAACTGCGCTGGGGCCCGCCTTGACCATCCTGAAGAGCTTTGTGAAAACCTTGAGATGTCTCTGGGGTCGGGTTCTCAACACTCGCCTCATTTATTTTGATAATATGCCTATATGTCTCTGTCGTGTATGACTCGAACTTTTTCATTTTTTTACTTGGCGCTTCTTCGAAAAGGATATCCAGCTCATCGAGAAGAAAGTTGCGAACATGAGTGAAGCTACCCGCCGTGCGAACCAAGGCCAGAAAGATAGTGGCGACGTCCAATGCCATCTGTGGCCGGCAGGAGAATCAGGCAAAGAGGAACGATGAGCTTCCTAAGGATCAACCTGCAGGTGCCATTCCTCTAATTGAAAAAGAGGTCGTCGCCGGAGGCCTGAACACTAGAGGTCGTCAATCTGTGGTCGACGGGCTGGAGAGAGAGGTTGGAGTTGAATCAAGTGCTGCCGCTGCCAATGCTGAGGATCAATTGATCGTCGTCGAGGGTGAGCCCGTTAACCCTGAGGACGTAAGAAGTTCCGATTCCAACCATGAGGTCGTCGAAGGAGGGAGCCATGTCTCCAGGAAGAGGAAAAGTCACTCTGCCGGCTCCGGGAGAGAGAAAGGCAAAAGGAATAGAGCTGACAACGACCCCAAGAGTCCCTCCGACCCATCAACTCCTCAAACTGAAGCTCCTGGCTCGTCTACTGAAGTGCTTACCAGAGAAAAGGCTCTGGCCATGGCTACCAAGTTTGGTAAGGTTCCTCAGATAACTGGGGTTCCTTGCTTGGCAAGAAGTGGTCCTGCTCTTCTTCTGGGGACGGCCTTGACTAAGAGGGGTAAGGATGCTGATCTTGTGGGCCAAATGAGGAAGGCTAAGATGAGTCCGACGACCTATCACGCTCGCTTCGGGCTGATGCAGACGGAGGTAATTTAGTTGCTTTTTTTCTCGTTTATCTCGTCACTTTATACTTGGGAAAATGATAATCCTTTGATTGCAGATGACGTCGATGATGGAGGCAATGACGGCGGACTTCAAGGCTTGCTACGACGCTGAGATGAAGGAAAACGAGCAGCTGATTTTGTCCGTCGGAGCCAAGGAAGAGGCTGAGAAGAAGTTGAAGGAAGCTGAAGAAAACATCGCCCAGCTCACTGCTGCCTATGAGTCGTTGATGGCTCAGAAGAATGGGATATTGAAGGAGGTGGAGGCGGCGAAAGCTGAGAAGGCCAAGCTCGTAGAAGATGGCAAGATTTTAACGACTGCCCTTCGTGCTGCAGAGGGTAAAGTGACCAAACTGACAACTGACTACGAGTGTTCTCGGAGTCAAATTGAATCGATGAGGGCTGATAATCAAGCGGCTTTGGCCGACGCAAAGTTGGATGCTGTGGAACAATTCAAAAGGGGTGCTGAATTTTCCAAGATCGTCACTGATAAGGCCAGTTGCTTCTTCCAAGACGGAACCAAACATTTAGCCCGGAGGATTCTTGCTGATCCGGAAACTAAGGGTCTTTTGTCTACGAGGAAGCTGGCCGACCTTTGCACCGAATTGCCATATGACGAAGAAGCTCGTCTAGTTCATCCTTTAGTTCCCTTCAATGACAACGATTTACTCATCATAAGAGAAGACGACGAAAAGGCTGGGAGGGACGAGTGGCCGGTTCCCGTAGTTGACCCCAAGAATTTCGATGCCTATTTCAAACATTTCGTCGAGGAAGCCCCAGACCCTGATGCAGCTCCGTCCCAGTGATCATTTGATTTTTATGAGATCGTTTGTAATGTCCCAAACAATGTTGAGTTTTTGGTGGTGGTTCCAAACAATTATCTCAAGACAATTTTTAATGTTTGTAATGTAGCTGACCTGTTTCCTCGTTGTTTAGAGGGGGTCGTACAATGTTTGTTTCATGTTTTTAAGTTATTCAATGCCTTTGTTTTCTGTTTGTTAATCTGTGTTAACATAGATAGCATGTGATAACCTATTGGACGAGTAAGTTTGAGGACAAGTGTGAGTAGTCGTCGTTTTATGACCAGAACTTGGGTCGTCCTAATATGGTCGACCTTTGTTCAAACTTGTATTTTCTCAACTTCTCAATGGCTCGTAGGAATAGTATGAAGGTCAATAGGTTTTTGTTTGTAGACAAAGTTCTATGGACGAGTCATCTATACCATTATAGCGATCGACGAAGTCTGGCTACGTCTAACCTTTATACTTGGTTAAAGTAGATGTATTCGACGAAGTCTGGCTTCGTCTAACCTTTATACTTGGTTAAAGTGCTAGAATTTGTGTAGTAGAAAATCAACAAAGCGACGATCTTTCATAAATAGCTTTCTGGTAAACAACGAGCTACTGGGATTTATAGGTATCCCTTACAATTTCCCAAAAACTTCAAATTTCACAAAATTACATAGGAACCGCAAGGTAGGTGCCCTAAGGGCGCTGGATGTTGTCGACGACCTCAAAAGTAGTATTTCATTAGGTGGTTGGCGTGCCATGGATGCTTGAGACTTTCACCGTTCGGCTTTGCAAGGCGATAGGTTCCCTCTCTGACCACACTTGTGACAATGTATGGTCCTTCCCAATTGGGGGAGAGTTTGTTTTGACGGGCTTTGAGTCCCGTTGCTTCAATCTTTCTTAGTACATGGTCACCGACCTTAAAGAACCTTCTCTTCACCTTCTTGTCGTGATAAGCCTTGGTTTTCTTTTTGTAGTTCTCCATCCTTAATTGGGCATCCAATCTCCGTTCGTCTACGAGGTCCAGATCGACTTGTCGGCTGTGGATGTTCTTTTTCTACCTCGTACAAAGCAACTCGGTCCGTCGGGCAAATGAAGTTCGGCGGGGGCCACGGCCTCGAGCCATAAGCCAAAGCAAATGGGGTTTCCCCGTAGGCCTCGGGTGGTTGTGCGGACGGCCTGCAGAGCCGAGGGTAGTCCGTCCAACCATCTTGTATCTCTTCCTTCCGCATTTTTGCACAAGGCGAGATAAGACGAGTTTATTGGGCGCCCGGCTTGCCCGTTGCCCTGGGGGTAGGCGACGGACGACTTGGAGTGTTTGACGCCCATCCTGTTCAATTCTGCTCGAATTTTCTTGAAAACCGTAGGCCGTTGTCTCGAAACGATCACCCTTGGGATTCCGAAGCGACACCATATTGAGTCATGAATGAAGCTTAGGGCGTTGTTTTCAGTAATCTTGTTCAAGGCCTTGGCCTCCACCCACTTTGAAAAGTAATCAACCGCTACGATCACATATTTGACTCCTCCCTTGGCCGGCGGAAAAGGCCCAATCAGATCAACACCCCACATATCAAACGGCCAGGCAGCCAAGACAGGGGTTTGCTCAGTTGTAGGCAGCTTGGGGAGGTCGGCGAAACGTTGGCAGGTGTCACACTTTTTCACAAATTGTTTAGCGTCTTCACGAAGGTGGGGCCAGTAGTATCCCATGGTTATGATTTTATCAGCCAGTGTACGGGCCCCAGGATGGCCTCCACATTCTCCTTGATGCACTTCGAACAGCAATTGAACGACCTTGTCTGGATGAACGCACTTCAGCAATGGCCGGGTAATGGATCGTCTGTAGAGCTCTCCTTCGACGACCGTAAATCTGGCCGACTTCCTCTTTATTTGTCTTGCCGAGACCTCGTCCGTTGGCAATTCCTCCCGTTCAATGAACGCCTTTAGTTCGTCGATCCAACATTTTGGGCCGTCTCCGATGCAGAGGACCTTCACCCGTTCATAAGCTGGCTGATCTAAATAGGCCAAGTGATGGCCATGTTCGTCCTCAGGGAGTTGGTCCGTAGCTAGCTTTGAAAGTAGGTCGGCGTGCTCGTTGTTTTCTCGAGCGATTCTCTGTATGGCCCAAAATTCTAACCCTTGTATCAATTCTCCGACCAACAGGTGGTACTTCTGCAGGGTGGAATCGACGACTTGATAGTCTCCTCTCACTTGGTTCACGATCAATTGAGAATCACAATAAGCTGCAATTTTTGTAGCTCCAAAACACTTTGCATATTCAATGGCTGCTACGAGTGCCTCGTACTCGGCCTGGTTGTTTGACGCTTGAAACTTGAACCTCAAAACTTCTTCAAAAACTGTCCCGCTTTCTGGCTCAACAAGAACGATCCCTGCTCCGCTCAGATTCTTGGTTGCTGACCCGTCTGAAAAGATTTTCCAACATCCTACGGGCAAAACTAACTCCGCTTGCTGTTCAGCGACCTCCTTCCCCTTGTTCGCTGGCCGTGGTTTCCGTTGATCGTCGTCGATGGTGAATGACGTTTCAACCAGGAAGTCTGCCAATGATTGAGCTTGCAGGGTCCTCCTCGTCCTATACTCTATGTCGAACTCAGTCAGCTCAATACTCCAGTTGAGAAGACGACCAGAGCTTTCAGGACGGTGCAAGATTTTGCGCAGTGGGGCATTTGTATATACGACGATGGGATGAGCGGAGAAGTATGCTCGTAGCTTTCGTGCTGTAATGACGAGAGCGTAAGCGATCTTTTCCGCGTTAAAGTAACGGGTTTCAACATCTGACAAAGCTTTGCTGACGTAATAAACCGGCCTCTGTGTTCCTTCTTCCTCCCTGACCAATACGGCGGCGACGGCCTTATCACTCGCCGAGAGATAAACGTAAAGGTCTTCCCCTGCTACGGGGCTTTGGAGGAGTGGTGGGGAGCCAAGATATTCTTTCAACTGTTTGAACGACTGGAAACATTCGTCCGTCCATTGGAAGTCCTTTGCACCTCGGAGAGCTTTAAAAAACGGGAGTGATCTCTCAGCAGATTTGGCAATAAAACGACCTAAGGCCGCTACTCGTCCATTTAGGCGCTGAACCTCCTTGATGCTCGTAGGTTCGGCCATATCCATCAAAGCCTTGATTTTCTCAGGATTGGCTTCGATCCCCCGCTGAGAGAGCATAAATCCTAGGAACTTCCCGCAAAGAACTCCGAAAACGCATTTAGCCGGGTTGAGGACCATGTCATTGGCTCGTAGGTTGGTGAATGTTTGTTCTAGGTCGTCGACGTGCTTCCTCTTTTTTGATTTGACGACCATATCATCGACGTACGCCTCCAGATTATCGCCGATCTGGTCCTTGAACACCTTATTTATCATCCTTTGGTAAGTGGCACCGGCGTTTTTAAGCCCAAAAGGCATCTTCGTATAAACGTAAGTTCCCCCCGCCGCCTGAAAAGCTGTTTTCGGAATGTCCTCCTCAGCCATCTTGATTTGGTGATAGCCGGAGTAGGCATCAAGAAAGCTCGTAGTAGTATGGCCGGCTACGTAATCGACGAGCTTGTCGATTCTTGGCAAGGATAGCGTCCTTGGGACACGCCATGTTCAGATCGCAAAGTCAACACACAATCTCCACTTCCCATTAGGTTTCTTCACAAGAACTACATTGGCTAACCAGGTTGTGAACCCGAGCGTTCACGATGATTCCAAAGACTTAGCAATTTCTCAATCTCCTGCTTTATGGCAATCTCTTTTGATTGAAAAAACACGACACCTTTGCTCCTTGAATTTCATAGTAGGATTCACCCCAAGCCTGTGAACTGCCACGTCTTCTCTAATGCCTTTCATATCTTCTACTCTCCAAGCGAAAACGTCGAGGTTTTGTTTGAGTAGGGAGATTATCTCTTCCCTCTCCTCAGTGCACAACTGAGACCCCAGTTTTATTTTCTGCTCGGGATAATCCGGGTGGATGACTAGTTCGAGTAGCTCGTCTGCTGGCTTCATCTCGTGGGCGTCGTCCCTAAAATCCATGGACTCAATGACGATCTCCTTAATTTTCCTTCTCGCTTCTGGTGTCAGATCCGGTACCTCGTCGTCAATCAGCTTGTCCAGGTCGGCCCCCGATTCTTGGGCGGCCAAAGGTTGTGTTTCTGCAGCTTTGTCGTTCAAGAATATTTCGGAAAAAATTTCTGGATTTTCGACGCACTTGATCGTTGAGACATTGGCGTACGAGGTCGTCGTTTCTTTGATGGATTTTGAGAGCTTCACATTGTGATTTGGGTCGTCGATTTCGATAGTCCGTTTCGCCTTTAGCACGTGCTCTAAGAATTCTGGGGCCGTCCCCAACACACATCCGACTCCGGCACGTGAAGGAAATTTAACTCGTTGATGGGGAACTGAGGCGACGATCCCCAAAGTGGACTGACCCGGCTGGCCAAGGATTGCATGATAATCACTGACGACGTCGATCACTATGAAGGTTACGGTCTTGATTGTTCTCAAGGGGTGTTCTCCGATATCAACTGAGAGGCTGATTTGGCCTTTCGCATCTACCCGATGATTGGTGAATCCCTCTAGACGACCTAAGTAAGGACTTAGGCGACTGTCGGTAGACCCGTTCGTTGGTAGACATTGTAAAATAAGATATCCTTGGTCGCTCCAAAGTATCAATCAAGATTCTCCGTGACTCGTAATTATCAATGAAACCAGGTATGACTAAGGTTTGTTGACGAGCTAATGGGTTGGCTGGAAGCTCGTAGGGAAAGAAACTTATGACGTCGTTTGGAATTTCTGATTTCTGGGGGACGTGCGGGGCCTTCTTTAAATGGTAGATGGCGCTCTTAATCTGGTTCTTGCTCGTCTCCTCAGAGATCACCAGGACCATTCTTGGGTTCCTCTGGGGCGCGTCGTCGTTAGCAGTCCGGTTGTGGCCAGCCTGATGGTCCTTCCTTATATATTCCTCCGCCGCGGCTGCCGATCCATCTTTGAATGATCTTTTTCAAACTAAAACATTCCTCGGTGTCGTGCCCTTGTCCCCGTGGTATTCACAAATACTTGTTCATGTTCTTCTTTCCCTTCCCGTTAGTGGTTCATCTTGGGCCGGGCCGAAATCAACGTTGCTCAAAATTTACGCTCCGGAAACGGTAAGTGGAGTGTACGACTCCGGAACTTTTTCCGCTTTCACTTTGTTCTTTCCTTTTTCTCCGCCCTTATCCTTTTTGGACTTCGTCGCTTCGGCCTCGTCCACGTACTTTCCCTCTTTTTGTAACTTTCTTTCTTCGGCCTCGCGACCCGCGTACGCCTTGGCATAGAGGTCTTTGCGAGACTTGGCCGGGTGGACTTGGAGCTCGTAGTCCGGGGTAGAGGAAAGGACGCCATGTCCGAAGCAATTTATTATTTCTCTATCGGTTAGATCCTCATCAATTTGATCTACCAATTTCTTAAACCTCTTGAAGTAGTTCATTGAGCTTTCGGTAGTTCCTTGGGATATGTTCTTTGAGGTCGTTGACCGTCTTACGACGCTCTCCCGCCGTAGCAAACCTTCCTAAAAACTTCTTCCTCATCTCGTTTCCAAGATTCAATACTCCCTTTGGTAGGCCTCTAAACCACCTCAAAGCAGCGTCGACCAACGTGCTCGTGAGGGCCTTGCACATGACGTCGTCGTGGCCAGAAGCTTTTGCCACCACGTACATCTGTGCCTCAAGGTGTAGTATGTGGTCCATGGCACTGGTAGAGCCATCGTATTGCTTAAGGTCGGGTAGTTTAAAGCCCGGTTCCGGGGTCCAGCTTTCCAACATCCAGGAGCAAGGGGATTCATAGTGCCGCCGTCGTCATCGTAGTCGTCGCCGTCCACTTTATTCTTTTTGTTCCTCAACTCTTCCACTTGACGTTTCAACCTCAAAATTCTCTCATGTCTACCTCTCCCGCCGGGCCACTGGGGATCCTATCTTGACGGGGCCCCTGCAACGGTATTAGACCGTCGCTTCTCGCTGGGGCAAAGCCGTCGTGAGATGGATCGTCCCCTATAGCCGGGAGGTGGAGACGACCTACGAGATCCGGGAAACCTCTCGTTCATGACGTGGAGATCGAGTTCTCTCTCTTTGGCTCCTGGCGCCCGTTCATTTCTTAACGACGGAGTCTCGTAGACGACCTGACGACTTGATTCCGGATAGCTTCAAGATTTTCGACGACGAGCTCCCTGTGAGGCTCTGCTTCCTCAGCTCGTCGCTGCTGTGATCGGGCTCCTTGGCTCCGTCTTTCATTGATGTGTTCCCTTAGGTCAAGCTGGGGCACAACTTGCTCGTTTCCTGTGGCAGTCCCTTCACGACGACCAGCATTCTCTCTCTGGTTTCTTCTCCTCCTTCCTGACGAGATTGTTTGATGGGATGCCTGGGGAGCTTGAGGAGCGGCCATATGGATTAGCTCGTCCTGGATTTGCAAGAACTCCCTGAGGGCGTTAGCTCTCTCGACGAGGAAAGCTGCTCTGTCGAGATTAGGGTTAGAGGGACCTCCTGTATACCTTGCAGCTGTCTCAGGCCTCCTTTCTAGTGGAGGTCTCCTTTGGCGCTCAGCAGCAGGCCTTTTCTCCCTTCTCCTGGCCGTTTGAAGGCCTGTATCGTCAACCATCCCCTGTGACCTGGTAACCCTGAGGTTAGGGTTCCTAGGTGGCGAGGGTGGTCTAGGATTTTCTTGCTGAGGTGGTACGCCCTCATCTCCGGTTGATTTACTGGCTGTATGACCATCGGACACCATTTTTCCAAAATGCTCCGGCTGTATTTCTGTAGCTGAAGATCACTAACACGTTCCCGGCAATGGAACCAATCTGATCGCGCAGGAAAGCGTGCAAAGCTCAGTTCTTGTGTCCAGCAAATGATTGAGCTAGCTCCGGATCTCGCACAAAGACAAGAAATACAGGGTGAAACTGCGCCGGGGTCTTCCCAAGAAGCCCCTCCGGCGTGAGAGTAAGATTATGGGCTAGAAATATGGTGCAAATATTGTGGAGTGTGTAGGTATGGAAATATGCAGTAAGGCATTACCTTTTTCCATGTTATTACTCTCTTATTTATAGTTGGAAAGGTGGTATTAGGGTTTTCACCAGAACCGCTGGATTGGATTGATGTCACCGGGATCGGCTCCATCTCCTAGGTGTACACGTGTCGCGCCGATATTGGTCCGTCTATGTAAGGACACCGCAACACCCGACATCCGATAAGTAGTTTACCTTATAGAGGAAAGTCAACCCGCACGCCTTTTGTTGTTATTATCGCTGCATGAATGCACGTGTAACAAGGCACCGTGTGTCCGACATTATCCCAAATTAGCTAATTAACCAAGCTTGTTGAGGAAGCTTAATAGAGGAGACGACCTGGAGCTGTACGTCCACTTGGGTCGTCTCCTTGAGAGGTGACTCGACGAGAGAGTGT
Source organism: Adenophora triphylla var. japonica (assembly GCA_022495995.1). NCBI lineage: Eukaryota > Viridiplantae > Streptophyta > Magnoliopsida > Asterales > Campanulaceae > Adenophora > Adenophora triphylla. Next base: position 43,885 of record JAFEMH010001622.1, on the reverse strand, counting down.
TGGTCGTTCAGTGACGACGTCCTCTCTTGGACGAGCGCCGGTGCGCTTGAGGGAAGACTCGTCGTTAGATGGGCCTACCTCCGTCGACGATCTCTTCTTGGAGTGTCGACGAGTTATAAGTCAAACCCTTCCTTACTGATACAATGGCTCGTCGCTTGGATGGGCTTGGTCGTTCAATGACGACGATTGCCAACCAGGGTCGGACGGGCCATGACCCAAGGCTCTGATCTGATACTTCATAGTTGGGTCCTAGGGTGGGCCTATTGGGCCCCCAGGTTCGTAGTTGTACGTTGGGCTCGGCCCATCACAGATTATTCCGTTCAAATATTATTACGGGAATGATGGAGTAATTGAAAGGGACTTTCAGAAGAAGCGTACCTAGGATGACATTGACGCTAAGAAGGTATCGTCGGACAAGCCATTTGACTCCTTCTACTTGGTGCTGCTTAAGCATCGCCGTCACTCCAAAGTCGGCAAATTTGACGGAATCATCGCCGGCGGCCGTCGTCGTCGGTGAAGACGTACCCGCCGCGGTCAATCGCTCACCGTAATTCACTTCATATTGAAGACGATGAAGAGCAGTAGCGCAAAAGCCCTCTGGTTTTGAAACGGAGAAAGAAAAAAAATTATGTTGACGAAATTAACCCCCGTCGCGTTTTCAGTACCACCGTGGCGGTTATAGTTAAATACACGGCCCGGGGAAAATACACGGCCAAGGCAATTGACGATAATATCCATTTATATATAAATTTTTTTTTTTTTCATTTCAAATTCAATCAAACAAAAGCTCTTCCTCTCCCTCGCTCTCTCTCTACACGACGACGACAACACCCAACGGACGGACGACACACCACGACGACGAAGAATGGCTCGAGTAAAAATTCCGGCCGTCCCTGCTGGAGCTTCCGCCGCCGCTACCACCACTGCCATCGCCGCCGCCTCCGCTTCTACCACCTTGCCCGTGAAGAAGGTAATGCAATTTGAACGTAATTTAAACCTAATTTTACATTCCCAATGTCTAATTTTTGCTTGATTGATTCAATTGATTTGGACGTCTTTCATGAACTGGTTTCTTCAATTGATTTCGACGTTCTTTCTTTGATAATAACCAAAGCTCGGAGAGATTCTCGTGTAAACTCACATGAGATGCATCTCGTGTGAGTTCACACGAGATTATTCTCGTGTGAGTTCACACGAGATGCATCTCGTGTGAGTTCACACGAGATTCTTCTCGTGTGAGTTCACACGAGATGAATCTCGTGTGAGTTCACACGAGAAGTGCCCAGTGTCCACTCTTTTACTTTGCATCGTTCATAGTCAGTTATAAATGCTAAATAGCTAATTTATTGTATCTTATTTGATTTTTTGTAGGCACGTGAACGTATGACCGCGTCCAATAGAAAGAGGAAGGCCGAGACGGCACCTAAGGTAGATAAACGCAACAAAAGGATACATGATAGGACTATCGTGCGTGGGTCTGAGCTTGGGATTGAGCAGGATGTAGGAGATGATCATGATAGGACTTTTGCGCCAGGAGTGTACTGAGCGCACCGAGCACTGACACTGGCCTGAGCATGCGATCGAGGAGGATGTAGGAGATGATGAGGCATCTTCTGATTCTGATGATAGTAGTGAGGAGGATGTAGGAGATGATGATGGATCTTCTGATTCTGATGATAGTGGTGAGGGGGATGAGGAGGCGGAGCAGGAGGGTGGGGATGATGATGATGATGATGATGATGATGATGATGAGGAGGAGGAGGAGGAGGAGGTACAGGATGTTAGACCTTTGAGGCATGGGAGGGGGAGGGGGAGGGATGTGGCTAGAGGGCAGGGACAGAGGAGGCAGGGTGCGGGTGGGGAGGAGCCACCATCATGGCAGATTCAGAGTGACCCAGGTGGCGGCCCAGAGAATGTTTCACTTATTATTTAGGGGTTTTAGGGTTTTACGTGTCCCGATCTTGCCAAAAATGGTATACGGCTACGTCGTTTATTTTTTTTTAATTTTTTTCTAGATTCTAAATGACATTTAAAGTGTTTTTCATCTACATGAGTTTTCTCAAAATCCAAATGGAGATTGAGTTACAAATATTTGCCATTATTTAGGGTTTTTAGGGTTTTACGTGTCCCGATCTTGCCAAAAATGGTATACGCCTACCTCGTTTAATTTTTTTTAATTTTTTTCTAGATTCTAAATGACATTTAAAATGTTTTTCATCTACATGAGTTTCCTCAAAATCCAAATGGATATTGAGTTACAAATTTTTGCCATTATTTAGGGTTTTTAGGGTTTTACGTGTCCCGATCTTGCCAAAAATGGTATACGGCTACCTCGTTTAATTTTTTTTAATTTTTTTCTAGATTCTAAATGACATTTAAAGTGTTTTTCATCTACATGAGTTTCCTCAAAATCCAAATGGAGATTGAGTTACAAATATTTGCCATTATTTAGGGTTTTTAGGGTTTTACGTGTCCCGATCTTGCCAAAAATGGTATAAGGCTACCTCGTTTAATTTTTTTAATTTTTTTCTAGATTGTAAATGACATTTAAAATGTTTTTCATCTACATGAGTTTCCTCAAAATCCAAATGGATATTGAGTTACAAATTTTTGCCATTATTTAGGGTTTTTAGGGTTTTACGTGTCCCGATCTTGCCAAAAATGGTATACGGCTACCTCGTTTATTTTTTTTAATTTTTTTCTAGATTCTAAATGACATTTAAAGTGTTTTTCATCTACATGAGTTTCCTCAAAATCCAAATGGAGATTGAGTTACAAATATTTGCCATTATTTAGGGTTTTTAGGGTTTTACGTGTCCCGATCTTGCCAAAAATGGTATACGGCTACCTCGTTTATTTTTTTAAATTTTTTTCTACATTATAGATGACATTTAAAGTATTTTTTATCTACATGAGATTCCTCAAAATCCAAATGGAGATTGAGTTACAAATATTTGCCAATTAAAGGGTTTTATGTGTCTCGTATGTATCCACACGAGACACATCTCGTGTTGATACACACGATATACATCTCGTGTATATCCACACGATACACATCTCGTGTGGATCCATGCGAGATGAGTGAAGAATTAGGCGAAACCCATTACCAAAACAGCAACAACCATCATCATCATCAACACTAAACAACCGATTACCAAAACCTGAATATTCAATCAAATGAAAGGGCCCTTTTAATGGTGGACGGAGATAAATCTCGTGTAAAATCACACGAGATTATTCTCGTGTGAGTTCACACGAGATAAACTGAAAAGAGAGTTCCTCTACTGGACGCATCAATGGCGTCACTAACAATTCCTTTAAAATCAGAACCTCCTTTTCCAACAATCAATGCTCCAATTACTTCAAACCCTTTCAACAAAAGTGTCCTCAAATCATCTGCACGGAAAAATTCAACTAAATCAATCACAAACGCACAGGCAAACAAAGAATCAGATGATTGGGAGTTAGGGTTACCTGATTCTCTGACGAAATCGGGTGAAAAGGGGTCGGAGGGGTGGGTGTGAATGCACTTGAAGGTGGATATTAATGTGATGGGAGAGACGAAGGGAGAACCTATCAACCATTGGAGACCTGCTTCGTTGTTGATGATGATATCGTTCGCAGTGTCCATGGTGAACGATTGAAATTTTTCTGCGAGGTGTGTCGTGTGAATATACACGGGATAAAGGCATTGATATCGTGTAGAATCACACGAGACGGAAGGGCAAAATTGGAATATTTCGTTCTCTGTATTTTTCGTTCTCTGTATTTAGTATTTACCCACCGTGGCGTTGGCCGATAATGTTTGTAGTTAACTAACTTTTACAAAGTGAATTTTTGGCATTCAATTTAAGAAACTTACATTTTAACCCGTCATGCTTTGATTTTTTTCGTAACAGCCCACATAGAATATATGTCAGTCAATAATTCCTAAAACTTATAACAAGTATTTTAAACCGTCCAATTTCAAATTCGAAAATTAGACCAAATCAGGCCTTCCGTCAAGATTTGAAGGGTTGTTTAGACCGTCCGCAGTGGTTGACCTGGTCATGGTTACTCTCTTTTCTTCACATCAGCTCCACGTCATCGGTCATCATAAACCATAACTCCATCCTATTTTACCAATAATGGTGACTGGGTCATGGTTACTCTCTCTCATATTATTTTATCATATATTATTAATTATATATGATAAAATAATCTATTTATTTTAATTATAAATTAAATAATTTTATTAATATTAATATTATTTAATAATTATAATAATTTATATACCAATTATTAACATTATTCATATTATTTTATTATTATTAATTATATATGCTAAAATAATCTATATATTTTAATTATCAATTAAATAATTTAATTATTAATTAAATAATACTATTATTAATATTAATATTATTTTATCATTTCTATACCAATTATTCACAAGCCTGGAAGTCTTTCCCCAGCCAAAAATTCATACCGGTCATTCCATGCCCTTGTGCCTGATCACCATTGTGGCTAATCATGCCTGGTCATGCCTTCCATGTCAACATGCCCCGGAGCCTTCGGTCACCATTGCAGGTGCTCTTATATAAGTCAAAGTTGTCGAGTAGACGTAATCATGATTTTCATTTAATACATCAATACATTATAAACAAGTTTACGTATGATAAATTCTAGATAAAATTGGCTAAATTCGTTAAAAAAAAATGATATGACTATTTAAACATTAATACAATACAAGCATTTGCAGGCCCGGCCCTGCTATAAGGCGAGTGAGGCGACCGCCTAGGGCCCCCGAAAAAATTGGGGTATTTGGGGGCCCAAAATTTTGGTGTTTATTGTATATATATAAAACAATCCAATTTTTTCAAAAAGAGCACGTTGTTCCGGCGGTAGATGCGTTCCCCTAAAATCCGCACTCTTAAGGGCGCCCATGTTCGAACCTCAGTGGAAACAAGAGGATTTTTATTTCTCTCTTTTCTTTTTCTGTTAACAGATTTTGATTCTCTATTTCCTTTTTCTTCCTGTTCCCTTTAAAGTTAATTAGTTAAGTTTGGGCATCCTCCATTAAATAATTTCTCTCTTTCCTTTTTAAATAATTAGTACTCCCTTCCTTCTCAATTAATGTTCATTTGAAAAAAAAAATGTCTCAATAATTGTAGCTTTTTCAAAATCTTAGTCCCTAAAGTAAATTTTTACTTTTTTTTTTTTACACCAGTCAAAATATTATTGCAAAATTAAGTGTTTAGAATACTTGTAACCGCACCGTATCCTCCTGTTAAGAAAAATATTAAAGGGCCTAAACCAAATATTTGGCCTAGGGCCCCAAATTTTACAGGACCGGCCCTGAGCATTTGTTCCTTGTCGTTAAATGTCTCCTGTCATATTCACCCTAATTGCAAACTTCTGTCTTTTATACATGTATTTAATGCAAAAAACTGCAATAAAATTGAGTAGGCGTTACCAAAAAAACTTCCTTATATGCCTTGTTTAAGATTACTTTAGGCCTTTCAAAAACATGTTTAACCAATAAAAGATTATAATTTCTCTCATGTCTCTCTATTTATCCCATCCTAGACAATAAAATTAAATATGCTTTACGAAAAAACTTCCTTATACACAATGTTTAAGATTATTTTAGGCCTTTTAAAACATATTTAACCAATAAATTATATTCCCTCCGTCCCAAAATGTTTGTCCTATTTGACTTTTTTGATGAACTTTAACCACAAATTTACGAGAGATTAATCATGTTCATGAAATTCTAAAAGTTGTTGATAATATTATTAATGGTGAATCAATAGAAATTTTTAGAATTTTATGAACATAATTAAATTGTCATATATTTGTGATCAAAATTCAACAAAAAAAAGTCAAATGAAACAAAAATTTTGAGACGGAGGGAGAATTATAATTTCTCTCATGTCTCTCTATATTTATCCCATGCTAGCCAAATCATCAGATCACTAGTGTTCTCCAATCTTTCTCTCTCCTTCTATTTCATTTCCAAATGTGGTTGACAAAGTGTTTCAACTCCATGATTCTCTAATGTCCAATGTGGTGAATCTTACAAAGCTCAAAATGATGGTCCCACCACTACTTAACATACTTGACCAAGATTGATTGGACTTTGGTCAAACCAAAGATCAAATGACAAAATAAAAACCATGGGCTAGCATATGAAAGTGAACCCACTATAAAACTATAACATACTCTCTCCGTCCCATAAAATTTTATTCACTTTGTTATCTAGGGTGTCACTCTTAAAATTCACATTTTTCTACTAAAAAAGAAATTTTTTAATAATTCTTTATTCATGGGACTCACATGTCATACTCACAACAACTATCCACTTATTATTTTCTACCCCCACTTTCTCTCTCCTACCCACTCACAACTCCTAATTTAATAACATTATTTCTTATTTTTCGCACAAAACAGTAAATGAATAATCTTTTATGGGACGAAGGGAGTAAGCGTTATAGCGTATTATAGTCAAACAGGGTATAAGATACAATATTTAATATTTTATGAGATGAATATATTAAATAATAAGAACGCTTAATGAAATTTTTCAATTTTTCAATTAAATTTTATCATATTGTAAAAAAAAATATTTTAAAAAATGTGACTGCATCTTGAACAATTGATGTCGATTTAGTTTTATTTATATCTTATCGTAAGGATTAATTGAGTTGTACAATAGGGGTTTTCGAGGTGAAGATGAGATCATCAGATTCCTCAATAGACGGCCAAGTAGGAATTGGTGGGCCCTTATTGTCGCCTTGTGGGTAGTATCAACACCATAGTTTTTTGGTATCAAACCATTAATCATTAATATTTTCAGTGTGGACTAATATTATATTAAGAAATATATTCCCTCCGTCCCTGACCTAGGTGTCTAGTTTAATTTTGCTATGACATTTGATCATACAATTACGAGAAATTGATATATTATAATTAAATTTTAAAATTTTTAATTGTTAGTGTTGTTAGTAATAAATCAATAACAACTTTTAAAATTTCATCAAAATATTCTAAATTTTCGTAATTGTATGATCAAATGTCATGTCAAATCAAACTAAACACTTACATCGGGAACGGAGGGAGTACATGTTTGTTCTCTGTCATATGAAATGTCATTTGAGTCATTCATTAATTACTCAGAAGCCCATTAGCTAAAGTGATGATTAAATAAGGACTTGATTAAACAAATCAAATGTCTATTATTCTACCAAGATTTATTTTCCATCAATGATTTATGTTATGTATGACAGCCATCCTTACTTATAAACATCTTCAAAGGTTTTATAAATTCGCTACATCATTGCTTTATAAATTTTTATTTTTATATTTTTTTTAACAATTTTTTTTCTCTACACTCATAAACCTGTTTAAAAGCTTTTTGGGGACACCTTTAAAAAATTACATTTATTTAGTTAAAAAAAATAAAAATAAACATTCATTTTGGGCCAATAAATTACTGTTTTTTAAAAGCAAAATGTTTTATTTGCAAAAAAAAAAAAGTCAGAAAAAGCCGCTCTATCACAATGGAGCGGTTTATCCCCTTCTTCCCTCTCTCTTCGCATTTTTGGTTTATACTAAATTGTTGTCCCGTTTATTATATTTTGGTTCATTAATATATATTTTTAGTTTGTTAAATTCAAAAAAGTCATTATTTATTATTATATATACTAGTACTAACCCTCTGTGCCAAGGCACGGGTCAATTTCCCTACGTCACCCACTACTCTTTTTATTATAATTCTGACCCAATCTATTACTAAGTACATCAATAGATATGGGGTAAATAAAAAAAAAACATTGATCTTCGTATCCCTAGTTGGAATTTGAAGTTTTGACATTTCAAACGCTTGCATACGTTTAAAAAAAGTTATGTAGACATTCAAAGTTGGAATTTGAAGTTTTGGCATACGTTTTTCGCCTGCAATTTATGTGGAAGCACATCATCTACCACTACTATACCCCCTCACATCAAAACCAAATTTTTCTATCTTATACTAAAAACCTAACCAACAATCAAAGTTGGCATTCTTTTGGCACTTCATGACCTGCCTATCTCACTATTACAATTGTTAGCCTCCATTCATATATCATTGTCCACCTTGTAACCTGAAAGAAGTGATACAAATCAACTTCACAATCAACTAACCTTTGCTTAACAAAGAAAATTAAGCATCAGTTTTTATAACGCATTGACAAAAATATCAAAAACTTGGTAGCGTGATATTTTGGTTCCCCGTCTATGTTTCTTTCTCTAAATCCCTCCCAGAATTAATTCTGCAGCAACAATGATGTTTTCAATCTTCTCTATAATCTTCCCTTCTTTGTCCCACCACCTCATTATCCATCATCCCCACTCCGACCACCTAGATCGATTTCAAGATGTACAAACATTTTTTTAGATGGAACATCATAACAACAAATCATTTAAAACGTTTGTCATTGGAAATAGCATTGAATGTATATATTGCTATTAAAGCGAAAATTACATCATTGCTTGTCAAGCATTTAACGTACAAATGATTCAAATAATAGCTTTTCAGCATAGCAATTTTTTTTTTTGGAAGGAGAATGTGAAGTAGCTGTGTAAAACATGTTTGCAACTTTGCATATCAAATCTAGCATTAATTCTGTAAATCAAAGTTATTGCAAAGCCAAAATCTAGGGAGAAACGTGTTTCTCCATAATTTATGGAAAAACGGGTTTTTTTCATCGTTCCCGTCGGTGCTCTCTAGATTTCTTTACGGGCGGCGAAAACAATAAAAACAAATTCTCAACCGTGCGAACAACGTCAATCAAGAGAGAGAGAGAGAGAGAGAGAGAGAGAGAGAGAGAGAGAGAGAGAGAGAGAGAGGAACGAGAAGAACGACTGCTAGAATCGTAATTTCTGAATTCTGCTATTGGCGTCAAATTGATTCATTTAGTGATTTGTTTTCTTCTGTAAATCCGTCTATTTCTTTTACCCATATTTAGTGATTTTTGTTTGAATAGATCCATTGATTGAATGATTCGTTGAGTATAACTGGAGTATTTTGGTGGAATATGATTCGGGTTTGGATATGTTGGGTGGATTTGGTTCTAATGAGATTGATTTTGAGTGAATTCTGAAATTCTGGATATCAACATTCAATGTTCTGGATATCCAGAACCATTTGAAAGGATATCCAGAAATTTTGTATTGGCCATGACCTTGGCTTGGACAATTCTAAATTTCTGGTTATTCATTTTGAAAGTTTCTGGATATCCAGAACCTTTTGAAAGGATATTCAGAAATTTTTGTATTAGATATCCAGAACCTTTTGAAAGGCTTCTGGATATCAATATTAAATGTTCTGGATATCCAGAACTCTTTGAAAGTGATATCCAGAATCTTTTTAAGTTGATATCCAGAAAATTTGTATTACTCATGACCTTGCCTTAGCCCTTGGTCTTGGCCCATGGCCTTGGCCTTTGGCCTTGACCAAGTATATATATCCAGAAATCACTAAAAAGTATATCCAGAAATTAAGAGAAAGGATATCCAGAAATTTTGTATTGACCATGACCTTGGCCAAATCTATATCAAAAAATCAGTGAAAAGTATATCCAGAAAACAGTGAAAAGTATATCCAGAAAAAAGTGAAGGCCATGACCAGAAAGTTGGTATGTGTTGGTCCCATTCTAACATAACTTCTGGATATCATGATCAAAGGGTTCTGGATATCCAGAACCTTTGAGACTGATATCCAGAAGTTTTTTTAATGAATGCAAAAAAAAAAAATTATAATTTTTTTTTTTGGAAAAACACGTTTCTCCGGAGACCTACTCTATTGCAAAAACATCTATGCAAAAGGTCAATATAATTGTTCCATTATTGAAAAAGGGGCAAACGCCAACAGTAATAAGTGTTAAATTGACTGAGACGCTCTAATCATTCTCACTTTCCATATGACAGATCCTTACTTGATGAAAAACATAAATAAAAGAGCATTAATTGAGCAAAAAAAAAAAAGAGAGGGGAGAAGTTGTCATTGATGTCAGGAACCAGCTATGAGTGGGCAACAAAGTTGATAAGCTGAACTTTGAAATTAAACATGATCAATTATCATGGCTGAATGTTTCATTTGAACTAATCATGAATTCTCCCTTTTTGATGAGTAAAAAAGGAAATAACAAATTACCATTGCCAGAACAGGGAACACCCAAGATACATATAGATATTAAGCTTTCATATTCATGTCAGAATACCAAAGATACATATAATTATCATGACTGAATATTTCCTCTGATAATGAATAATACTTATAATGGCAGTTTCAGTTCTTTTCCTTTTTCTAAAGATTGACCCATTAAGTTATCAAGTTGAACTTAATACCTGCAAACTTGACAACAAATCAACTGGATAAGGTACAAAAAATTGTTAAACTACAAACTTGATATTTGATTCATGTTTCACGTACAGTTGGTGGAAGACAACAATGGAACAAAAGAAAATTTCAAAAGAATAGTGAACTTTGTCCAAATCTTAAGAGTGAATATTAAAAGTAACCCATTTGATTAATGATGCAATTTCCTCCTTAATTTTTTAGTGAAAAAAAATCACTCCGCCTATTCCAAAATGAATTCCAATTTTATTTTACAAAAAATGTCCCAAATAAATGTATATTTTTTGTGTCTCTAAATAATTTTTTACCAATCAAGTAAAAATTGAATATTAGTTTTGGGACGGAGGCAGTAAAAAGAACAAATTAGATATGGAAAAATTGTGAAACGGTGCCACAATGTCATCAACACTAATTTCTACCATTGCTCCTCAATGTGCCCATCTCCGCTAGACTGTCAAATATACAGTGATGGCAAAATCTTTTTTCCTTAACATCCCTAAAAGCCTTACTACTACTCCACGGTGATATACACTTCCCAGAAACCAATCTAACTACCTGTACTGTTGGATTTTGGGGTTACAAACGCAGCGGAAGAACTTTAAAAAACAACAAAACCCTAGCCCTTGAATCCGTCTATCATGAAGAGATTAGAAACATGAAATAGAATTTACATACCTTAATGCGATTTGTTTGTTCGAAAAACGGATCTTCAAAAGCGAATCTCAAAACGAATCTCAAAAATCCGTTGATGAAAGTTTTTGATCTTCTCCTTGTTCTAATCTTATGATGAATCAACGAATGAAGTCTTCAAGATTTTGGTGATAAAATAATCACCCTCTATCGGTAATTCACACGCGAAACGGATAAGGAACAATTCTTGTTTGATTGCTAGATGATCCCCGATTATTGAAACATTTTTCAATAATTAATGACTTTTTGGTAGAATGAATATATGGAGTTTGATCTTTGATTCATTATCAAAATCAAACAATTAGTGTTTCAAAAACTCTAATTTTCGTCACCTATGGCTGGGGCAAAAGGATTCTATTTATACTTGTTATAAATCCCTAAATTTTAGGAAAAAGAGTCATTTTTTCAAGCCAAAACGGGTTTCCAGCGCCGCTAGGATGAGTCGTCCCCCAGGGCACGAGTCGTGAGCACGAGTTGTTCCTGAGGGTACGAGTCGTCCCCTATTGCATGCTCTCTAATAGATTCGTCCCTTCCTTGGGGAATAGTTGGGTCAACTGGGCACGAGTCGTCCCATAGGGGACGAGTCATCCCCTGACCCCAGAATTCCACAATTAAGCCATTTTTAATCCGTTCTTTTGTGTGTGACCCTTTAGGAATTATATTTTGTGTTCGTAGTGAGTTGAAACATCAACCTCACAAGATATAAGTGACATCTAGCAAGTCATTATTGTAAGTACCCCAATCTGGGTCGTTAATGTTTCGTCAGCCCAAATTAATGATTTATAATCATTTAGGGGCATTTTGGACATTATTTTGACAATTTGAATGAGGAAGGACCTCTTAGGAATAAAAAAATGGGCAATTACCTCGCTGGAAGTCTGTCATTTCTAAGAAAAGAGAATATTGACCATTTAAATACGCCAAAACTGCCAGAAACAGCTTTCTGCAAAAAGCAGGCACGCCTGTTGGGGTCATCCGCGCGGATGAGATTGTACCTACAATCTTGTCTACGCGGATAAGATCAGCACCCAGGCAACCTATAAATACCCCCCTTCTCCCTCAGTTTATAAAAAGGAAAAAAGTCCCAAAAAATACGAAAACCTACTGTCACTCTGCCCAAATCAACCCTCAAATAACCATTTACACCTTCAAAACTCAAATTCCACACCATATTCATCCTCAAATCCACTCTAAAACCACTTTTGACCCTTGAAATCCTTCAAACCCTAAACATAAACCCAAAAAAATTGGTAAATCCTTATTCCTTTCACTCATATCTCTCTCATTCATACATACTCATACCATGTAGTTTAGCTTTCTTCTTTTGTTCATCCCTTTCCCTCTTGTCCCAAGGATCCAAGAGGATCTCCATGGAACCCATTTCCATAGATGATCCTCCAAAATGATCCACATCCCCTTTTATTTTATGTCATTCTCCCACTCCCTTTTTTATATTTCTTGGTACTTGCTTGTTTGACCAAGAAGATGGTAATCTTGGAGTTCATCTCCATGGATGACCACTTCAAATGGTCCATATTTCATGCTCCTTTACATGTTTAGTTTTACTTGCTTCCTTGACCTCAACATGGTCATCTTGGAGTCAATCTCCATAGATGATCATTTCAAATGGTCCACATTATTTATATTCCTTGCAAATTCCCCTTCCCATGTCTAAGATGCTCACCTTGGAACATTTTCCTTGGATGAACATCATCTAGACACACAAAATAGGTCACACAAGATGTAGGAGATACACTTGAGTATAGATCTCAAGGATGGTCATCTTATGACCACCTTAGAGATCTTTCTCTAAAGTTGATACATCTTGACCTAAATCTCTTGTCAATTTACTTTCATGTCAAATTCCCCTTTTTCCCTAGCAAATGAAATGCTCACATAGTCCTAACGTACCCCCGGGATGACTTGATTAAGTGGATTCATTACTTATGACCACTAATCAAAGTCTAGGGAAAGAGAGGACAAGCATGGATGCCAAAAATCCAAATCCCCATTTACTTTTTGTCTTTCAGTTACAATTCCAGTTAAGTCCTATAAATCCATTTAACTTTCTAAAAATTACAGTGACTAAAATGGAAACTGTAAAATATGGAGACTGCAGCCCTATCCGCGTGGATAAGATTGCACTGCAGTCTTGTCCACGCGGATGACATTGTCATCTGCAAACAGTCCCTCATTTTTCTGTTATTTTCAGTTTAATCCCTGTTTCAAACTGTTTTTTTTCAGTTCAGTCCTTACAATCTCAGTTATTTTCAGAAACCCCCCTTTAAGATACACACACACACACACATGCACGCACACACTCAAAAAGGTTTCAAATGAGGAAGACTCGTCGTACGAGGTATTCCGGGTGAACACCAACGTTCTTCCCGGAATGTAACGTGACCTCCGAACCCATTTTCTCTAATTTTGGGTATTTTTCAAAGTTTTGACCCTTAAACAAAAAACGGCGTGGCGACTCCGAAAACAATTTTTTAAAAGTCCGATAAAGATTTTCCAAAAACTTTTTTTAAAGAAACAAGCAAGAGTGTTGTCGGGAGGCTCAAAAAAAGAAAAATCGCGCTCGCGGATACACATCATCACAGTGGCGACTTTGCTGGGGAATCTAAAAGTTTTTTTTAAATAATAATAAATAAAGAAATGATACTCGGTATATAGGTGAAAGCTATTAAGTTTCCTGTTAACGCCTCCTTACCAGAGTCGGGGATAAAATATGGTATAACAATGCCACGTACCGGTGTCATTTAAAAAAAAATTGTGGGTCAAACTTCCGTCCTAACACTTGAGACTTTTTTTGGTTTGGTGTGTGTGTGTATTTTTCCCGTTATGCCTTGTTGTTTTGACCGTCCCGAAAAAGTCAAACTTTGACTGTCGGATCGTTCCTTTTAACTGTTTAAAACTTTATGCGCTTATGTGCTTGCATGTTTTCAAAAAAAAAATCTTTCTGCATGCATAATGCCTTTAAGATACGTTTGAAAATTTCTGTTTTTACTCAAAAAAGGAGGATAGACTGCCACACACTACGCGCACGTCGACCATACACTGCACACTACGTCCTTAACCTGGGAAATCTCAGTAGCAGCCTGGGAGGCCTTCCTACGCCTCTCGGTGCGAGCACGGGACGACCCAAACAGCCATTGGTTTACCCTCGTGTCTACCCTGCACATGTCCGTGACACACTTTTTCCGAGACTCGGTTGGTTTTTGGTCCGGTCCGTGTTAGACTGCTTCAGTGCATGCATCGTGTAGTCAAACCCTAATCAACATGCCAAGTGAGGATCCCCCGCGGACCTAACTCAGTCGAAGCCATGCCGGTTTTTCGTCATGAACTTTGACCTGATCTAGACTGGGGCTCGAACTTTGACTTTGATCCGCACGGCTCATACACCGGCTCCCGGCATGACACCTAGTCATCAAAGATTAACGCTCAATCCATGTCTAATTACTGCCTAACCAACAACGAGTCAAGATCCCTGGCAGACCATTATCAGTCGGAGTCATGCCGGTTTTCCGTCAGACACTTTGACTCGATCTTGACCCTCGACGCTGGCCTTGCCGATAATTTACATCGAATGTGCGTTAAGACTTCATGACCCGCCAGACCTTAGGTTCATTTTCCTTTTCGGTCGGTGGGACCCGCTTTCCCTATGGAGCCCTTGTTCGGGGTTACAGGTTGAGGGTCCGCAGGCATAGTGATGGGTCCCACTGATCCAGGACTTAGAGTAGTTAAAAAAAAAAGGAAAAAGAAGAGCAATCTTTTCCAACCGCTTAGGACTTAATAAAACACGTTTTAAGTAAACAGGAACAAATAACTGCATGTTGCACGAGCCCTGAGCCAAACACCTACCTTTTTTCTTCCACCCCCAAAGTCTGAACCTCCCTTATATCTTCCTCCCGCAGCTCCTCGCAAAGCTTGGGTACGGACACCGGGTCACCGTCTGGCTAGTTGGGAAGAATCCAGCGCATCTTCAGCCTCACCGTTTGCTTCAAATACTATTTTCAGAATGTCTGCATCAGCTGGTAACAATGGGGACAACACCACTCCGCCTCCCGGGACTCCCCAGACAGAACAGCAGTGGAATCAGTTGGCCGAACAATGAGACTGCGACAGGAAGCACAGATGAATAGCCTTCTGGAGGCTATTAGGAGCCATGGTTTGGTCGCCAATCTTAATCCCGATGGCACGTTCACCGTGGAAGAAGAGGAGGACCCCAATCCCGCTCTAGGTCGCCCTGACTACTCCAGGATGCCACCACCAGCCTCCTATGGTACCACTACTGGAGCCCATGCTTCTCGATCTATGGGTCAGCCAGCTCCTCAACCACAGACTACTGGACCTATACAGTCTGGCGGGACAAGCCAGTTCGCAGTTCCTCAGTGGGGACAAAATCAGTACGGAACGTCTTCCCATGGTTGGGGATACCTCGGAATGCCGCAGCAAGTTAGGATCCCACCGCAGTTTGGAATCGATCAGTCCGGACCCTCACAACAACAGTTCAAAGTACCACATCAACAATTTGGAATGCCGCTACCGCAGTTTGGTCTAGGACAACAGTCAGGTGCCCCTCCTCAAAATGATGTTGGTCCAGCTGCCCCTAACACCTTACCAGCTTCCACAAACCCATTTCTCACTCAAGGTCCAATGGCCCAAAGAAGCCCCCATCCTGCCTCATCAATCACCAGGACCGCAGTATCCTCCCGGTTATACACCATCACCACAGCCGGGCATGCAGTTCAACAATTAGGGATCACAACCCGCATTTAAGCCTACTTATGAGTCTCACCCCGGGAACTCGAGCTACCCGGCCACCTCAAGTCTGCCACCACCCTCTTTGCCAATTGGAAGCCAACAGCAAGCCGCTGGGCTCTATCTCTTTGCCCAGGCTCCTACTTACACTCCCAGGGTAATTTGGGCCAAGGACAGGTTTTCACCTATGTCCCCAGACCGGCAATCCCTTCCTCCAGTGTACCGCCAATGGTAACTCCTCTTTCCAGCTCAGTCACTGGTTTGAATGCTACGGCTACACCACGGGACCCTCATCTGGCCTGGTTCATGGAACAACGCAAGGAAATGAAAAGCACAAATTGCCGAGCTGACAGGAAAGAAGGCTGCCCTCTGGGCTACAGATCCCGATTCCATTGTGCCTTTGCCCCGCAAGTTCGTGATGCCTAGTTTGGAACTTTTTGATGAAACTGCCTGCCCAAAAACTCATCTAGACACCTATACCCTAGCTATGAAAGCCAAATGATGCACGAGCCAGCAGCTGGCCGATTACTTCAGCCTCTCTTGAAACTGGGTGAAATGGTTCTTCCGGCTGTAACCCGAGTCCAGGGCCACTTGGGAACAGATCACCAAGCCTTCACCGAAAAGTACAAGGCCAACCTGGAATGGGAGACGAACCGAGTAGACTTGCAAACAACTGTGCAACGCCCTGATGAGAATATTGGTGACTCTTACAAACGTTGGAACCTTAAGTTGAGTGAAATGACCATTCCTCCTTCTGATGAAGAACAGCTGGACATCTTTCAGTCATGTTTGAAGCCTCACCTAAGAGCATCCCTCATCAATTTCCACTATCCAGATCTGCATGCTATGGTCAGCTCTGGGGCCAAGTTTGAAAAGGCCTACAATCAGCAACAAGCAACTGCCCCTACTTACCGGTACCGAGCCACTGTCGCCAATCCTGTTCCTGCCCAGCCCAAGGGCAAAGAAGCTGTCAACTTTACCGGACAGAATTGCAACAATGCCACTCCTTTCATGCCTAGGAAAGTCGAGATGCCCAAGCCTCAGAATATAAAGTTCAGCAACTTTGGAATGCCCCTGAGTGAAGTTTTCAGAGGACTGGTCAAGGAGGGTTTGATTCGACCTTTGGATAATTACCAGCCCAGGTATCCTAGCATCCCTTTGGACACCACCAAGCATTATACTTTTCATCAGTACCATGGGCACCTTATGGACGATTGTATAGTGCTGAGGAAGGCTATACGAGGGCTAATTGAAAAGGGAAAGCTAGAAGTACCCGAGGGGCCCAACACAGTCAATAATCCATTCCCTAGGAATAACAACATGGTGAACATGATTGAGATCAGAAAGCCCTCTCACGCTAAGGAAGGGATTGAATGATGAGCCAGATGAAAATTCCCAAATACCCCTGATCAACTTGGTCGAGGATCCCGAATTCGAATTCCCACTCAGCCTCGAGAATGAGGGACATGTTGATTCCCCCTGGTCCCATGTTAATAGCTCCCTGCTTGACTATGAGGCTCGCTACTTCTCAGAAGAAGGGATAGCTGACACTGAAGAACTGGGGCCATTCAGATCAAACTATGAGAAGGCCATTTACACAAGATGGCTAGAGCACTCAAGAAGAATTGAACAAGAGAGCTTTAGACGAGCACCCGTATTAGGGCTTATTAGTAAAGAGGCCGAAGCACACCTCGAGCTAGTACACTTCTGCAAAGTGGTTCTGGGAGAAGCCGAGTACAGTCCTAATAATAGCAAAGGTGAAGGATCAGATGAGGAGGATTGCTTCCATATACTCCCTGGGGTCAAATATGTACCGCCACCTTTCGCCCTTCTCCCACAGTTCCTGGGAGGAAAAGCTGAGTCACAATTACCACTTCCAGCATTGGGGGCCTATGACAACTTCTGTGGTTGCACACACCCGTCTTCTCCTAACAGATATGATCGACGCTCTCTCTTAGCCGAAGTTCGGATAATATGGGATGATAATGATTCTGATGACAGTGACGATGACTCTGATGACAGTGATGATGACTGGAGTGAAGAATCAACTGAACCCCAAGACCCAGAATCCATTTGGAACAATCATGCTGGAAATGACCGCATGGGTGCCAGGCACAATGGGTGGTTGTCTGCTAGTGACGACGAAGAGCCACCAGAAAATGTGAATCAGGAACCAATGGAAATTGACCCCTATGAGGAGTTCTTCTCAAGATGCAACTGTGGTCAATGCCCAAACACATCAGGGGATGAGGAGCAATAGACCCCATCTGAAGAGGAATATTGAAATTACCCGGGATTTCGCGCGGGCGGCGCGAAACGCGATTGTCCTTCGCGGAGGGTTGGTGTCTGAGACCTCACTTCATGGGAAGGAAAAAAATGAGGAGTCGCCACGCGGTTTTTGTATTTTGAGCCCAAACGTTGAGAAACGACTTTTGTGAAAATGGTGTCGTTTTTATTGGTAGCAAAAACTTAGGAAAAGACTTTGAAAATGGGGGTCATTTTTATTGGTAGCAAAAATGAGTAAAAATCTTTTTAGTACCAGAGATTGTTAGGTTCGGAGGTCATGTTACGTTTTGGGAAGAGTATATTGAGATCACCCGAAATGCCTCGTATGACGAGTCTTTCTACCTTTCTCGAAATTGTGTGTGTGTGTGTGTGTGTGTGTTTGAAAAAGGGGCTTGAATGACAAGCTTAATCTTGGTTTGAATGTCAAACGTTGATTAGGTGACTTTGAAAAAGCGATCGTTTGAATGACAAACATCGGTTTTGAGACAGAAATGAGCGTTTGCGTGGCAAACGTCGATTTGAGTTTGAAATGAGCGTTTGCGTGGCAAACGTCGATTTTGAGCTTTCTGAAAAGGAGTTCGAAGGACGAACTCCGATTTTGAACCGAATGATTCATTGTTAACGATTTTTACGGGAAAAAACGTATTAAATGATTTTGAATGTCAAATAGCGGCTTTTAGTTTGAAAGATGAGCGTTCGGAGGCCAAACGTCATTTCGCGCGTTTTGAAAGAGAATTCGAAGGACGAACTCCGGTTTTGAACCGGGCATTACATTGTTAACGATTTTTACGGGAAAAATACGTATTAAATGACATGCAATCAACGAATCGGGTTGCGACTCGGACTTTGAAAAGTAAATACCATCACGATCCAAACGGGTCGGACTTTGTAAATGACAGTATTTAAAGCAGTATCAACGAAATCAAACGATCTGGAATTGTAAATGACGATCGACGAGCCAAACGGCTCGGAGTTGTAAATGACGATCAACGAGCCAAAACGTCTCGGAATTGTAAATGACAGAAAGTAAATGACGATCAACGGATCGATCGATCTGGAATGGTAAATGACAGAAAAAGTAAATGGAACGGGGTCGGAACGCCGTTTTAACCCGTGATTACTTCTCTTACGGAAAGAGAAGAGGATCGAGGGGCTAAAACGTATCGGACCCCGTTAGACGGAGGCGTCTACATTTCAGTAACGGTGTTCGAAACGGTTATAGCGACTGACACGTAAACCGAGACGAGACAAGAGATTAGAGAGAGGGAGTTATACCTATGGCTAGGGTCAACTCTTTTGGCTCGGAAGGTGTGTACGGGACACGGAAAGAGGTTTGAAACGTTGTTTCGTAGTGGTGAGGGACGTATTTGATCGAAATACGGAGGTTTCACGCGAATCGAGGCAAAACGGGAGCTCGGGAGGGGTGAAACTGGCTTGTGCCGTATGAGAGGTGTGTTTTTTGGGGTAATTTGTTGTTATGAAATGGCTTTGACAGCCCTCCTATTTATAGGTGAAAAATGCAGTAAGTCAGTGGGACTTAGGCATTTTCCGGGGTTTTTTGGTATTTTAAAATTTTGAGGGGCTTCTTGGCAATTTCGGAAAATGTGCACAGTGGAGTCCGGGGACTTTATTTGTATACCAGGGGTATTTTAGTCTTTTCCCTTTGATTTCTGATTGAAAGGTGATGTGTGGGCTGTGGCATGGCTGCCACGCGTCCCTTGACTCACCATATGCGTGGGAGTTCGTTCTCCGGTCCCAGTTTTGTCCGTTTTTTAAAATATCAGTCCGGAAAATGTCCGAAATGCCCCCGGAAAGTGCCGGAAAGTGCGTTTTCCAAGGAAAGCCATACTTTTACGTGAGATGACACGTGTTAAGTACGCTTCGACGTCGGGATGCACGGGGCAGTCCCGGGACGTCTCGTTGGCATGGCAACGGGGAGTTTAACGAGTTCCGGTTAACCTGGAGCGGGCCAGTTAACGGATTTCGGTTAACTTTCTGACGGACTTTGATGATCCGGATTTGGGTACTTACAGTTAGCCCCTCAGCGACGTCTCCTCCGAAGGAGGTGGGGTCATTGAAAAAGATAAGGATCCAAATCGGGATGCCTTACTTTGAAAGACACAGGCGGTCGGTGGTGGACCCTTAGCGAAAGGATTCCTACGTATCCCGAGCGGGAATCAAGCCGATCGTAGTTCGTAAGTGCAAGGGCCGCTCGTGGGGACCCTGACCTGAGCGAGACTGTTTGGAGGCGTCTGAACCTGGGTGGAGACTATTGTGAGGCGTCTGAACCTGGGACTTCTGTAACCTTCGAGGGCGTGTGGCACCTCAAACCAGAGCTGCTGATACTGACGAGGGTGTGTGGCGCCTCAAACCGGAGTTGTTGGAGCTTACGAGGGCGTGTAGCACCTCAAACCGGAGTTGTGAGGATATATTTATCCTGATATGAAGGCATTCGTGCCTTGGGTACTGGGCTTATTGCTGCTGCCAGTTTTATCCTGCTGGGGATAGGGCGGTAATGATGAGAACGGTTGTGTTAAACTGGCGTTATTAACAACTCGGAAGGATCGACGTTTCTTCTTTAGAATCCTGCTGGGGATGAGCATTCGGGCTTACCTTGATGGTCGAAGAGGGATTGTTGTGCGGGCTTATTGCAGCTGCCGCTGAAGTGGGACGGTCGGGCTTACGACTGGCGGCCGGGGAGATGAATGTTCACTTGCTGAAGTGAAAAAGATATTCGGGCTTACGAGGATGGCCGAAGAGGGATTGTTGCAAGGCGTTCGTGCCTTGGGGTTCAGGCTTATTGCAGCTGCCGGGGAATATATGATGGTGAAAACCATTAGAAAATTTAACGTCGGGAGACGGAATCATAACTGGAATGTCCGGAGACATGATTGAGCGTTTGAATGTCAAACGTCAACTGGGAATCGAATTTTAACGTCTGGAGACGGGATTGTAAATGGAATGTCCGGAGACATGATTGAGCGTTTGAACGTCAAACGTCAACTGAGAATCGAATTTTAACGTCTGGAGACGGGCGTTAGTGAAAACTAACTGGGAATTTAACGTCTGGAGACGAGCGTTAGTGAAAACTAACTGGGAATTTAACGTCTGGAGACGAGCGTTAGTGAAAACTAACTGGGAATTTTATCCTCGGGGGATGGGGTGTTAGAAAGGTCTAACTGGGGGAAATTTTACACTTTTGGGGGCCAAAAGTGGTAAAATTGAAACTGCGAAAAACTGAGGGGCCAAAGTGGCAAAAAATTTTCTGGTGCAACAAGAGTCCGGCCGGACTTTGATTGAAATTGGCCATGTCCTTTTCAGCGCCGAGGCCGAGGAAGGAGAAGCCATTTTCTCCATTAATTCCGATGAGAGGGAGAGAGAGGAAGAGAGAAAATCCATCCCAAATTGCAAGATTTGCTCGGATTTGCGAAGGAAAATCGATATGGAAGGTCATTGGGACCCAATGGCTCGTCATGGAAGGACCGATGACGAAAGAACGCGGTTGGTTCGGACCATTCGAACCATCATTCATCCATTGAATCCGACGGAGTTCTACCCGGCTAGGGAGAGACACAACTCCAAAGGAGGGATCGAGAGACAAGTAAGCTTCCTACAAATTCCATTAATTTTAAGAATGTGCATTCTTTAAATGTTAGAAATTTGATTAGGAATGAACTTAGGGATTTTGGTGCCCGAATTGGGGCTTTTGACTTTGCTATGAACCTTTGTCAAAATTGACTAGGATGTAATTCAATTGACACCATGGGTGGATGACATAAAAATTTTGGTTGCAAAATTCCATGTCTAGATGCATTTTCCAAAATTAAAGTAGCTTTAATTCGGGACGGAGTAAATTTTCGAAATGTCCGAAAGAATTTGAAAGTTCCGGTTTCGACGGAGTTTTCGAAATGTTTTGAAAGTTCCGGATTCGACGGAGTTTTCGAAATGTTTTGAAAGTTCCGGATTCGACGGAGTTTTCGAAAGATTTTGAAAGTTTCGGATTCGACGGAGTTTTCGAGATGATTTTGAAAGTTCCGGATTCGACGGAGTTTTCGAAATATTTTGAAATGTATGTAAGAAATGAATGAGAACTGTCATTGCATTTGCATCATTTGGACATGCGTTCATGCACTCTGTTGATGTTGCTCTCGTCTTGTTCACCTGCAGGGGAAAGGGAAGGTTGACGTCGACAATTAGAAGAGTCGGGGAGCCTTTGAGGCAGTGAGAGCATTGTGGGAGATTCTCCCGAACGTGGCTCGAGAGGGAGAGAGGAGTCCACGGCAGCTGGTGGTTGACTCCGGACTGGCTGGGTTCATCAGTGCGGTAGCTGCGATTGCTACGACGCCGAGGGCCAGGTCCATGTATGTTGCCTTGAGCGAGTACTGGTGGGATACGACCCACACTTTCCATTTCAGATGGAGGGAGGCGACGGTGACTCCCACGGATTTTGCCGCTATCACTGGGTTGTTGACCTATGGCAACACGCTGGTGTGGGTTGACGGTTATACCCCAGAGCAGTTGTCTGTGCTGCTGGGTTTTGATATCACTGATGCCAGGGGCTTGGGCATTCGGTACAGGCCGATGGAGAGGCATCTGCAGACGGGTATCGCCGATTTTTTGGCTGGATCACTGAGGATGACCGCGGAGCGCCTGGCTCGAGGGTTCATTTGGTTTGCGCTGTCAGCGACTTTGTTCCCGACTTCCGACACGTCCTGTCACTTCCCTTTGCTCGGGTCGCTGACAGATCTGGATGCCGTGAGGGGGTTCGCATGGGGGGAGGCTGGACTGGCCGAGCTCTATCATTCCTTGGACAGGTTCTCGCAGGGAGAGGAGAGTTCCTTGAGCTGCTTCACACCTGTCTTGGATGTAAGTTCATGTCTTTTTCTCTTCCTTGCCTCTTTGATGTACTCGTATGTATCTGCTTTGTAGCTGACATAACTTTCCATTTGCTTGGCAGGTCTGGTGCTACGAGGTGTTCAGTCCGCAGGAGTGGGACATTAAGGATGCGTATCGACCCTTGTACCCCGCCCTGCTGGTTTGGCAGAAGAAGGCGAAGAAGCCGGTCTCGTCGAGAGTGGGTACGCGACTGTCGTACGAGGAGGTGTCCCAGGCCCTGAGCCGAGAGTTCTCCGAGAGGATCCAGTTGACCTGGTGGGGTAGGTTCGATGCTGTCGCCGTTCAGATTGCTAGCGAGACTACACGGCGGCGGAAGCTCCTGGTGGGACTTCACAGCGACGCGATGTATCTGGGGGAGAGGGTGACTCGTCAGCATAGGCCGGGGTCCCTTCCATTGGTGCCGGTGGATCCTCCTGTGCACATGCAGCATCCTCGGGAGATGCCGATGGAGGAGCTGGAGGGGTATAGACAGGGCGTGTACTATACCGAGTACGTCATAGCGGGAGCCGACTATGATACCTTCTTGAGGATGAGGCTGAGGAGCCCGCAGGTGCAGCATAGGGAGGGCGAGGTCCCTGGAGGTCCTCGAGATCTTCCGATCCCACGTGCGAGGCTGGCGTATGAGGGACTGGATGGCTCACGCAGACGACTGGTGATCCCACTCCCGGATGAGCCGAGACCACGATACAGGGTTGACCCCAATGCTTCGGTGAGCACTCTTTGATTTTCTGCTTTTGATAGTAGTATTCTGCAAATGTTGCATCTGTACTTTCTGTTCGTCTTCTGATGACCTTCCTGGTTCGCAGGTGTCTGGTCGTACGTATAATGACGCTATGAGGCTGGTGGACGAGTGGGCCGCCTACGCTAGGAGACTCGTGGAGTTCATGCGGTGCAGTTCCCGGAGGAGCGTTGATGTCCGTGAGCCGAGGCCGTCCAGGCCGAGAGGTTCGCCTGCTCCCACAGCTGGTGGGGAGGACTTTGCACAGGGATTTGGCCAGTTCGCGAGCGGAACGGCTGGGTTTGGAGCTCCTTCTTCTTTGCACTCGGGGCATGAGAGGGGAGAGTCCTCGAGTTCGCATACGCCGAGGAGGCCTTTTGCATATTCCCGCCTGGAGGAATTTGGCGACTTCTTGTTTGCGACGGATCCGGCAGCGGCGGAGCAGTACGTCGAGTGCTCGGATGACGAGCAGGACTCGGAGTAGTCCTCCCTTCTTTTTTTTTTTACTGCTTTGTTTAGACAAAAATGCATGTATTGTCAGGAACAATTTGATTTGAACTGTATTCGAAAAGGCGCCCGTGGGGCGGAACCTGTACTTCGCACATTTATTCTGTGATTACCTTCCTTTATTTTCGACAAATAAGCAAGTAGGTTGATCAAAAAATAAATAACATGAAACATGCATTAAAAATTGAACGGGTCAAAATTTAAGCCTATATGCACTAATATTTAATTAATTGCACTGTTACACAAGCCCGGGGCGGAAGGGATATTGATATTGATTGAATGAAACCAGGGGCAGCACGTTGGTTTCATAAAGGTGTGAATAGGGGATTGTTTGGAATTGCTTCCAATTTGGGAGCAGCTGGCTGCAGAGTTGACCGGGTCAACTGCAAGGAGAGTCCGGCCGAACTAGGATTGAATTTCCAGATTCCTTTAAATTGCAGTTTCAGCTTTGCAATTTGTAAAGACTACGCCTTTGTTTCGATCATTTGGCTGAATTCCTTTCCAATTCTTAAGGCTTTTCTTCACTTTCTGTCATGGCTCCCTTTCCTAAGTTGTCGTCTCGGATGCAAGAGCGATACTTGGAAAACTTTCAGTCGTGGGTACGTGTTAGTACCCGGTCCGAAAAAAGGCTTTTTAAATGCTTGGCCCGGTTAATTAATAAGAAACCCTAACAAAACCCTAAAAGGTCATTAATTCGTCCGTCCTGCGCCGTCACTGTTAGCTTGGAAAGTACGCCAGCTAGAAGTGCCGATCGGCTCTTTACCCGTGGTATGGCCGATCGACCCTTTTATATAGAGCCGATCGACCCTTCAGCCCTAGTGCCGATCGACCCTTCAGTGGCCCAGCCCAAGTTCCGAGGTATTATAAATAGGGGTGCCCGGCTCCCCATATTCACACACAATTTCATACGGGAGAAGCGAGACTACACTTGCTTTACCCTCAGTTCTTCTTTTTCCTCTCGAATCGCCAAGATTCGACCCCAAAGTCTTGCTACAATTGGTAAGACTCTCTTTTTAATATTCTTGTTCTTTATTATTATTGTCTTTATTATTATTTATTGCATGCTTAGTATATTTTAATTACTTTATTTCTTGCTTATGTCATATATGCTAGATTTAGGAGTGTTTTAATATATTTAAATATGCAATAGCCGAGGATGATCTAAGGTTTCGCCCAAGAAACCCAATGGATCTAGGAACTATTTCTTACCTTCCACCTTAGTAATAATTATCCCATGATCAACAATCCCCCAAGGATGAACGTTGATTAGTGCACCTTTCGAGGGCCTAACTCAAAGGTTCTAGGGTGTGATCATCAATTAATTCTTTCTCTCCCCTCCTCCTTATGCATGATCCCGTTTCTTCTATCTATTCCTGTAAACACCGCACACAACCAACACCCCACATGCTAGAAAGACCGATTCGTCGGGCAATAGGAGTGATAACGTTTCTTCTTCTGTTGTAACTTGACCCCCGAACCCAATTAACTGTTTAGCCTTTTTTCAAAGCTTTGGGCTATATCAAAGTGGCGTGGCGACTCTCAAAATTAAACTAATATTTTAATATGGTTTAAAGCGAGTGTCACTAAATGAATATCCTATTTCGATCCGACTTTATATGATTATTTATTTCAAACCTCCGAATGCGCGTTGCATCGGGACGGGGTATTCACAGTGGCGACTCTGCTGGGGACTGTTTTGAAACTTTTTCAAACTAAGTGGGTCAGACTTTCGTTTTCTTGTATGGTGTTGTATTTTACTTCTTTTTTCTTTTTCTCCTATTCTTAACTGTTGCATTGCATGCATGCATCTCATGTAAATAAAAATAAATCCTTTTCTTTTTTCTTTAAAAAAGGAATTAGACTTTTCACCTCACACTACCACTAGAGTCCGTGTCACACTGCACAGACACCCTTTAACCCATCGGAGAAGCCAAAGTGCGGGAAGTGTGGTGATCATGTCGCCTCCCTTCCGAGTCTCACTTGGCCATCCACTCATCAGTGCGCTTCGGCTGCACGGTGGGAACCTGAAACCTAACCCTTGTGTCACCCACTTTGCTAGGAATACACTCCATGTGACCGGTTGGTTTGACTAGCTTTTTTATATAGACAATTAATAAGGTCTTTATGTTAAGTCACTGCGAATCAATGATAAGTCAAGATCTATCGAGAGATTAAGAGCACTAAAAAATTGATTTCCTTTTAGAGGACGCACCATGTAAAGTTTGAATGCTTGATCTTGTCCTATCATGGGTCTGTAGTACTTCCCATAAACATCATGTTAAATGTCTATATGAGACGGTTAGTCGTTAGGATTCACCACTTTAGGACATTTAGTTAGTTACGAAAAAGGGGTATCCCTTCCAACCAAGAGTAGGTTCTATAAAAATGGAAGGTTTTTTTGTAAATAAAATGCTTAACTATCCCTCATTTCTAGGACCCTCCGAGGTCCGCTCCTCTTTTCTAGGACCCTCCGAGGTCCGCTCCTCTTTTCTAGGACCCTTGGAGGTCCGCTCTTCATTTCTAGGACCCTTCGAGGTCCGCTCTCCATTTCTAGGACCCTCCGAGGTCCGTTCCTCTTTTCTAGGACCCTCCGAGGTCCGCTCCTCTTTTCTAGGACCCTTGGAGGTCCGCTCTTCATTTCTAGGACCCTCCGAGGTCCGCTCTCCATTTCTAGGACCCTCCGAGGTCCGCTCCTCTTTTCTAGGACACTCCGAGGTCCGGTCCTCTTTTCTAGGACCCTCCGAGGTCCGCTCCTCATTTCTAGGACCCTCCGAGGTCCGCTCCTCTTCTCTTGGACCCTTTAAGGTTCGCTCCTCTTCTCTTGGACCCTTTAAGGACCACTCCTCATCTCTTGGACCCTTCAAGGTTCGCTCCTCTTCTCTTGGACCCTTTAAGGACCACTCCTCATCTCTTGGACCCTTCAAGGTTCACTCCTCTTCTCTTGGACCCTTTAAGGTCCACTCCTCTTCTCTTGGACCCTTTAAGGACCACTCCTCATCTCTTGGACCCTTCAAGGTTCACACTCCTCATATCTTGGACCGTTCAAGGTCCGCTCTTTTTCTCTTGGACCCTTCAAGGTCCACTCCTCAATTTAGGACCCTTCGAGGTCCACTCTCTCTATCTAGGACCATTAAAGGTCCACCCTTCCACCTGAGACTCTTCGAGGTCCACCCCTCGTCTCTTGGACCATCCATGGTCCATTCCTCTACCTTTGACCACCCACGGTCTACATCCTTCAAGTTAGGACCCTTCAAAGTTCTACCTCTCATCTCTTGAACCATCCGCAGTTTGCTCCCTTAGCCTTAAAACCATCCATAGTTTAGATCCTTTATCTCTAGCACCCTTCAGCCAAAGACCCACCTAGATCAAACCTCTCTCGACCCATATAGATCAAACCACCATCTAGGGCCTACCTAAGCCAACTTACCAAGTCCGATTAGCTCGTCTAGATCACCCTCACTTATATTTGACCAAGGATCGAGTCATCTTCCTCTCTTTTTTTTTTCACCAAACGGACTCTTTTACATTCATCCTCTCTCTTTCTCTAAACTTAACCCTAGTTGTATCATCAATCGGGGCCCCCTCGAACTACGGTGACCTGAGACTCGTACCTTAAATGGTAAGGGTTACGTAGGCAACTTCAGCCCGGTCAAACTCTCAAATTGTGGAGATCAACTATTTTCTCGGAGATGCCTTAAGATTAATTGTGAGTCTAATTCAACTCATTGGTTTGACTCTGCCGTATGTTCTTACAGAATTCCACATCATGTCTCTGGAGAAAAGCATTGAAGCCCTCAAAGAAGTCTCAAACATGAGGTTGGGAGTGATCAACCTCCTCAAAGACATGCATGAAATTGAGCAGCATCATTTGTCCTACATTCAGGAATACTTGAGAAGAGTTCCTCCTCCTGTTCAATTCCGGGGTCCCTATCATCCACATGCTTATGGTTCCCCTTATGGTCCTACACATCAGAATTTCTCATTCAGGATACCTGCTGTGGCCACCAACCAACTAAAGGCATCAATACCCGAGAAGAAGATCAACAAAGAACATTTTGATGATTTAGGAATGCCTGTGGGTGAGTTCTTCAACATTTTGATGGGAAAGAACTTGATCAAGCCGCTCGAGAACTACAAGCCTATTAACCCAAGGGAAGACTTAGATACATCCAAGTTTTGCAGATACCACAAGTACGCTGGGCATACCACTGACAAATGTGTGCAACTGAAACGCTCAATTCAAAGATTGATCAACCAAGGGAAGACCCAAGGCCTCATTAATGAAGAAGCCCTCGTACTTCAAGGAAGGATTTAAATTCATTCAGTCTTGTAGGTTCTAGTGTGTCTTCCTTACTTCCACTTTGGGCATTGATATGTAATGTCCACTTTAGATTAGTTGCTTCAATAATAAAAGAGTCTTTCTTTCTTTTCTCTCTAGACTTGAGACATAATCTCGCATTACTTTCAAGAAGATTGTTTTATTTATAATTATCACTTGGTTGCTAATCTCACTGATAAACTCACCGGCTAATAAAGTAAACAATGAATGAATGCTTTGATTGGAGTAAACAACTCACCGTTCCTTCTTCATATACACCATCTCTATACATCCCTCTCTCATACACTCTTCCCATACTCCACCATATACTTTCCATACACTATCGCCAGACCCTCTCCTTGTACACTCCCCCTATGCTCCCTCGAGCCTACACTTCCCCAAATACACTCTCCCCCACTTGACCTCCTTTCCATATGGTCAAGACAAGCACAAAGACCGTTGTTGCTCATCATCAGAAAATAGCTGCTCACGCCAATGCAAGATGCAGAGGGTTGTTCTTATCCTTCGCAAGTGCTACATAAATATCAACTAAGGGCTCACCAACCCCCCAATCTCGCGTCTCCTCTGTTTTTTCCATTTGATCGTTAAGCTTTCATTGAATATGCTCACATATCTTTCTCATGGTCCGAATATATTTTGCCTTACTTAATAAGTCGGTTAAATGAGTTTGCATTTATTTTAAATACTCTTTTGAGAATGCTATCCAGTAGCGATTGAAGCTTAAACCTCTCACCATAGGAAGCCATAACCTTATCCTCACTAAATAATACCCTTTCATTTCAAGATCGACAAGTTTTGAAACCCTAAGGAAGAAGCCCATACTAGGGGCTCCCTCGACTCACAAAGGAAGTAATCACCTCCAAGCTCAAGAAAGGCGGAATGCAAAAGAAACTCATACAAGGGGCTCCCTCGAAGGGACCACCTCCAAGCCCAAGAGGGAAAAGGTAAAACCATCCTAAGGCATACACTAGGGGCTATCGCGAGCAAACAAATCCGAAGGCTTTTCTCGATAAGAGGGTGTTTGAAAAAAAAACAAAAACAAAAAAAAACTTCATCACCCCGAAGTGAACCTCCCATCGCAAAGGTTGTGAAAACGAGACATCGAGTGAAGGTCCTATCGTGATCAAGTTACCTGCTGAAATCACAACAAACTCACGAGAAGAAGCAACAAAGATTCCCTCTTGGACAAATCCCGTAAACCAATTCCAAAGTTCATCCTCTCACTTTTAGAGGATTCCATCACCACCCTTGACCTTATCAAAATCAAAGTTAACCTCACTCTTAGAGGTTCTGAAGAAGCAGCAACAAGAAAATCCCTTCACCTTAGAAATTCCAAACACATCCCTCAAGCCAAACACTCAGCAAAAGGACCAGCCGACCTCTCACTTTAAGAGGTCATGTTAATCATCACCTAATGATCGATCGCAATCCAAAGCCCAGCTACAACCGCTACCGGATGGCATTCTCAAAAGATTATTTAAAAGAAATGCATACTCAGATTTTTGAGTCACTTGTTATCCTACGTGAGCATATTACATATTCTCTCAAAAGTTTGGGAACTTGTCCTATTCTTGAAATTCGTTCATTCGACTCCTCAAACACTGTCTGCAAAAGTCTCACTGGGGCTTCGCATCCGTGCCTCTCAGCGGCACTCCGGTAAAAGCAAGGAGACACGCGCCAGGGACTACTCCCCTCGGCTTGCGAGAACAAAGGAACAAAGAATCTTCACTTGAAGGAATGAAAAAATCTTTGGGTTATAATCAGTCAATTCCCACCTTTTCTTCCACCCCAATCTGTTTCTATTTTTCATTCTTTCCCATGAAGGAGATCAATGCAACGGCGGCCCGCACCACAATTACCACCGAACGGAGCGGCAAGCAACAACGGAACATCCTACTCCTTCTAAAGACAAGCCCAATTCCACCTTCTAATCAAAGCAAACCATTATTTGTTTACTTATATAATTGGAATTTGACAAACCAATCAAGAAGGTCCATTCACGAGCAATCAAGATATAATTCTGAATAAAATAATTCTTCAAATGTCTCGACAAGTCTTCTTTTTCTACATCATAGGAAAATAGAGCCAAACACTTGTCTTTACGTGCACGGGGGCTTCCATACACTTTTCCACACCTTGTGATGCTTATACTCTCCCAAAAGAGTCAAACCCAAAAGCGAAAGTGTCATACACGAACTCGGGATCCATTCCCACCTTCGAAAAAATGCGCCCCGCACATATACATTTCCGAGTCTTGTCCGGCGGCGATTGACCATTGTTCGAAACGAGGGGGCGCCCCCGTGGCCGCAAGATGACTCTGTCTGCAAATAGGGATGCATTGAATCTCTCCAAGGCCTGGGGCTTTTGTTAAGCGTTCTCTCGGGCTCTCTTCGGGTTTGCTCTGCATCATCAGCGGGGCTTCGCCATTCCCTTCAGGTTTGCTTTGCATCATCAACTGGGGCTTCGCCATTCATCATCAACTGGGACTTCGCCAAGGTCACTTCATCAAACATTGGGGCTCCCCTTAACAAAAATGGGTCGACTATGTGCTCTAACAAAAATCGGAGCTCCAATGAAATCATATCTAGCATGAAGGGCATCCCTTGTCATCAAGATCAGCATGTGGCAAACTCTTTGAGTTAGTTAGAAACATGATTAATCATAAGGCCTCTTTATCAAATAAACATGCTTTCAAAATACTGTCCTCTTTGGCACCTTGTTTACAAAATCACTCTTTGGTCTCCACAAATTTTCAAACTCTTCAAATCTATCAAAAACGTATCTCTGTGACTCTCAAGATGACTCGGCCCTTATCTCTGGACATCAAACTTACCTAATCCCACCTTCTATCATCGAAACTTACTCGGCCTCGCCTAGTTTAAACCAATAACCTTTCTGCTCAAACTGCCTTGTTTAGACTTACCGCAAATGTAAAACCCTAGCCTCAAACCTAGGTGACAAATACCCTTCTAAACCCTAGCCTCAAACCTAGGTGACAAATACCTCTCTAAACCCTAGCCTCAAGCCTAGGTGACAAATACCCTTCTAAACCCTAGCCTCAAACCTAGGTGACAAATACCTCTCTAAACCCTAGCCTCAAGCCTAGGTGACAAATACCTCTCTAAACCCTAGCCTCAAGCCTAGGTGACAAATACCTCTCTAAACCCTAGCCTCATGTCTAGGTGACAAATACCTCTCTAAACCCTAGCCTTAAGCCTAGGTGACAAGACTCCTCTCTAAGCCTTAGCAATGATTATCCCAATCTTTTAATCGCTTGGTTCTTCGGCTCGGGAAGCCATAATAATCCCAATCAATTCACACAACTATTTTTCATCGCAAATGCAGCCTAAGTCCTTTGGCAGCTACAGTTTCCCGCATTTCAGAGGTCTATCCTCCAGTTCAAGGGTCCGTCTCGCATCATCAAAGGGTCCGTCCCTGCATTTTCAAAGGGTCCGTCCCGCATATCAAAGGGTCCGTCCCGCATTCTTAGTCCGCATCTTCCATAGGTCTGTCCTCCATTTCAAAGGGTCCGTCCCGCATCTTCAAAGGGTCCGTCCCGCATATCAAAGGGTCCGTCCCCGCATTTCGAGGTCTATCCTCCATTTCAAAGGGTCCGTCCCGCATCTTCAAAGGGTCCGTCCCGTTGAGAAGTCAAACTCTCACAAATCATCTTGGGTGACTCCGATACAAATATTTGGGTGACTCCCACAAAAGTCAAATATTTGGCTTTTGATTCCCACACAGTTTTTTCCACATTGCCCCATACACTTTCTCTCAGTACGCGAATCAAGACTAAACTTGGTTTATTTGCACAACACACGGAGAAATCAAGACTACACTTGATTTGTTCCATCACCCACAATTTTCAAGGGGAAAATCAAGACTATACTTGAATTTCCTTTCCACAACATATTTTCACACGGAGAAATCAAGACTACACTTGATTTGTTCCATCACACACAATTTTCAAGGGGAAAATCAAGACTATACTTGAATTTCCTTTCCACACATTATCTCACAACATATCTTCACACGGAGAAATCAAGACTACACTTGATTTGTCCCATCACACACAATTTTCAAGGGGAAAATCAAGACTATACTTGAATTTCCTTTCCACACACAACATATTTTTTCACGAAGAAGGCAAGACTATACTTGATTCTCCTTTCCGTACATCTCTCAATATTATTCGAATCGCCCTTAGATTCGATCCTCAAAGCCTCGCCACAAATCGCATCTTTGGTTTGAGACGTTGCACGTCCGCCATTCTCGGGTACTAAACGCCCACTCTTTCGAACTACGACTTGGCTTGATTCCTCTTGGGATACGTAGGTAGCCCGACGTGGGTCCAGCCGCTCGACCTACCTGGTCATCCTTTTGCGACTCAGCTCGAGTCCAACCCTCACATCCACAAAGTCACTTTCCTTACCTCCTGAAATCCCTTTTTTCCAGGACGGATCCTATTCTTTTATCGTCGACCCCACTTGTCTTACAAGAAGCGTCGCCGAGGGGCTACTGTTAGTACCCGGTCCGAAAAAAGGCTTTTTAAATGCTTGGCCCGGTTAATTAATAAGAAACCCTAACAAAACCCTAAAAGGTCATTAATTCGTCCGTCCTGCGCCGTCACTGTTAGCTTGGAAAGTACGCCAGCTAGAAGTGCCGATCGGCCCTTTACCCGTGGTATGGCCGATCGACCCTTTTATATAGAGCCGATCGACCCTTCCAGCTAGTGCCGATCGACCCTTGATGGCCCGCCCAAGTTCCGAGGTATTATAAATAGGGGTGCCCGGCTCCCCATATTCACACACAATTTCATACGGGAGAAGCGAGACTACACTTGCTTTACCCTCAGTTCTTCTTTTTCCTCTCGAATCGCCAAGATTCGACCCCAAAGTCTTGCTACAATTGGTAAGACTCTCTTTTTAATATTCTTGTTCTTTATTATTATTGTCTTTATTATTATTTATTGCATGCTTAGTATATTTTAATTACTTTATTTCTTGCTTATGTCATATATGCTAGATTTAGGAGTGTTTTAATATATTTAAATATGCAATAGCCGAGGATGATCTAAGGTTTCGCCCAAGAAACCCAATGGATCTAGGAACTATTTCTTACCTTCCACCTTAGTAATAATTATCCCATGATCAACAATCCCCCAAGGATGAACATTGATTAGTGCACCTTTCGAGGGCCTAACTCAAAGGTTCTAGGGTGTGATCATCAATTAATTCTTTCTCTCCCCTCCTCCTTATGCATGATCCCGTTTCTTCTATCTATTCCTGTAAACACCGCACACAACCAACACCCCACATGCTAGAAAGACCGATTCGTCGGGCAATAGGAGTGATAACGTTTCTTCTTCTGTTGTAACTTGACCCCCGAACCCAATTAACTGTTTAGCCTTTTTTCAAAGCTTTGGGCTATATCAAAGTGGCGTGGCGACTCTCAAAATTAAACTAATATTTTAATATGGTTTAAAGCGAGTGTCACTAAATGAATATCCTATTTCGATCCGACTTTATATGATTATTTATTTCAAACCTCCGAATGCGCGTTGCATCGGGACGGGGTATTCACAGTACGGAACCACACGAGGCAGAACAAGGGATTTTTCGAAGGTTGTTACGGGATGAGATCTGTTTGGGCTTTGAAGGAGCTCATGCCAGATTGGGATCTTTTGAGAGCAGCGTCTCGATTCTGGGACGTACGGAGGAACGTGTACAGCTTTTTGTACAACGAAATCACTCCTACATTTGAAGATTTCCGGACCATTGCAGGAGGACTGAGGCAGAACGGCTAGTTCTTCCGTATGCGGTGGCATGGCCACTTTGTTGAGAAGCTAGTGTCTTTGCTTGGTATCTCATTTGGAGAAGCATACGGGATGCCGATACGAATACCGATTATGTTGACATTTCGGGGCGCCCAAAAGATTTGCGGAGCCGAGGAGCGTCTTTGCGTGGGACGCATTTGCTCTGTGCGCGATTGCTACTCTGTTCACATTCACGTCTGCAGGTGTGTGCCATCACAGTGTCTTGGACCTAGTGAGGCGGTGCCGGAGCGGGGAGACATCGTGCCGTTGGTCTTGGGCGAGACGTTCACGGGCATAGTCGGATGGCGACCGTAGCCGATACATGTGGGGAGGGAGTCCCGCTATGCTTACCATGTGGTTAAGGGAGAGGCTGCAGATGATGCCCGAGGTGCCAATGTCCCGTGACGCTTGGTCTTTCTCTCGACGTCCTCTGGTGATAGGGGCGATCACCGAGCCGGAGCTACGGATGGCCGGACTCGCACGCATCACTTACGATGGTGGGTTCCCCATTGGAAGTTCTGAGACTTGTTGGACCGCTCGGGAGGGTCTATTGGTTGTCGAGTGCCGGGGCTATCTCGAGACGTCTTTATACATTCCATCGTTGGTTACTGCGACGGTGCGGGTGGAGCAAGTGCCCTTGATCGATTTGAGTTATCTTGCTACCTTTGAGGTGGGATCTTTGCGATGGAAGATCCTTCGACGCTTACTAGCTGTCGCTACGCGGTGGTGGCAATACAAGTCCTTTCTGCCCGGGGTTCTCTTTCACCGAAGAGAGGGCACCGTGTCACAACGATGTCGAACTAGTACGAAGAGTGTATAGGGGAGACACGAGATGGCTATCTTGTGGAGACGGAGTGAGCTGTTGGGTGCGATCACACTGGACAGCTCGACCTTGAGGAGGACCGAAGCAAGGGCTAACCACAGGAATCGTGATTGGCGATGCCATGGCTGATTATGAGACCAATGCGACGGGGAGGCCAATCAAAGCACTTGTTATGATGGCTCGAAGCGAGGCGGCTCGAGATAGAGCTAGAGAAGAGGCTGCGTTAGCGGCCCAGGGGTTACGGAGGCATCGGGAAGGATCCCACTGAGCCAGGTAGAAGGACTACGGAGTATTTTTGTGAAGGTGAAGAACACTCGCCGGGAAAGGGAAGGGGAAGAAGGATGAAGGACCAAGTACGGAAAACTAGGTTGACCTTGTTGTCCGTGAGTATCCACCCATTGTCATTGCGGACACATTAATTGATTAATGTTTTATTGTAGTTTTGCTAGCGTGTAGCGAGTCAAGAGTTGACCGTGCTTGAACTCATCAAAGAATGTTTTAACCGTAATGAATTTGTAGGTTAAATGAAAAGAGTTTTCGAAACACAAGCGATTGATGCTTATTTTTTTTTTTTTGTTTTTTAGATCGAACTCAATGATGGCTGCCTACGTTCCCCTTTTTACAATTGGACTAAGGGGCTCAGGTCACCGTAGTTCGACACTTTAGGTGAATTTGAGAAAAGCAAAGACAAAAGAAGTGCGACCTTTGTTTTTACTGGATCATTAGCGGGAATGGTTCCGGTTGGGTATTACTCTTTTAGCACTTTTAATTTCTTGCGAGGGACGGTGTATGGGGAAGGTGAGTTGACTCGTGCTCTTCCTCAAACGAAGTATCTGCGGAGCTTGCTTCAGTTCACGGGGTTAACGAAAGGGTTTCCGTCCAAATCTGCTAGCTTCATGGCTCCTCCGGAGAAGATTCTTTTTACCACGAATGGTCCTATCCAGGTAGGCTCCCACTTTCCGAGGGGATTGGTCTGCGTAGGAGGCTTTTCCTTTAGCACCAAGTCGCCTTCTCTCGATGTCTCGGATCTTGACTTTCTTGTCGAATGCTCGGGCCATTCTGCTCTGGTAGGCTCGAGTGTGCTTCATGGCTTTCAACCTGCGCTCGTCGAGTAGAACAAGTTCGTCGTGACGGCTCTGTAGCCATTCGACTTCATTGATCCCGTTTTCCAAGAGGACTCAGAGGGATGGAATTTCCAATTCCACGGGTAACATTGCTTCCATTCCATAGGTAAGCGCGAACGGAGTCTCCCCTGTGGCGGTTCTGACTGATGTTCTGTATCCCCATAGGGCTAAATGTAGCTTTTCGGGCCAGTCCCGACCTCTGGTTGTCATCTTTCTGATTATCATGGCGAGAGTCTTGTTGGCTGCCTCTACTGCACCATTGGTTTATGGTCTGTAAGGAGAAGACTTGTGACGTGTGACTCTGAATTCGGTCAGAAGTTGGTCACAATCTCCTTTGAAGTGAGTCCCATTGTCGGAGATGATCTCATTGGGTACTCCGTATCGGCACATGATGTTCTCTCGGATGAACTCGACCACCTTCTTAGAATTCAGTACCTTGTACGATCTGGCTTCTACCCATTTGGTGAAGTAGTCGACCGCGACTAGAATGAACTCGTGACCATTGCTCCCTGGTGGAGTGATCTTGCCGATGACGTCGATTCCCCATGTGGCAAAAGGCCATGGTGTAGTCATGCAATAGAGTTCATGAGGAGGGATGTGATTGAGGTTGGAGAACCGTTGACATTTGTCGCAGCTTCGGACGAGGCTGGATGCGTTTCCATTGATATCCAGTAGTATCCCATACGGAGAATAATCTGTGTCAATGCTCGGGCGTTCATGTGCGGACCGCAGGTTCTGTTGTGAACTTCGTTCATTAGCTCGCTGGCTTTTTCTTTGTTTACACACCGAAGGAGTGGCCCTTGGTGGCGCTTCTTGTACAACATACCCCCCAGAATGACGAAATGGGATGCCAGGCGTTTTAATGCCATCATGTTTTTGGCTTTGATCCCTTCTTTGTATTTTCCATCTTCATTTGTGAAGGAAGCTTCTCCGCTTTGGAGGTACTGGTAAATTTGATTGTACCAGGGTTCGTCGATCGTTTCCTTTTTTATTTCGATCTCACAGCAATAGGCGGGTGTTTCGTCCGCCTATTACGAGGGGTTTTCTTGCTTTCCCATCGGGAATTTCGACAAGAGAGGCGAGGGTTGCTGGGCGTCTGCGGCGGTTCTGTCTCTTGGCAAATAGTGAAAAGAGATGTCCTTGAGGCGAGCAATGAGCTCCTCCATGTACGCGTGGTACTTCGAAGGCCGAGAATCTACCGTCTTCCATTTGTTGGACACTTGATTGATGATCAATGCTTTGAGTCTCCATACACATCCAGCTTCCGAGATGTTGCGCTCGAGGCGGCTTCCCGGCTGCGCGAGCGTATTCTGCTGCATTGTTGGTGGTTTCAAAATTCAGCTTGATGGCTATGGGAGTGTGCTCGTCCTTGGGATCGATAAGGAGCATTCCAATACCATTCCCCTTCTTGTTGGCTGCCCCATCGAAGAAGAGTTGCCGGCGGTTTGCGGCTGTCGAGTGAAAAGATTCCGTCGTGCGGAAATTGCGGATCGGGACCCTTAGGTTTCTGCTTGGGAAGTCGGCCGGGCGATCTGCCATTACTCTACCCTTTGTTGATTTTCTTCGACCATGTACTTGATGTCAAACTCGGCCCGGGAAGAATGACCACTTGGCTAGTCACTTTGACAGGGATGGCTTGTCAAAGAGATATCGGACGGGGTCCATTTTGGAGACCAGGAGCACTGAATGTGACTTCATGTAGTGTTTCAGTTTCCCGACTACCCATACCAAGGCGGTACAAGTTTTCTCTAATCTTTGAGTAGCCGAGTTCACTTCCTTGAAGCTTGGCTTACGAAGTAGATTGCATGCTCAACCTTGGAATCTTTACGTTCTTGTGCCGGCATTGCTCCGATTGGCGTGTCTGTTCTTTGTCGGATACGGGAGTAGTGGCTTTTCTTCATGTGGCGGGCACGGGGTGGGGATTCACCAAGTAGGTCTTGATCTTCTCAAAAGGCTGTTTGGCACTCGGAGTCCCATTTGATGTCGGCATTCTTTTTCATCGGTTTGAACATGGGCTCGCGAGAGAGATGTCAAGCGGTTAATGAAGTGGCCGATGTCTTGAAGTCTTCCCATGAAGCTTTTCACTTACGTTAAAGTACATGGTGGCTTCATATCGATGATGGCCTTGATTTTCTTGGGATCGGCTTCGATACCTCTTCTCGTAACCATGTACCCCGGTACCTTGCCGCTTGACGCCGAAGGTGCACTTCGCAGGGTTCAATCTCATGGAGTGCTTTCTGAGTTACGTTTGAAGAACTTTCTCGGAATCCGTCATGTGCGCCTGTCGATCCTTGGAGTGGATGATCATGTCGTCGACATATACTTCAATTTCTTTGTGAATCATGTCATGGAAGAGGGCATTGCGGCCTGTAGTAAGTAGCCCGGCGTTCTTCGGATCGAACGGCATGACCGTGTAACAGTATGTCCCCCACGGAGTGGTGAAGGCAGTCTTGGCTTGATCCTCCTTGGACATCTTGATCTGGTTGTATCCAGCGAACCCGTCCATGAAGGACTTCACTTCGAAATTTGCCATGGTGTCGACCAGCATGTCGATGTTAGGCAGTGGGAAATCATCTTTAGGGCTGGCCTTGTTGAGATCCCTGAAATCCGCACAACATCTGACCTTTCCATTGGCCTTGGTGACCGTCACGATGTTGGAGAGCCAAGTCGGGTACTCAATCACTCCGATGAAACCAACTCGGAGCATCTTCTCAATTTCTTCTTTAACTTGCAAGGACCACTCTGGCTTGATCTTGCGCGGCTCACCTTTGTGAGGCTTGGATTCGGGATCCGGGGAATTACGTGCTCTACGATCGAGGGATCGAGTCTGGCATGTCCCGATATGACCGGGCGAACACGTCAACATACTCCCGAAGGAGGCTTATCGGGGCTTCTTTTTCGCATCGGCGAAGAAACCGCCCACTTGTGTCTCTTTAGGCTCTTGCGCGACCCCGGGTTCACTTTGGTCATAACCTCTTCGGCGGCTTGGGCCCGGTTGTCCTCTTGGTCGACTAAACGCTCGAGAACTTCTCTAATGTATTGTTCATTTTATGTGTACGCTTCTTTATCAATTGAATTATTAACGTCTTTTAAGTTGTTTGTTAACTTATCAGTTGTTAAAGTGGCAATGAGAGGATACTCCGAAAGGTCAGACTTTTCATTAAGCAAGAACGGAAGTACATGGTTGGCTACATTATTATGGTCCTCCGGCGTAAGGCCATTGGATGACTCGGAAGGACCGGACTACGACAAGGATCGACTCGAGAGGGTTTGAGACCGGGTTTAGGGAGATGTGAGTGCGGGCCCGGCTTGTCTTCCGGTTACGCCTGGCTTGCCTGGTCCGGTGAAAGTTACCCAATTCTTCGGTGGCATTGCTGGATGCTTGATGAGGGTGCGGGGATCGAGAGGCTTGGCCTGATGTCCCAACCATGGCAATCATGCTTTTTTCGGAGCCCAGGTCGATCAGGTTTGGCACCTCCATGACTTCTTCAAAAAAGACTACGTAGAGAGCGGTCCAGAGAGCGTCTTCTATGAATTCTGGTTCCTTTCGCTTTGGAGTTCTTGTCTCGAATGTGGCCTCGGCGGTTGATCCGAACAATCTGTTTCCCATGGAGAATACCTTGAGTTGCTCTTCCAAGTCGGGATTCCCTTGAATGTGTACTCGTCTTTGGTGTGGTGGCGGTTGGTCCAGTAGAGCGTGATGTCGAGGAACGCTCCCTAATCGGATTAGCCTTGAGTCCTACGAAACGCTTGAGGTCCCGTGCTATTTGTTCCATTCTTTACGTAGTCTCTGCTTGACTATCCCTGCTTCTTTCTCATCTTCACGTTCCCTTTGTCGGCCCTCAGTTCTTTGTCGATTCATTTGTCGGTCCCTCGGTTCTGCTTTGTTGGTTCCCTTGTCGGTCCCTCGGTTCTGCTTTGTTGGTTCCCTTGTCGGTCCCCTCGATTCTAGCTGCTTGGTTCCCTTGGTGAAGTAATGAGCGAGGTCAAAGCTATAAGGCCGGAGGTTGGGTGTGCCGTCGGAGGTTCCCCTTTTGCGGGGCTGCTTGCCTTGGTGCGGGCGAGCCTTTTGTCTTCCTTGATGTCGGCCGGTGTTGGCACGTAGCCAAGCCCCTGGACCCGTGGTGTGGTCCTTGACTTCAATAACTTGGTGTTGGCCTTGTAGCCTTTTGCCGAGCCCCGGTCTGGGATGAAGTTCATGAGTTTCATCATCTTCATGGCGGGAGGAATGCGGCTCGTGAGATAGTGGAAGGTCCACGTTGCATATTTGGATCTTGGAGGTCTCGAGTGAATCCGGTTAATGCCATGTTGTCATTATGCTTGATTTCTAACACCGGAATGTCATTGGTGCTAGTCCCTCGGTGGTGACACGTCGCCGTAGGCCGTGGTTAGCTCGTTGCCTTGCATGAACTTGAGGCACCGATGAAGGGTGGATGCCACGCCATTGATTTGATGCAGCCGGGGACACCCCGGGATGGGTTGTGAAAGTGATTGGAATGTCCAATACTTGGAATTCGGTGGGGATCATCCGCTTGCCAAACCAGATGTTAAGAGTAGCAACTCCGAGAACCGTACAGGAAGTAGAGTCATAGGCCTTGACGGTGTGGATGAAGGCTTAAGATCTGTGGGCTTGATGTCAAGCGGGTCCATCATCTTGGCGGGCAAGACATTCATTGGAACCTCCGTCTACCAATACGCGGGGAAGGCGACGCTCGTCAACTGGACTGTGATGTAGAGCGGCTCATTGTGGATCAGCCCCAAATTTTGGAAGGTCCAAATTCGTGAAGGTGATAATGTTGCCATAGTGGATGTTGCCGATCATCGAATGACTTCATGCGGGGTTGCGTCCCACGGGGACCATGGTACGGGCCGAGGCTTTCCTCTAGCTTGAGCTTGTGAGGATAAGAGGAGGTGAGCAGAGACCAAAGGGAAATGTTCGCCCGAGCCCGCTTGAGCTCGAGTGAGGATCGGGTCCTCTTTCAAGGAACTTGTGTCTTCCGGGTGGCCGGATTGCGGTTACGCTCCGTCGGCTTTTTGGTGGCCTTAGGTGGTAATGCATGGATTTGACCCGATCGGGTTAGAATGCGACATCAGGTTTGGTCCCTTACGAGCAGGCCGCTACGAGTTGAGCCATAGTTAGAGGAGGATTCCTCGTAGCATAGGGCCATATGTCTTCCCTCAACTCATTGACTGTGGATGTATTCCCTGAAGCTTCGGCAGCTTGACGGATTCTGTCATAGGATACTGGCTTGGGTGCCTCTGCGGGGAGGTAGCCTACGGTTTGACACAGCTGTTCGAATGTCAGTGCACAACAGTGGTCGTCGGAGCTGAACTTGCCTTGCTGACCCTTCGGGGGAGGTTGGAGAGTTCTAGGTTCAGGCGAACAGTCTCCTTGATCTCTTCACGGTATACTGCGCTCCTTTCCTTCTTGCTGAGCATACTCAAGGCATTACAGGTTGGGTGCGGCGATACTCATGGTTTGCTAACTTTCCTCCACTCTTGGCCCAGATCAACTTTCTTGCATTAGAGCCTGCGTCGAGAGTTAATGAATGCATTTCTTCCCATGTGAGAATAGCCAGTGCTTCTTTGAACTATGTGCGGCAGTCTAGATAAACTTCCACCGGGGAGAGCTTTCTTTTCTGCTTTGTCTGAGTAGAGGGTATGTCAAAAGGTGAGTACACCGCTTCCCGAACATCTGCCCAT
This sequence comes from Adenophora triphylla var. japonica, assembly GCA_022495995.1. Lineage (NCBI taxonomy): Eukaryota > Viridiplantae > Streptophyta > Magnoliopsida > Asterales > Campanulaceae > Adenophora > Adenophora triphylla. Next base: position 1,842 of record JAFEMH010001622.1, on the reverse strand, counting down.
GTAACTGGTGGCTGACCCAGTCGATCGTCTCTGTAAACGAATGCCGTAGACTGCGGAATCTCCCTGAGTAGTTCCTCGAGAAGAAATTTCCATCTTCCTCTTGTTTTTAAATAGACCTTCCTCCCTGAGTTGGCCTTTCAATTTGAGTGTGGAAATGATCCATTTCCATCCTCCCAGGACCCTTGGGAGTCCGGTTTTGTTGACTTCATGCCCGACTTGGAAAAGAATAGTTTCATCGTCTTCGTCGTCTCTTTCACAGAGAACTTGCTTTCCTCGGGGAGGTAAGCGGCGGGATTCGTTACCGTGTCGTTCCATCTCCTAGGTCATCGGGACCGTTGACCACCCTCGTGTGGCGAGAGGGGTTGGATGAGAACAGACGGTAGTCGAGGAAGTTGCCGTGAGCAAAACCCTTGAGAGTCGAACTGGTCTAGAGTGGCCTCTAGCTTTGTCTGAAGGCCCTGTGACACTTTAAGGGCTTGGTCCACTGTAGGTCCTTCGAGCTTGGTCTTCGTCCCAAAGACGGCTTTCTTGAGCGGCTAGTTCCATGAGGCTTTCCTTGCGAGAGCTAAACGAGTCTCCGTAGGTGCGCGCGTCATCGGCTGAGTGTCTAGAACTGTGATCACATCCAAATTCCCGAATGGCGGGAACACTTGGATTACGTTAACGAAGGAAGTCGGACTGGGACATTCCATGCGGCCTTCCTTGATCTCGATTACCAAGAAGTTTGCCCAATTTTGCTTGATTGAACCCACGGGGGTGTTGAACTCTGCGATGTTGATAGTCTCGTGATCTCGCTCGATCGCCAAGTCTATCAGGGCTAGCAGTCTACTAGCAGGATGTCTGACTCCGGGGCCGTGACGACTGGGAGTAGAATCGAACTGGAGCATGTTGATGCTGAGGTGGTCATTTCCAATGTCGGAAGCCGACTCGCCTTGCGGGAAGACCTTTCACGAGATGTTTTCGGGGTGGCTGCCGGAAGCGTTCAGAGGTTGATCTGATTCGTGACATGGTGAGGAGCTTGGTCTCCTTCGCCATTGCCCTTGGCCTTGGCGGCGCTTGAGGGTATAAGCTTGATGAGACGGCACGCGGCCGGTTGCTGCTGCAAGGGCTGAGTACTCGGAAGTAGTGATGAGCTCTGAGCTCGCTTGGCAGAAGCCTCGTTTACCGCCATGAGCGGGCGATCGTCGAGGGTGACTTTGGCATTGCGAATCGACGATGAGGACCGGATCCCTTGGTATCATCGGGATATCTGGAATAGATGATGTTGACGAAGTCGTCGTCATCCACTTGATCGAGAGGATTCTTCGTCGTGTCAACCAGTAACTTCCAATTGTCGGATAGCTGCCTGTACTGGACGTTGAGCTTAACAATTTCCATGGTATTGGAGCCTTGGTCATAGGTGACCCGATCGGAAACGGGTGCAGTCCTCGAACCGAGGCATGTGAATGCAGAGGCCGCCCGTAGTGCCGCCGCATCCTTGACTCCGGAGAGTCCTGATTCGTCGTCATCTGATGGCTTAATCCAAACGTAGGGACTTATTGCGTCCGGGTGCGTTGCTGGAGCTGCTAGGAAAACATCATGCCCTTCATTGGAGAAGAGGGGTGCAGCGGGTAGTTCCTCGTGGAGGACATCCCATACGACTTCCATGCATTCATCACGAGTGTGACGGTGCTTGTTGGCCTTTATCACGAAGATCTCTTCGCCTGGCGGGGCTAGAGAGTTGGTTTGAAGAATGCTGACGAATCTCCGATTGGAGACTGGGGGTTTACGTGCCCGCATCATGGCGATGCTCAGTGTTTCTTTCCAATCTGCCTCCAAATGTTGGAAACGACAGTTGAACTT